>JBBPDA010000001.1:31309091-31326910 GCA_037974385.1 Arnoldichthys spilopterus | reverse complement strand
GGAGGAAACCGGAGCACCCGGAGGAAACCCACGCGAACACAGGGAGAGCTTGCAAACTCCGCACAGAAAGGCACCTGCGGCCAACCCGGGGATCCAACCCAGGACCTTCTCACTGTGAGGCGACAGTGCTAACCACTGCACCACCGTGCCGCCCTGCCCTATGACAGTGAGTCATAATTATGGGATATTGAGTTATAATTACATAAATATGGGAAAAGCTCTCATTATTACAACTTACTACACAACTTCTTTGTTTTTTATGCAGTCAACGGACTCCCATAGATTTGCCATATATTTGTGCTTCTTTTTTTAGCCGGGATTTGCATAAGGTAATGGTAAAGAGATGATTATGGTGAAGCTCATTGCTTGTATTTCAGGTGCTCCAGAAATGCTGCTGAAGCGATTGCTGAGTTTTCTTTAATTTTTCTCATTAATCTTGGATAACACTGTAAAATCTTGAGTGTCATACGTGTCCAGTTAGTTGGGTTTACATATTATTTCCATGTGCATATTATCAAACCAATTGTACTAACAGGCTTCTAAAATGTATTTTTGTATACTGTATACATTATAAAATAATTATTTTAATATAGTCTTAAGCTTTTTTCCCTTATCAAGTGTTTTAATATATATAATATATATTTTCTATGTTTATAATTGCACACTTTTCAGTTCAAATATTTAAGTAAAAACTCAAAAGACAATATGCACATGAACTGAATTGGATGTATGCACTGGAAGTATTCTAAATAATAAAAACCAAATTGTTTAAAAACTTATCTCCTTCCACTGTATGGTTTAGTCCAATTATGTACTTTACTGTGCTCCAGTACTAATATTTTGACTAGAGGCAATTCACCTCTTCCTTTTTGAGCTGGGCTTTGTGCTGGTTGAGCTCCAGCACACGTTGCCGTGCCAAAAGTGCCTCTTCATGGCTGATCCTCCCCTCCAGCCTCCTGCGCTCCAGCTGGGCTAGTTCTTCCTGTAGGTCCTTCTCCCTCATCTCTCTCTGCCACTGCAGGAATGCTGAGGCCTCATTTGTCCCCTGTGTCAGACGCTCCAGCCTGCAAATACAGTTTACTGTATTACTCCTAATCCAAACATCAAAAGGGCCAAATAGTACATTTTATTTCCCCCCCTGAATTCTTCCACTTCTGGTGTTTGTGTGGTTTTACCAGAAAAAGAAATTATTCATGATTATGGTTTCTCATGCAGAGCCTTCTGATGACTTGACTGTCACACACTGTCAACAGTGGTACTGTAGTTTGTGAAAGACCTAAACCGAGAAACGTTCTTACTGAACTAACCAACAACTCTCGCACAAAGTGATGAGCTATTATCAATCTTTGTTTGCAAATCCTGAGCATCAAACTCAAAATGTATTTTGTATTTACAAAATGACCAACAAAGTTGGTCAGCCAAAACCTTTCTGGCATTTTTGTAATTTTGCCAGTTAAATAAATAAAGGTTTAATTTATAAATTGCAGATATTTGTTTTATTGCATTTTACAAAATGTCCTAACTTTCCCAAAAAACGGGGGTTGTAGTTTTTAGAAGAAGCTTTCATTTGTCCTATGTATATTTCTGTCTTTTTTGTGTGTGTAAAGCATTTTGAGTTCTTTAAATGTATTAAAGGTGCTGTAAACAAGGATATCTATTTAAATATGTAATAAATAAAATCTTCTGAACTCATTAATTAAGTAGTTGGATATGTATTTTTATCTTTTCATTTCAAGTCAAGTTGATGACTATACCTATTCAGTTCCTCTTCCATCTGACGATTATACAGTGCTCCTTCCCTCAGGATGGCTGTTGTGTTTAATCTAATGGGCAAGTTGTTCATCTGTGTCATTTTGAAACAAATACAAAAACAGTATTAAATATACAACACAAGCCAAAAACGATGTTTTGTAGCATTGTAGAGACAAGTTGCACTTTTTACTGTACCTTTTGGGTGGCTGGGGTCCCAGAAGTGTACACTGTGTCAAATTTGAGTTTAGCATCAAAGTTGTGCTGAATCTGCAGCATTACATTCTATCAAAAGAAAATACATATCTTGACCATTGAAATATCTAATTTTATGCATCACTAATAGACAAAGAACACGTACAGTGAGACAAGTATTCAGACATGTTAGTTATTATTATTTAAAAGTTCCACTTTAAATTTAAGTAAATAAGTCTTTTCTTTTGACTTTTTACTTATAAGCAGGGTTGGGCTGTGGCATAGGCAACATAGGCCATGTCTAGGGGACATTTTTTTAGAAGTATGGCTTTTCATGGCAACAACAGAGAGACACAGTATTTGTTTGTCGGAGAAGGGTGTGGTAGAGATAGACAAAACATTTTGTTGGCGATAGTGTGTAGTGGGGTGTAGGTGAGGTTGTGGCTGAAAGGCAGGTTTGCTCATAGTGCCGTACAAGCTAGAACCACTTCTTATAAATACAAACCAAACAATATTTATTCATTACCATAGACAAAGATATGTTTCAAATGAAATGGAAATGAAGTATATACTTCCTTTTACCTTAGTTTTTTCCGATTTTTGGGGGTTTGCACACCGGAACTGCTGACTATTTGCTTCAAAAAAGACTTCCTATGTGTTGCAGAAATATAAAGAATATATATGTACATGTGGAGTTTGCAGTATTTTCATCCTGTAACACAATGGGATACAATAACTTTAAATGCAGCTCCACCTCCATAAGAACTGACCTGCACTTTCAGGTGATTCTTCTGCATGGCCTCTTCCAGAACGTGCTTCTCTTTTGGAGCTTTGTAGGTGCTCACTGGAACCTGAGCAAAAATGTAAAATGTCAGTTAAGGGACTTTAAGAAATGCATGGACTTTCAAAAACATAAAACATCCATAATTTCATGTAGTTATTATTAGGCTCAAGCAGCTTTAAAGTCTCCATACTGACTGGCTTGACTTTCTCCTGCTGTGGAATAGGCTCGGGAGCAGGGAGTGGACGAGGTTTCGGCCTTGTCAAATCAAACTCCTGAGGTTGCGTAAATTTCTTAGGAGACTGCCTCTGCGGACTGCCTTTGGTGATTTTTTTGTGAAGGTAATCTAGCAGACCTTCAATATTAGGTTGCCATCTAACAGAAAGGACGGGGAGGAACTGTCGTCAGCTTTTTAGAAAATAAGACATGATTGCTATGGCACTGCTTTCCCCTGCATTACAAGATCTATTTGTGGTCATTTAAATTATATTATATTGGATTAAAACATGATTTGAAATCTTGAGCTGATAAATTGAGTTATATATACAAATAAATTAGATACAATTATCTTATATTCAGGGTAATGTGCGCAATAAAAACCCACAGGAACCTACAATTATCAGTAGCCTTGTATTACCTCAGTAATGGACCTATCCACTTATTCTCCACATAGGCAGCATCATAGATGTGACTCCACTCCCCATGAATCCAGGTGGTGAGGTTGGTGACATTAAAGAAGAAACTAAGAAACTGAAAAAAACCCAACAGTTATTTTGTTTGTTAGTTTTGTTGTTTGTTTGTAATATCAATAATTGTATTTGCCAGAGCTCATATTTCTAACCTTTCTTTATCCTTTCAAATTCAACATACACATATGTTTGCGTGTATGTATATATTTATCAGTCTTAATGGCACAGTAACAAAAAAAAGATAAGGACAAAGAGAGGTTTACACACATGGATGGACGTATGTATGTATGTATGTATGTATGTATGGATGGATGGATGGATGGATGGATAGATGGATAGACTTCTTGTGAAGTACATTCCCTATATTGTGTTAATGTTGTTGTGTTGTATCTCCTTACTTTGTACATTTTTGAGCTGTCCAGAGACTTGATTATCCTGCTGAACTGCTCAAGGCCCAGCTCCTCAAGTTGGAACATAGCAAGGTAACAGACCACTGATAAAACAAACAACAGAGTAAAATTAACAAAGCAAATGCAAGCTTTATTTTGTGGCCAACTTATCTACTTTAAGGCAAACGACACTAAGACTGATTCAAAAAACACAGGGAAATATAATAAACTTACCAACAAACTGGTTCCGATCAGCTTTGAATAAAGTTTTCCCATTCTGATCATAAAACACGTTAACCACGATATCCAAGAGCCGTCGATGCACAACACACCCATAAACAGTATCTATGACAAAGCTCTGGTCTTCAGGGGGATGATTCTATAGGACAGAGAAAGGTGGATGGAGGACTGACAGCTCCAACAATGTTTAAGATTTTATGCTATATGTGATCACTGAAAACACAATCAAGTTTTCATGACACTTCAGGTATGCATATTTCATATACCCCAAGGGTCCTGGCAGAATCTTCTACAAAAGTCTCCAGACACTGTTTGTGTGGCTCGTGCAGGTCCAGCAGAGTGATGGCCTCTCTAACGAGCTGATGGTAGTTCATCCTGCGACTGTCCCTGAATTAGATCGCTACACTGTCAACTCAGCTTACACGCTCCACTATTATTATTACACATACTACACAAACAAAATGTTTTCGGAATAACATACCTTCCAGGCTGTGCATGCTAACTTTGAAACCCTGCTCCTATAAACTGCTGAAATAGTAAATATTGTCAGAAGTGTTCATGTTCTGCCCCCGTTCCATAAAGGCCAGGTGCTATGTTTAGCTGTTGCCAAGCAACAGCGGGGCGTTTCCCAATTTGTCCACGTAAGATTCCGTTTTCATTGTATAGACCTAATGCAGCCCGAAAATAGAGTAAAAATACACTTTTTCATATACAGAGGATTTTGTTATTTAGAAAGGATAATTTGCTCGATTATTCGCTTCAAGGGCCTTGTTGATGCGCGGCCAAAAAAGGAGCATATCTGACACAATAAAAATGAGGAACCAGGAAGAAACACTTGGCAACCCAGTCCGATCCAATCCACCTCACTTCAACCTGATGCTACTTCCGCAGCCTGGCTACGCTCATGCGCTAGCGAGCAGTGACGGTTCAGTTCGATTGACTTCATCAAACCGAATCTTTCGAACCGTCCGTTTAAATGAATCGAAAGACCGAATAAATTATGAATTGATTCACAATTCAATTTCCTTTAGAATCACACATCCACCATAAACAAAGGGCTTCATTCACAGTTATCTTCCTGAAATTCTGAAAATACACTTGTTTTTAAGAAACGTCCTGAGAAAAGAATATGACGTGTTATTAAACCACAGAACCATGTGCAAGTTGTTCTCCATTGTCATAGGTTTAGAGTGCAGAAATGATCCCACTCAGGGGCTATACATAGTGTGATCAGTCACTGATTGGCATGGTTCCCAAGTGGCATTAATGATATGAATTGAAGTGTTAATGTGGCATTTATTTATTTTAAGACTGTAATGCTTTATAAAAAGGTAAAACAATGATTAAAAATATTATACATCATAAAAATATTATTGAATTTAAATCCTATTTAATACAGCAGTAGAATTAAATAAAACGCAGTATAAATGTATTTAGCAAAGATTTATCAGGATTTAAAAGTGTGTACGTGTGCTCTTGACTGTGTAGATTCTGTTCTTACCTATAAACAAGTCCCAAATTAGAAAACATTTGTAAAAACTGCATAAATGGGTTTTAAGGAGTAATTTCTTCTGAAGATTGGTTGGTGAATGAGACCCACTGTTCGTTTAATATATTATAATGTGATGACTTTATGAAGTTAGATTCTGAGAGATTTATTAAAAGTCTACAACACCAGCTCCAACACCAGACAAACGTTCGATTCAGTTGGACCTGTGAATCGATTCGGCTGATTTAAACAATCGGTTTAAAAGAACGACTCAGTAGAGGATTCGGACACTGCTGTTAGCGAGCTAAATACCTGCTCGGCTCAGTCATGAGAAGGGAATATTTTGTGCGAAACGGCATTAGGACGAGCGTGGATATAGACCGAAGTCAGCGCTGCTGTATGTGTACAGTGGAATAACACAAACTGTCATTTCTACCGCCACTGTTGACCCCAGACGAAACGGGACTGTTTCATGCTAGGTAGCCACTAGCCAGCTAGCATTGTTGGCTAACTGTGCCCGGGTAGGGTTTGCGCTCAGCTGCGGTAGGTGACTGCTGGTGCCGCCGCCTCAGGTATCGAGGCTTCTCTACTTGTCAGCGTTGCCACCCTGGTGTTGGAAGTGACAAAGGGTCGCTAAGCTGGCGAGGTAGCCGATGATGAATCGCTTCCGAAAGTGGCTGTATAAGCCAAAGGTAAGTTTAACACTATCTAATAGACTTTTTTGAATCGAACACCTCTATAAATTCCGTTTCTGGCTGAAAATGTCGCTAAGTTCTTAGATCCGCTTTTTGGTTTTTGCCCAGTGTAATCATTAATGTCTACTATGTTGTTCAGCGGACGAAATAACTTTTGGCTTTTCTACGTTCTCGATAACGCTGGTAACCCATGTGTGCGTTATATTCTCGCTATCTACATTATGTTTTGCTTTTATTATGCTGGCTGCGTGAAAAAACCTCCTCACCCGGCTACAGAGAACATGAACTTCCAGAGCCTGGCGCAGGACAGGAGCGAGCCACCCAGAGCTACAATGGTGCTTGAAAGTTTGTGAACCCTTTAGTGTTTTCGACATTTCTACAATAATTGGTCTAAAAACATAATCTGATTTTTAGTCCTAGAAGTAGATCAAGAGAAGCATATTAATATCGCTTATATTACATATTTGTTCATTTATTTTCTTATTCTAAATCTAAAACCATTTTTCAAATGTTTGCTTTAGGTGTCTGTTGTGACACCTTTGTGCAGAACAAACTGCAACAACTATCAGTCCTCCACATGGGCTTGGACAAATCTGAACCCATTCCTCCATACAGAACAGCTTTAACTCTGGGATGCTGGTGGGGTTCCTCATATGAACTGTACACTTCAGGCCCTTCCCCAACATTTCTGTCAGGCCTCTGTCTCTGCTGCTACAAATTATTATTTTTATTCGTTTTTAACCGTTCTTTGGCTTGTGTGTTTAGGGTCATTAGCTGTCTGCATGTCCTCTTGCTCTTGAGATTATGTTCACAGATAGATTTTCTGGCATTTTCCTTTAGATTTCACTGGTGTATTTCAGAAATTATTGTTCAATCACCACTATGTTTATCAGTGAGGAGGATTTTATGCTGGATAGCAGTGCTTTCCTTTCTCCAACCATTATGTTTCCCATTTAACGTCATTTTAAAAAGTTCTGTTTTTCTTCTTATCTCTCCGCAAAAACATTTTTCCAGTTGCCTTCTGGCTTGTTCACTTGATATTTAGCCAACTGTATATGGACAGAAACATTCTCTTACACTTGGTTCCTTTTTGACATTGCAGACTACTGACCACCTTGCTCTTTGAGTGATCTTTGCTGGTCAAACACTCCTGGAGAGGGCAACAATGGTCTTGACTTCCCTCAATTTGTACACAATGTGACTGTGCACTGGTGTAGTCAAACTCTTTAGAGATGATAGAAATCTGATTTACGTGTGCAGTGATACACTTACACAAATGTAGCTTTTGATGATCAGACTTTTAAAACAATAAATCAGTGCACCCGCTTTGATTGTCATCTCATTGACTGAAAACACCTGACACTAGTTTCACCTTCAAATGAACTGCTAATCCTAGAGGTTTACACAGTTTTGCCACTCACAGATATGTAATATTATATGATTTCCCTCAATAAATGAATGACCAAGTGTAATTCTCCTTATCTACATTTTGCACTTTGCCATTGTGCTTAAAGATTTAATTTTTTTTATATCTTTAAAACAAAAGGCAGCTGCATTACTGCTATACCTGTGTGATCAAATCATTATCAACAGTCATTATTCATTAGCAGCAGCCAAGGGAAGGACTGTCCCAACATTTTCCTTACTGAAAATAGTTGCTGATTAATTGGTGCAAATAAAATGTAACTATCCAGGTTTTGCACAAACTGTATGAAAGGTAAAAATGATTGATTACGCTGCTCCTGCCTTTTGCATTTCATACTGTCAGCTGTGGATCTTTTGTCTACTTGACATTACTAAAATTAAGGGGTACAGTAAGTGAACATGAGGGGAAGTGAACAAATGATCAGAACCCCTTCTCTTTGCTTTGTCTTTAACCAATGACAGACTTGCTTTTATTTCTTCTACTCACTTTTACACTGCTCATTAAAACTGTCATGGCAAAGCAAGCTGGCCCGAGTCTATAGATTAGGTGTGTGTGTGCGCAAGCATGTGTAAATTGATGAGCGCTGCACTTGTGCATTTTGTAAGTGAATGCCTTTTCCAAGCCAGCAAGATCAGGGGAAAAATGCTTAACTATGTGAGCTGAATTAAGTCAACTGAAGTTTAGTTTCCCACTTTATTTTGTATTTATCCTCTGTAGTGAAATATGAATTTTCAACAAAAACCTTGTTCTGTCAGCTGTTTAGATGGTAGGGTAGTTCATTACCTTCTGTTTTTTTAATTTATCAACTTCAGGTCAACAAATTGCAAGATGGCATAGACACAAAACAGCTGTTTAGGTTCTGGCATCATTGTAGTGCCCTACGCTGCCATACAGTACATTAGGTAGAATGTTGGGTGTTGACATTTTTGGCAGTCCTGTTCCAAGGTTTGAAAAGACTAGGCTTGCAGTGCTAGATTTGCATAGGTATGCTGTTACTGGTCAAATTTTGTTACTTTGTTAATCTAAATTTATACAAAAGTTTGTCTGAAGAATTCTCATGATAAATGAGAGTATCATGGTCTTAATTCAACTGAAAAGTATCATGTGAGTGTTACAGAGTCTTACATTTTAGGCTGCAGTTTTACCTGATGGAAATATAATTGCCAAAACTGGTCTGTCTTAAAATATTACTTAATTCATAATATTCACTATGCTCTGTTGTTGTTGTTCTCCTTTTAAAGCTAATCAATAATATGAAATGTTTCTATTTTACACAATTTTTTGAACCAACGATAGGTTAATCTCCTTAAACACAGTGGGGATTATCAGATGAATCTGAAGTATTACAAAAAACTTGAAATCCAATTGAAAAGAAATGATGATAATTGGCTTATCAGTACTTATTTAAACAGTCTGGATATGTCCATATAATTTTCTAACTCTAACAATATCTGTTGTACATCTTATGTTGTGAAAGCACATGATACAGTAAAAGTACAGTTCATCTTACTGGCAGTTTTTTATTCTAGGATGAAGAAAACAAGCTTCATTCTTGAAATGGTTCAGTAGTCCAGTTTTATTCACAGCTTGTGGTCACTTGAGCTCACAAATGAAATGGAAAAACTCCTTCACAGACACAGTGGTATGAAAATGTGATGTTATTGAGCTCAACAATAAAACAAGTGAGCAGCAGGCCTTACCAAGACTTCTGCTGCACCACACCAGCTAACTAATCAACCACACCTTTGCCCAGTCTATTATTACTATCAGGCTAAATTGTGTTTAATTACCCAGTGCTGGCTAGAGCTCAAACATGAAGTAGAAGTAAAACACTCCAGGTGATAAAGTGCGATAGTGTGACCTACTCCATCTGCTCCACCGTTCTCAGCATGCACCACTTTCTTTCAAGTGTGTTAAATAGAGAATAGTAATTATTCTCAGGTGGTTAAGTCTTTTTGGAGTGTATATTGGCTGAGTGAGCATCTCAGAGCTGGGGGTCTGTTGGGTGCTCAAATCGGCTTACTCTCTCCACCGGTGCCAGACACGTGTCATAACCAAGCCTAGTTCATAACACACATGATGAACGGATTACAAATGCAACTCCCAAATGTTCAAATGCTGTCAAGCTTAACTTGTGGAAAAATACTGGACCCAAAGACTGATGTAATTTGTCAGGTTATTTCTCCCACAGATATATAAAAATGGTGTAATTTACTGAGATTGTACTTGGGGCTGTCTAATTGGCAAAAAGCACATCCCAGTACATCACGTTGTAGATTTGTGATTGTAACTTTTTGGAAGGACAGAAGTGAACATGGTAAAACACCTCCGTAATGAATTCAAGTTAAGTTAAGTAGGCTTTTATTGTGATTCCAACCATTGGAAACTAAGTAGCCTCATATTTATTGTACATTTATTGTTACTGTATATTGTTTGTTTACTCTTATACGCTTTATTGTCTTTTGGGTTTACAGGTTTGTCAGTGTTTGTTATGCTGTATAACGAGCGAGTGTGAGTAGTAGTATCGTGGTAGAACGACAGCTGTTGACTGGTCGTACATGCGTGTATTGCATGTAAAATAGTGCAAGCAGTTAAAACTAGAATTAACCTTTATTTTACATTATCAAGGCACTTTGGCATTTCTAGTGTACGTCTTTTGATTGAGAGATGTGCATCTCTATGAATCACTGACCATGATTGTTGGGTAGAGAGAACTATAATAAGAACAAGCATGATTCAGAATTCTACATAACATGGTGTAAAGCCCCAGTGGTTGAAGGGAGGCACAATGATTTGAAAAAAGTTCCTGGAATCCTCTGTGGAACGCTTTCCTCCCAAACCCATGATGCACTGCCTGGAGAATGTTCCCCGTGGAGTGTGGAATGCAGCAGAAGGAGGCCAAAGGTCTACTTCTGGATCAGTGCCCTTTTTTATTCTGCGGTGCCATCCTTTCTTACATCATACAGTAGCCTGCATTTTTGTGGCTTTTGCATTGTGTGCCTTTGTGAATATGTGGGGCCTTTGTTCCTCAAGAATGCTCCGTCTTGGCAATGTCACACAACCTACACAATGGCTGTGTTGTGGCATAGGGCAGTACTTACTAGTGTGGATATTCATACACATACGCATGCATACACAAACAAACATTGGCTTGTTTTTAGCCTGAGTGGTTTTCCATTAGGTGCATTTTAACAGACTCATTTTGCTTTCCTTTCATGTGGTTTAGAGGTCGGACCCCCAGCTTCTAGCCCAGTTCTACTATGCAGATGAAGAGTTGAACCAAGTGGCTTCGGAGCTGGACAGTCTGGATGGCAGGAAGGACCCTCAGAGGTGCACGCTGCTGGTCAACCAGTTCCGTTCCTGCCAAGTTAGTCCCTTATCTTTTCTGCGTTATCTTGCTCTCACACTGCAAGAAAGTGGCCGAGGGGTTTTAATGTGTAACGAAGGATAACAGAAGATACACGCAGTGATTTAAAGTTAAATGTATTGCCATTTTTCTGTGCAGGACAATGTGCTGAATATCATAAACCAGATTATGGATGAGTGCATACCAGAAGATCGAGCAAACCGAGACTTCTGTGTGAAGTTTCCAGAGGAGATCCGTCATGACAACCTTGCAGGACAGCTGTGGTTTGGGGCAGAGGTACGGTCAGATCATTTGAGTTGTTACTTCTGTCCAATCAAGTTCTCTGTAAGATCTGTTTTGAAACATGCTCTACAAACACAGCTGAACCAAGCTCAGTATGTTGCAGTGCATGCTGTGCAGTGTCAGGCACACGTTCACTGTATCTCTAATTTTACATGCAAGCACAATAATAGTTGTACCTTCTTCACCGATGTGTGCCTAGTGTGAATAACACTGTTGTTAACATTGGGACTGTGTCCAGTGTCTGGCAGCAGGCTCGATCATCATGAACCGGGAGATTGAGAGCATGGCAATGCGGCCACTGGCCAAAGACCTGACACGCAGTCTGGAGGAAGTGCGCAACATCACACGTGACCAAGCACTGCGAGACCTCAACTTCTACACAGAGCGCATGAGGGAGGCGCTGCGCCAGTTTGACAGCCTTTTTGCCGAGTTCGAGCTGAGGTATGTTCATATACATTCAGATATATTCATCAGTGGCTCTTAAACTAATCTCTAAGCTCTAACCTATTTTCCAACACACTGTTACCAGTATTCACTGAATTAATGGCTTGTGTTAGGTGAGGTGGAAGCTGGGATAGAGCAAAAATCTGGTGTGCCTGGGGACTGTTTTGAGAACCAGTGATCTACCTTGTAGTCCATCTGTGACTAATATCATTGCACTTCAATTATGATTGTATTTCTACACAGTGTTTTTTATTTAAATAGTTTTTTTTTTGTGTTGTAGTTATGTTTCAGCCATGGTGCCTGTGAAGTCCCCTAAAGAGTACTACATTCAACAGGAAGTTATCGTGCTCTTCTGTGAGACTGTAGAGAGGTGAGTGGCACAGAGAGTAATATTCCGATATATTCTTTTATCTGTGGTGTTTTGATACAGTAGTTTTGAAAGCAGTTAAATGGTGGAGCAGATTTAAAAATGATCACACTTTTTACTGTGTTTCCCCCTTAAACATTATTAGACATGGAAAAGCAGGGTTTGCCTTTAGCAGTCTGGAAATCATAGTTTAAAGAAGTTATTTTAGCAGCTAATGAGGGAGCCTAACGTAGAGTGAAGTCACTGCTGTCCTGCCCATAGACAGAAAAAGTATTTTAGTTCAAACATTTTGAATTTACTGACGAGAAATGAATCCATCAAATTTCTTCTTCAGTTATCTAATTTCTAATTCAGAGAAGCAAAATAAGAAATTGAATGATCAATGGGTTCAATGTCGATTCAGTAACTCCGTATGTAACATCTGTTTTCAGGGCCCTGAAACTTGGCTATCTCACTCAAGACATGATTGATGATTATGAACCTGCACTCATGTTTACAATACCTCGACTAGCCATTGTATGGTAAGTGATTCATCATTCTTTTCAGTAACTGAAAGTTTTTTTTTCCCCTTTCACTTCAGAGAAAAACGCTATTGTTTAAGTATTTAAGCCTCTTTTCTTGTTATGTGTTATTAGTGGACTTGTTGTGTATCCCGATGGGCCTCTCAACCTGGACAACAAGCCTGAGGACATGTCTGAGCTCTTCCGACCTTTTCGCACTTTACTGAAGAAAATAAGGTGCCTTTTGTATTCAGTGTTTCTTAATGTTTCTAGCTTAGGCACTGAAGGGGGAAATTTGTATGCCTTAAGTGTGTAGAGAGTAGTTGGTTTACTCACTATGACTTTGCTTCTTATCTGTTGCTTGGTCTTCTAACCAGACAATTAAGAGATTTATGAGAAAAATATTCTTCTGTGGCCAGTGTCAGCAAGGCTTATGACGGCATGGTTTTCAGTGAGTTGTTTTTATCTTATTATGACAAAGCAGGTTTCTGAATGTTTTGGGTTGTTGACGTAGGGACCTGCTGCAGACTCTGGCGGAGGAGGAGCTGATGACTCTGGAGCGGAGTCTATGCATCTCCCAGGATGGTGAGTTCCCTGTAGCCTCGGACATCTCTTCCAGCCCGGAACCAGCCACCTCCACCAGCACCAAGACCCAGGGGGAGGAGCTACAGAAGAGAGAGGAGCAAAAAGAGGCAGAAAAGGTGGCTGACATTGCTTTGTGTGCTTCCCAGTGTGAGGAGGAGGTGGACAGTGTGTGGGAGGAAAGTGAGGGTCAGCAAGATGTCCCAAGCGAGGGAGAAGAGGATGCAGAGGCAGATCTGGCCTGCTCCATGCAATATGATGAAGAGGAGATTGAGCAGCTTAATATAATGGTGCACAGAGTTGGTGACCAGATGTCCACATTGCTTTCTCCTCCAAGCCAGAGGCAGTCCCCGGCCCATCAGCCGAGAGTGTACCGGCCCAACTTGGTGGGGTCCAGCATGCCCTCCAGTACAGAAAACTCTCCTCAAAGAGCTCCTGGCTCTTTCCAGGAGGAAGATGAGAGAGTTTTCTTCATGGATGATTTGGAAGTGGTAGGAAGTGGGGGGGTTGTTGTGACCAGTGCAGAAATCCGGCAGGGGCAGCGAGCCAGTCCCACTATACATAGCAGGCCCACCCCTTCAGCTGACTCCACATGTAATGGTTGGATGGCAGTCTGTCAGTCCGATGAATCAGTCAGTCAGAGCAGCCAGCACAAGTACAGTCCCTCTGGAACTATGGCAACATCAGACACGTTGCTGCTGGTAAATGGCTGGGAAGGCCTACAGGATGAGGAGGGGCCTGAGACCGCAGAAGTGATCGCTCATCGGACGGGTGGGATGAAGCTGTCCGCAACGGTCATCTTTAACCCACGGTCACCCAGCCTGTCCGACCTAGCAGTGATCTTGCCTCACTCTGCTGAGGGTTCCACAGCTGCACAGGGCAGTGCTCTAGTAGCCACCCACTGCCTGCTAAACTCTTGCGTCTGCTGTGCCACCAGCTGTATCGACAGCCATGACGACCCTGTTGCCACAGAGACTGTTGGAAGGGGAGCAGCTCTAGGTTTTGATAAACACAAGCTCACCATAACCAGCTCGGTTATCCAGTCAGCAGTGGGGACTTGCAGTGCAGGGAAGGGAGATGCCCCTCTGCCCCTGCCACCTCCTCCTGCTCCGCAACCAGTGAGGAAGGAGGACGACGAGCCAGAGGGAGAGGATTTTACTCAGTTCCCATGCTGTGAGAAGTGCCTTGGCAGCAACTCGATCTATCCATTGTCCCAAGACTCTGGGGACTTAGGGGAGCCGGGAAATCGTTGCACCCATCAAAACAAAGCCTGCAGGGGGGTGAACAGCATCGAAGTAAAGGAGAGACAAGAAAAACAGTCCAAAGAAGACAACAAAAAGAGCTATAGGTTTGTTTGTGTGTGTGTGTGTGTGTGTGTGTGTGTGTGTGTGCTAAGAGAGATTTTATTTTATTGTTATATTTTTCATTTCTCTCTGATTTTCTCTAGGGGTGCACTAAATATTGACAAATTCTCATATTCATAGCAAAGTATCATTATTATAATGAGTCTGATTGAAATTGCAGCCACTGTTGACAAACCATATTTCATTCATGAACACTGATGCACTACCCATTTTTGCAAACGCACTGAAATGGTTATCATAGTGGATAACAACACTGCCTCAAAGTTTTACTGCTCACCTACCACTATAAGCCATTCATGATAACGGCGTCAGTAAAAATGCTGACACTTTAATTGTAAAGTTTTTTAAATAATTTTTTTGCTTTATCTCGGTTTACAAACAAAACAAATTTTAAACAAATTATCCTAAAATGTAAATAATAATTTATTAACCACAACTATAGGGTTATTGCAATTTGAATGATTTTACAGGTCCATTGAAAATGCAAGCAGTTGCCTTGGATCAAAATAGTCAGTAGACTAAAAACATTTGTTCATAGCATTACAGCTTTAAAATAATATAATTATAATATTTTTTAAATTTTTTTTAGCTTTTAACCAAGATCTTTTTTGGCATTTGTTTCCTATCAGACAAATGACATTTTTTAGTCAAAGTATGTGGTTCTTGGCCCCAAACAAAAAGCGTCTGGAGATGGGCATCAGTCTGGCTTGTAAGACTAGGATTGTAATGTGAACTTTTTTCTTTACCTGCATAAAGTAAAATCATGTTATCTGGTGTCCGTCCCAACTAAGAATTTACTATTAATATCTTTGTTAATTTATTGATCAGCTCTGCAGATCAGACAGCCTTTTTGCACAGACATTTTGCATTATTGCATTTTTTTTTTTCTAGTTGCTTTCTGCTCCATTTTCAGATAAGTTCAAGATTTTCTTCTCTTCCCTCATTTATTTTTCCTTTTTTTCTTTCCTTTCCTTATTATAATTTTTTTGGATTGGTTGGCTGCAGTTTGCAGGAGTCTCCTCTCAGTTCAGGCACCAGCAGTGACTGTGAGAGTGTGTCGGTCACCACATGCAGTCTTTCCAGTGCGTACACCCCAAGGTAAATGGCTATGGCTTTTGGACCATTGCACAAGACTTGACTGCACGTGCATTTATCACCATGTGTGTCTCTACTTCCTTGTTACTGTTCTGGACTTATGGACTCTGTTAGACCATAAAATGTGAATGATCGCTACAAAATATTTTTCCCTGTGTTCTGTCACACATGCAGTCCTATTTATTACTAAAGATAACCTACTTTTACCCAGTTTTCACTTAACCCAGAGGTGATCAGCATATACCTGCCTGTCCAAATTTGGCTTTGTTACTTTAGCTAACAAAGGCTAACAGAGGCTTACGTAGATAACGAACACTAGTTGTCACTCAGATCTTCTGTAAACACATTCTTAAAACTTCCCACTCTCACTGTATACAGCTCTTCATAAAATTGACAGACTAATTCATCAGACCACTTGATGTGGTTTAGGTCTAGGTTACAGTCTCATTTTGGACATCAAGTTTTGTTTGTACAACCCCAAATCAGAAAAGTTAGGACGGTATGGAAAACGCTAATAAAAAAAGAAAGTAGTGATTTCTAAATTTACTTTGACTTTTTTTTCATTTCAGACAATATAAACAAAATATTTCATACGGTTGTTAAGTGAAAGTGACTCTGTCATTGTGAACACACTCAAGCACCACAACGAAATGTGACCTCTGCATTTAATCCATCACACATGCACACGTGGAGCAGTGGGCAGCTACCAATAGTGCCCAGGCCAGGACTCGAACCTGTGACCTTCAGGTCTCAAAGGCAGCGTCCTAACCACTAGGCCACCACTGCCCAAGCAGTGGACAAGGGTGCAAGCCTAAACTTGTCCTTTATGCACTGAAATCCAGATTCCTTGAATCTTTTAATTGTTATGCACTGTTAAAGGTGAAATATCCAAATCTCTTCCTGTCTTTCTTTGAGGAACATTATTTTTAAACATTTCAGTAATTCTCAGGTATTTGTTGGCAAGCTGGCGATCCTCTTTGCCTCCTAAAGGAACCATAATTACAATCACCCGTTGACCACCTGTTTACCTCATTACTAGCCCTAAATTGCTCCTGTCCCAACTTTTTTTGAAATGTGTTGCAGGTCTGAATGACAGGAAAGGATGTATATTTACAAATGAAATGAAGTTGACCAGACAAAACATGAAATATTTTATGTTCATATTGTTTGCAATGAAATACAAGTCAAAGTAAATTTAGAAATCACTACTTTTCTTTTTTTGTTCGCGTTTTCCATACCAGTACAGATTTAGAAAATGTGATACTAACCATCATATCCAGAATAAAAATGTCTTTATGCCCTTTATGGGATAGTGCCAGTGCACCGCCTTCTCCCACAAATCAAGTTCCCTCTTTGACCCATGTTGCTAGCTTTAAGCATCTTCTGCTAACCTTATACACAACTACATGTAATTTGTGTACATATTCATCAAACTATTTTTCTTTTACATTTGTAAACACCTTAATGAACACTGTTGCCACAGTTAGTGTAGTGTACTCATCGTTGACCTTTTATTTCTCTTTCTCTGTATTGTCTGTCCATTAGCTCTG
Source organism: Arnoldichthys spilopterus (assembly GCA_037974385.1). Classification (NCBI taxonomy): domain Eukaryota; kingdom Metazoa; phylum Chordata; class Actinopteri; order Characiformes; family Lepidarchidae; genus Arnoldichthys; species Arnoldichthys spilopterus. The sequence goes on along the minus strand of JBBPDA010000001.1, from coordinate 31,309,706 downwards.
TTAGTAGTCTGACCACCAGCTCTGAGATATCAGAGGATCTTGATCACCAGGAGATCCAGCTAGCCCTGCAAGCTGCCAAACTGGCTTCTCATAACAAAATACGTTCACGTTTCCATAGCAGTAGTGACCTCATCCATCGCCTATTTGTCTGCATATCAGGTATGCACTTTTCTTACACCTTATTATTTACACCAATGTATGAAGTGTCAGATACTACTTGTAGAGTTGAATGTACGGATTTGTTTCAAATGTTGATGCATTAAACATAGTTACAATAAAAATTAACAGGCTATGAAGTTAAGACAAACTAGTTTCAGGTTAATAAACATTTGTTTCTAAATTGAAAATAGCTGACTTCCCCATAGCAGTGTGAATCAGTAACAGAACTTCAGTAGATCAAAATATTCTTTTTTTTTTTATCATTCACTGCAGTGAAGCTTTTGCTCAATGATTGTGTACACAGTCTTAATGTAAATGCTTAACCTAACTGAAAACACTGAAAAATCTGCATTATAGTGTAAGTGTACACAGTGTTACTAGACTATTTTTTTAAATACTGTTTAACAATTTACCTTATGGAGACTGTTTGTGGCCATGTGTGTGTGTATATGTATG
>JBBPDA010000001.1:31293200-31308190 GCA_037974385.1 Arnoldichthys spilopterus | reverse complement strand
GATCTGATCTTTTTTGAAGTGTCAATTATAGCGTCCCTACACAGTGGATACTTTGCAACTAGAATTTCTACGGGAGTCTTGGCCATTTTAGTGCTTGTGATCACTTTAACTATTCAATTTATCAGGTGAAAACTGTCTCTCTCTCACTGGCCTAAATTAATGCCACCAATTCAGGGGTACAGACATTCACTCACCACACACTCCAAGCCTTTATTTCTTTGGCTCTCCCTGTTTCCTATGGAAATCAGGGCTCATTTCCCATTCACACTTGTCCCAAAATCTAATCCGGGCTCATACAATCATGTATCATGAATCATAAATTCTGTCCCATATCAGATGGGCTCATATTGATGGAATTATTGATCTATAGTTGACTTTTCTAATTCCTAGTCTATGGCTTCAGTCTCACACTGCCTCTCTCCTGTCTCCTATGGCCCGTGGCCCCCCTTAATGGGCAGCACACACACACACTCGCCCCCCTTAACTCAGTCACCCTCTGCTCAGCCCCCCTTTTCCCTGCGCGCAGACACACACTCACTCAGATCACAATTTTCAGTCACAAGATTTCAGAGTATCATAAAAGAAATGCCTCTTTGGGCCACTGAAGATTTCCCCAAGCCACAAGCTTCTAGACTTGGTGAGTCCGGTGGACCTGCTGGGGGTCAATTCCCAGAAAATCTCAGTGTTTTAGATCTTAATGATATCTGAGCACACACTCAAAGAAATGTCAGTTTTTTTCCTTACCCACTTAGCCCCCAATGCTTCAAGGACTTCCTTTTCCAGTCTGACTCTCCATCCAGTCACTTTTTTACTCATTCACACAGAGCTCTACACATACATAACATCCGGATTTTTCACAAACAGTTAAACATAAGCATATATCAACAACCAAATAATACCAACTCAGTAATCTCAATCAATGCAAAGGCATCTCAAACTCATTGGTGCTAAGCACTCCTCATAACAAAGCTATATTATTAATTTGCTGCCGGTCCCATACAATGTAACATCTCCAGCAGTGACTGGTAATGGTGTCTTGAAAACACTCCTCATATCAAAGCTATATTTATTCATGTGACCACTCATACTTTAATAAATTTCAACGGCATATCAATGCTCCTCATAAGACAGGTATATTATTCGGTCACCAATCAATATACAATCAGTGTAATTCGGCACGAAAGTGCTCCTCATAACAAGATATCAGTTAAATTTCATCCGTCTTTCTCATACAATGTAACATATTGACGGGGACCTTGTCGCTTAATGGCATCCGGAGACGCTCCTCATAAACAGGTATTAATTAATTATAGTTCCTGCCCCAGCGGCCTACCTAGGCCCTCTCTAGCTAGCACATCAGGATATATATAATTTGTGCGCACAACCTCATACGAATTTATTAGTAAGCATGCATTTTGTTTCTGAAATCAGAGGCTTTTACTCTTCCTTATCAGAGAGGGATTCTTAAAAAGGTCTTACCTCCACGGCCACTTCCACAAACAGCACAAATAGCAATTACAAATAAAAGCAAATCGCTTACTTCACTTTGGCCGGCCGCCCTTTGTGCTGTCTGCGAAGGCGTCCGCAGTGGTCTGTCCTTTTCCCTCTTTTCTGTCCCCGTACGGGCCACCAATTTTGTAGAAGGAAATTTTGGGGTTCGGAGGAAAGCGAACAAAGCCTCTGAGTTCAGAAAAATGACGGCTTTATTGGCACAGACCCAACCAGCCGGGCAATCTCTGCAGAGAAGGCCCCGAGTGGCATTTGCAAACATCTTTTAAAGGCCAACTTTCATGCCCCCTCCCCTCATGCTATCAGCCCAGCCTACTCCCCAACATCTGGTTCATGTTTGGGGCTCCCCTCTCGTAGGAATTCCCTAGACAGGGCTTTGCAGCTCTGGAATTTCTGTCTCAAGAGTTTCATACAGACACACAAGGTTGAGCCTATAGAAGAATTTAAAGGGGTACTTAAAATTTCCTTCTAATTTCAACATTTTTGATGAACTTTCACTTCTAAGAATGTGGACCTGGTTCATCCCACTTGTCCCCACATGTTAGAAATACATGCTTGTTGTTCCACTAAAGTCTGATTTCTGTCCCTTCAGGTGTTGCTGATCAGTTGCAGACAAACTATGCAAGTGACCTGAGGAGCATCCTGAAGACACTGTTTGAGGTCATGGCAACAAAATCTGAACAAGGGGACAATGAGAAGCAAAAGAAGGGCAAGTTGGCATTGGAATGTAAACACCGCAGGGTTGTGTACCTCACATCTTTGATGTGTTTTACTCTTATCTTTTCTGTGCAGGACCCAGCCTGGGAAGCGGTGGATTAGAAGACTGTGCTCTCTGCCAAGAGACCATCTCCTCATCAGAGCTGGCAGCCAAGGCACGGGACGGACAGTTTGAAGGTTAGTACACATCTCCTTGTTCTATGTGCTTGGCAATGCATCATGAAATATGGTTCCATTTAAGACAATCAAAAATAACTTCAATAGGCAGGAAATTCTGGAAGTCATTTCAGTATTTTATATTAATTTTGTAAAGCTTTCATGATTAGCTCTGCTGCTATTTCTGTTTGTCTCCTTCTCTGGTTCTGCAGCATCTAAACAAGTGAGTGAGCTGAACTCCTTTAGTCAAATGCTCAGTGTTTAATAGTCAAATTTAGTGCCAGACCAATGACCTGAATTTGGCTAATAGTCGCTGTTTAAACAGTGTTTGCCTTTTTATTATCTTTCACTCAGAACAGGTCTTGCAGAGAAAAGGGTTCAAAGTAAATTATATTTTTTGGTTTTATGATTAAATGGCTTATTTAAAACAGTAACAAGTTAACAAATAGCAACTTACAGGAATCTAGAATATTCTTTTTGTTTGGGCCAACCATGCTTTTTGGTTGTACAGGTTTTAGCAAAACGATGCATTTGCCCAATGGAGTATAAATATCTGACCTCATAACAATATTCAGTATTCAATTTTGATTTCTCTGGAAATAAATTGTCATGAAATCTGTAATGTGATTGTTTCTGCATAGTTCAATTGAACTAAGCCTGAGAATGTACATTTGATTGTGTACATTATTATTATTATTATTATTATTATTATTATTATTATTATTATTATTATTAATTATAACAAAGTTGCACTTGAACTGACGCCTTACGATCGGCGCATCACTATGTAATGATGAATTTTAACACTCGTTTTGCCCCATCATGGGTCCTTATTCTTCCTTGTGCATAGCTTGATGTTTCTTCTCTTCCCACAGACCCTCCTGAGTGGGTTCCAGATGAGGCATGTAACTCATGCATTGCATGCAAGGCTCCATTTACAGTCATCCGGAGGAAGCACCATTGTAGGAGTTGTGGAAAGGTAAAGAAAGGCATGCCAGCCACGTGACACTTCTTTTATATATTCTTTAACACCTGCATTAAGATGTGTTGCACCTGAAAAACTGTTTGAGGATTGTTTGTGTTTTTTATTTTTCCTGTCTACTGCAGATCTTTTGTTCTCGCTGCTCTTCACACTCAGCCCCATTGCCCCGATATGGTCAGATGAAACCTGTGAGAGTGTGCACTCACTGCTACATGTTCCACGTTACACCTTTCTACAGTGACCGGACTGGTGTCTGACAGTAACCCTCCCCGGCACCACCTAAGCATCATCATCCATAAACATAAGCACATTACCACGCTGAGAGCGGGAATATATAGGGAGCGATGCACACTTCTTTTTTTTTTTCCCCCAATTTCTGAGTTTGTGCATATGCACAGACATGCACATTTATTTAAGACTAAAAAAAATCATACATACATACGTACGTACATGTAAATAAAGAATACACTAAATCTCATACACTACAATATAGTAAAAGGAACCCATAAGCAAGTAACAAAACAGCTTTGAGTTACTGTTTAAAAATGACCTAATGATGCATCATATCAAGCACATACCGAGACTTTTCTATTGCTCTGGAGATTGGGAGCCAAAGCTTTTTTTAACAGGGCTTCCCTTTTAAATCCGAAGTCTCATTTTGCTGTAACAGGGCATGAACAAGCTGGCAGTTTCAGGTGAATTTTGGTACATCCCAGATTCGATCTTGGTGAATATCTTAATTCTGGGAAAGTGCATGAACATGAAAAACTAATTTCTATCAAGTGTTAAGACATTGAGGTTTTTGGTTTTTTTTTTTGGTAATGGTGGCGTGACTTCGCAGTGCTGGAAGTTCCATAGGGCTCCGATTTCCATACTGAATGTAAACCAAGACAAACATGTTAGCAACTGTGACAAGTATGAAGACAATAATATTAACACTTTCTGCACCATTGATTATTCCTGTGAGGTCGTCATAGCACACTGAAGAAGGTTTTTTTTTTTTTGTTTTGTTTTTAATTTAACAAATGATGCTGCTCTCTGTAACATAGAAGCAAGGCTTTGGGATATGTGGAATGGCCAAAAAAGATATATGTATATATGCTGAACTTGATAAAGTGATTTTATGTGTCTGATAAAAGAGAAGATTCTTTCGTGCTCTTAATGGCAATGAATGTGTAACACTGTAGACTTGGATGCTCTTTTTTTCAACAACAATTACTGAACTGGAAAGTAATTGCCTTTTACAGCTGCGTCTGATCTCTCATCTGCCCTAGACTACATTTAGACATGAAGTCCAATCTGATTTTTGCCCCCTTCAAATCTAACCCAAGTCCTACCGCTGGGAATATGATCTTAACGGTTCTGAACCACATTTGTATTCAGCAATTTTTTGCAAGGCTACAGCTTGTCTAAACACACACATCTGACCAGTGAAACTAAATGGATTTGGGGGAAAAATAAATCTGATTTGGACATAACATGGTTCTGTCTAAATGTAGCCTTGCTGCACCCTCTTTGGTACAAAAGAACACTAACTCCCCTACCTCATTCCTGCAGTACTCTTAGTTCCTCAAAGTGTTTTACCACTAGCCACAATCATCTGACCTTCTTATACAGTAATAAAAAGTAATAATCAATTATTCGCCTCAATACACACTTACCCACTTAACCCATACTGGCTATGCTACCACACAGGTGGAAAAGTAAAATTTGTACTTCTACTCTGTCATAATTATCATTATTATACATATTTTAGGTTCTGTAGGTTTATCTAAAAATTTGCAGGTGATGCACAATGTGATCAGATTCCAGATTAAATTTAAAAAGGCTAAGATTTATGTTTTATAGGTTTTTGTTTTTAATATTTGAAAATAATTTTACCTCTGATTTGCGCAAAAATGAGCTAAAGATTATGCCATATTTTACATAAGTGTTGTTCCAGATCTGTGGTCAGACCTGATCATAAAAATTGATTTAAAGTAAAATTATTTGGCTAAGAATAGATTTAAAGACGTTTGGTGTATTATTCATTGACAAGATTATCAACTGGTTTGGAAGAGAATAATTTTGGAAAAGGAAATACAAAACTAGCCCAAAAATACTTACCATAACACAACACAAAACCGACATTTTACATAGATTAATACTGCAAACCTGCATGTATTGTTAGAAAATTACCTGTAATTTATCACAGATCTTTTTGCCTACCTCTACACATAGCACAGTAATACCATTTGCATGCATAAATTAACTGTAAGAGTGTTCAGCTCTCTGCAGGACAGTTTATCCTAATGAAACCCTATTGTGTTTTTGTTAGATTTTACATTTTACTTTGCCATGTCAGTTTGTCATGTCACTTCTTCCATTATTAAAAACATTACCTTATTCAATAGTGAGAAAATGTCTTTTCGAATAGCATCTAATAAAAACATTTAAAATAATGCCTTAATAATAACTTTATCTTTTTTTTTAATTATCCATCATAACAAAACCAAACCCTTATTTTCTGTGGGAGGCTGGCTCTTCTAGTCAAATGATAAGTTTTGATTGCAAGCAGTTGGTTTCCACCATACCTGTAACTGACTGCCTGTTGCTTGTAAAGGTCTCAAATAGGTTATTTAAAGTAACATCTGAATTTTGTGCATGCTTTCTTTTGCAATATATATATATAATCTGGTTACTTTATCTTAATTTAAATCATCAGTGCTCTCTTCAGTCCTCAGTAACCTCCACACAGTCCTAGTTTTGCATATCTGTTCCAAAAGCGGAGGAAATCTCAGTGGAGGTCCCTGAAGATTGGATTCAGATCCTTTGATTAAAAAAAAAATTCCTCAACTTGTTTTTTGTATCCTGTTGTAGCGGAGAACCATCCTATATAGTCAGTAACACACCCTTGTGGACATTTAGTGAATTTCCTCACCTTTTTATCCTCTGAAACTTTCAGATGCTACATGCTCACTCTTTCAGACCTTACCTCATTGCCTACACTTCTGCATTGAGACTGCTGAACATTTCTGAGATTTGACCATGTAGGCCAGACATTGTTCTTTATAGCTTTCCAGAGAAATGTCAACACGCCTCAGGATATCAATCATATCTCACTAATTATATAAAAAGATATATCTTTTGATCAGATTGTTAGTTTTCCTTCTTCTGGAAAGCTCTTATGCTCTACAGTGTGTTTGCTATTATTAGTTAACACTGGCCCTCAAATCAGTCCTGCTTTGTCAAACACTTTTCTTGGTATCCTCAATGTTTGTCCTCTAACAGCAGTACTTAATGTATGTAGTACATCCGTGTCTGCTAATTCAAAGCTTTAAAAACACAGTACCTCTCTTCTGCTCAGTCTTCACCTTTGCATTATTGAACCGGTAATTGAATTCTCACCTTCAGCTGAGTAAGCAGATATTATCCACATTGTTGGACAGGCAGACACACCTGCTGTCCAAGTCCATGGGGAGCACGGAAACCATTGTTGAATACAGCATAAACTTGTTCACGTTTGTCAAATCTGTAATGTAAGAAGGTTATGTGTGGCAAACCGTATGATGTACATAAAAGATCTTCTCTTGACCCTTCTGATCAGTTGGCCTGAGGCAGTTGTGTAATAGATCAGTACGGACTTCCCATGATTCATTGCTTCCTTTTCTGATATCACTGCTGTTCTTCAGGACTGTGTTTGTACTTTGGTAAGATGCTAAGCAGAAGTTGCTCAGACAACCTCCAAAAGCAGGTTAGTTCAGATTTGGTGAGGCAGACCAGAAGATGACCTTCCCTGGCCGTTTGTAAACACAAACTGCGCTTTGGGTCTGTTGTATGGGAAGTTTTTGACTTTTACCTGCCAATCCTCAGGCCTCAATATCACTGCAGTTTCATTTTGTGTTTAAGGAAAATCCGATCTAAAGGACTTTACAAATGTCTTATTTTACAAAGAGCAAAAATTGAAAATATATATATATATATAAATATATGTAATGTATAAATTAACTTTTTCTCTGTATAAAGAAAATCACAGTGACTGAATTGTACACACTATTTATTCAAAGCTTGTTTTTATTTTATAATGGCTGTTTCAATCCAATAAGACATGAGAACTTTTTCTGAAGTCTGAAATCAAGTATTTGTCATGCCATGAGAGTAATAAATTACATTTTGTTTTTCTTTCAAAAACTGCTTGTTTTTCTTCCCCCCCTACCTCTTGCAATTATTTTTATCATGGACCTTTGAGAATGTGAGTCATTTGCAGGTGTGATTTCCCAAGGTAATACGGAAGAAACCCATATAAATATTGCATTGGCATATATTTGATGACCAAAAAGCAAGCATCTCCAAAATGGGAAAAAAAACTTTTAATTTTAAATGTACATTTCTGTAAACTGATCTAATTCAAAGTAATTTCAAGCAATCTTGGATGAGGTTTATTGGTATGTTCATCATGAAGTTTTCCCACAAGGTGAAGGGGGTGCTTTAAATGTAAAATGAAAACGGTGGAGATACATGTTTTTGGACAGTGATGATCTGGTAATTAATTTGACTTAATGTCCACGATGTAGGCCAAGCACCATCAGCCTAGAACCAGTTAAATGAACATGACAAGCAGTGATGCAGCACACTGTTATTATACAAGCTGACATCAGTGGTTGTCATGGCAACATTATGTGGTATCCGCATTGATCTGGCAAAGTGCTTCTGTTTCTAAAAATAAACCGCACCTTCTACGAGGATAGAGCTGCTGCAGAAATTCTCTTCCTATGCTCAATAGAAAGAGGTGACGGCGGGAGGGGCGTGGCCACAGAGATAACTGAGTCCTCTGATGCAGCACACACTGAAAGGGAATGCCTTGGCTTGCGGAAGGACTGGAAATGAAGTCATCAGCAGGAGCCTCCCCGGTAGACTGACCGTTTCCACTCCTTTGACCTTTCTCTGCCTGCTCTTACTATTGATTGCTGAGCCACCCTGCGCCAGAGGCTCCATCCATGCTACTCCAGATGGTTGCTGATGAGATCAGTGGAGGCAGAGGCTTCGCTCTCTCTGCTATGAACCAGAAGCTACTGCAAAAATGAATTTCAACCATCAAACCATGGCCAGCAAAGGTGATATGTTCTCTTTAGAAGGGATAAAGGCTAAGGATTGCTCGTCTCCAAGCAAGAAGCCTAAATCTGTGAGTGAATCCTGCATTACATCAAGTCAGCATTTGCATGCAATTTTGCTTGTCAGAACAGGTTAAATGTTTTGGATGAAAGTAGAATGTGGTGAGTAAATACATCTTTTGCAGTAAGATTCTTTTTTTTACATGTCATTGATGTCTATGATCGTGTTCTAAAAATGTATAAGTGAGAACTGTTGCACGCTGTTTTATCATTGCGTTTTAAACTGGAAGGTACCACAAAATTCAAGTGATCTGCCTTATTTACTTACTGTATTTGTTTTACATAGCAAACCTGTTTGATACTGAGCTCCAGCTCTACGTGGTGGCTCAAAATTAACGCCACTTACATGACATAGAGCACAAACAGGTGGTGACAATAAGCAGAACAGTGCTCTGCTGATCACAGACCTGCTGGACAGAGGACTGCAGCAGCAATACGGACTTACCACTACGGAAAGCTAAAGTACCAGCGACTGACGCCAGAGGACAGTGGGAAAGCTGCTCTGCTTTCTGTGATTGATTGATTTGGGTTATCTTAACTACATTGGACTACCTGAAGATTATTGAGAAAAGTGGTGTTCTGTTAAAACGCAAACTGAAATCATGAAATAATCCTACACCCATTACATTCTACTGTAGACCCGTTGTAACCTTAAGCCAGTATGAATCATTTATAACCTACCATGCCATTAACCTGCTGCACGTCTGTTTAGTTCTAGTTTATAGCCTACAACTTCAGGCTTTTTCATATGAATGCGTCTCTCCTTACCTTCACCCACCTCGTGGAATAAACAGGTGTTTCTCATAGTACCCCAGAAACTTTACAACACTTGAATCACATTTGTTGCAAGACAAAAAATTCAGCCTTATTTTGCAACTTTGTGTGTATGTTCTTTGTTTAGCCCAAGCCTGAAAATGCCATTACCATTGCTGTGTCATCGCGAGCGCTGTTCAGTATGGACGCTGAGCAGCAGATCTTTGAGCAAAAGGGAATGGAGGAATATCTGAAGTACCAGCTTGATCACGAGACAGAGCCATTTGCACCAGGACCTGCTTTCCCTTTCATTAAGGTTCACATCAAACCACCACACAGCTACGATTACTTTACTAAAATTCTAAATGGTGATGCATCTTTTATAGTCAAGCTGCCAGGGAGAAATCATTTCCACCCTTGCAGTGAGCATAAAGGTGGCAAAGTATAAACATCTATGAACGAAATGTGCATGAGGGTCATAGGTTTTATTACACTAATGAAGAGGCCCCTCGTCCTGGAAAATTCCACTGCCCTTGTTTTTTTGATGTAGTATATAAACGGTAGATTGCAAAATGTACCATTCATTCCCCAGTCCTTACAGTATGTAAGGAAACTATGCAGCAATGCCACCTGTTTTATAAAAAACATTTTTTTGTGATGTCACAAATCAACATATTTATATATAACTATTCAGCAAAGTCCTGTCATCATGTTGTACATTGTAGTGATAAGCAAAATGACACTTTTTAAATGAGATATATGACACCTAATAAGAACAGACGCCATTTACATATGAGTCCAGCAAATACCGGTTTAATTTTGAGAGAAAAAAGATTGTGAAACCACACAGTTGTCATAAAGGTAGCATGTACAAAATGTACATTTAAGTTTTTGTGTTGACATGGTAAGAAGAAGTGAGAAAACGAGATGAAGGAGAGGTGGAGTGATTTTTGTTTGTGGGTCACCTTCAGGCTCTGGAAGCGGTCAACGAGCAGCTGAGAGATCTCTACCCTGAGAGTGAAGAGCTCTTTGATGTGGTCCTGGTGACCAACAATCATGCTCACGCTGGAATCAGGCTCATCAACTCAATCAACCATCACAGTAAGTGCGGAGCTCAAACGGAGGGCTGGGCAGTCTGGCTAACATCTCTGTGCTGTCCATCTCTAACTCGACTGGACAGTATCTGTTATGTATCTCCGACCTCTTTAATGATCCGACACGGTCAGTAGTGGAAGTGTCAGGATGAAAGCAGCTCTGATGTGATCCTGGACCCTGGTGAGAGGTGGCCACTGCCATTCTTTGCATAATAATTAAGTCAGTGGGAAAAGTGGCCCTATCTCTGTAAATTTCTCTTTTTTTCTAAAGCAGTCACACTGAAAGGGAAGTGTAGTGTGTGAGAGAGAGTATCACGCTCAGTGGTGCTGCTGCGTGTTTTTAAACACGTTGGCATCACCGTTGGGCTGAGAATAGTCCCCCTATCTAAAGTGAAAGTGATTATTTGTAACTGTGAACATACTCAATCACAGCAGTGTAGCAAAACAGTACCTTGCTCAAGGGTACCTCAGTGGTTCCCAAGTTGAGACTTGAACCTGCGACCTTCTGTTCACAAGGGCAAGGTTCTAACCAGTAGGCCACCACTGCCAAAAAGTATGCAGCCAAAAATGTAATTTTACCAAAAACAAATGACCACTGCTGAAAAACTAGAGGATGACTTACACAAACTGTGCAGATTCAGATGATCATCAATAACTTTACATCTGCAAGAACTTTCTGTGTAGCAAACATGCCACTGCCCTGTCAGTGTAACTGCTATGTTTAGAATTACTACCCAAATAATACCTGCTCAGTCTCCCATGAGGGTTCTGATCACTGAACAGGGTAAAAGGAGCTAACAAATGATGAGTCTGGAAATGTAAAATGGTAAGTGAAGCTGATAGAATGGACAATGACTGTAGACACAAGATGTGTAATAAAGTGATTTGTCAGTGTATTTTGCCTGTATTGTGTTTATCAGGTCCATTCATATTTATGTATTTAGAAGAAATGCACTGATTATCAACTCTTCTGATCATACTGTTCTGAATATTCTTAGCCTTTTATTTTCACCTGAAGTTCACACAGTGTGCTAAATGAACACATGAAACATACTAGAATATTTTCTGTAATTTCTATAAGACTGCAACAGGAATAATAATTTGTGCTCTTTAATTGGCCAGGTTGGCATTTAAAATTCTTAACTGATAAATCAGATGCTGTTTTATATAACATGAATCAAATAAAGTGCTGAAAGTTAGAAGTGACCTGATACTTATCACCGTGACTCATGCAAACCAGGCTAGAACATTTTGATACAGGTGTAGCACCAGCATTCTAATACAGCACACATGCACTTACCTCCCTCAGGTTATTTATCTCATTAAATTTTAACACACATCGGCCAAAATCAAAATATTAAACTGCCCAATCGCTGAGTATATACTGAGTAAAAATCTGCTGATGTACTGAGTCATTTTCTAAAGAACTGCAATTAAACTGGATTGTCAGGTTGGACTTTTACAGCCCTATCAGTTCTGTTCCTCAATTTTTATATCACTTGTGAATAAAATGTCAGTAATTAACCCATATATCATATACATAAATGATTAAATTATTGAAAGTATAGACCTGCTTTCTGGTTTAACCCAAGTGATTACATTTCTTTTTCTCCTAGAGCTGTTTGTTGAGCGCTTCTGTATGACTGGAGGTAACAGTCCAATTGGGTATCTGAAAGCCTACCACACCAACCTGTACCTGTCTGCTGACTCAATGAAAGTGAGAGAAGCCATAGAGGAAGGTGAGAATGGAGACTATTAGCAAATGAAGAAGTGTGTTGAAGTTTTTTTTCCTGTAGATGTCTGCAGATGTCGTTGACCGTTTTAACTGAGACCCCTGCTTGTGTAATCCTTAAGGCATTGCAGCAGCCACCATATTCTCACCAGAAAAAGTGACACAGGTGTCAGAGACCCAGCTGCGAGTGGCTTTCGACGGAGATGCAGTGCTTTTTTCGGATGAGTCCGAAAAAATCTACAAAACCCAGGGCCTGGACAAATTCTTTGAACATGAAAAGGCTTATGAAAACAAGCCCCTTGATCATGTAAGTCAAGTGGTGAACAGGGTCAAATTCAGGACTTCGGGCAGCAGACAACAAGAGAAAAATAATTTCCTAAAGATTAAAATAGTAAATAAAAGAATGTTTTTCTAGTGACGGAATTAAAATGTGAACACTGAGGAATGAAATGAAAAGAATGAATCTATCCCACAAAACTGACTGAAAAAGAGCATCAGTCTGAACATCTTCAGTTACAGTCATGCTCCACAAATGGTGCGTTAAACATGTAATATTATGGCTTGCAAAATTATTCAACACCAGACATGATTCAATTTGCCTGGATTTAAAGTGACACACAGATTCCACTCTATATTTTTACTGGAATGAAGTTGCAGAATATATGCCCTTAAAAGTAAACAGAAAAGAAAAGAAAAGAGATACATGCTGTTTACATAGGAATTGAACTCTTTCTGATTTGTACTTTGTAGACCCACCTTTTGGTGCAGTGACAGCTTTAATTCTAATAGCTAATAGCTAATTAGAATAGCTAAGTTTATAATAGCTTTGCACACAGACAGGAGTGATTTTCACTTGTTCTTCCTGGCAGATTTACTCCAGGTTGGTCAAGTTGGTTGGGTGATGCTTGTGGACTGCAATTTTGAAATAGTGCCACAGATTCATGATTCTATTAAGATCTAGCCTTTGACTAGATCTCTTTGGCCATTGTAGAACATTCAGCTTGTGGTAGGTTAACCCCTCCTGTATTGCTCTGGCTTTGTGTAAAATTGTACTTTAAAAATAAAAGGTATTTTAGTTTTGCAATGGATCTGCAAAAGACTTTGGATGCTCTTCCAATACTATTCAGCTACATTAGCCTGGTAACTCCATAAAACATTTAACGTGTTTTGGCTAATCAACCATGTTTAGGGATAAAGGGAAAATTGTGCAAATCAGATTTTTCAGTTAATATTTTTGAATGTTTTTTTCCTGACACATTTACTGTTTATAGTTGCCCCTCATAACAATTACTGAGTATAGAGTCACAAGGCATAACTGTTCATACTAAGTAAAACAAGGTTTCTGTGCTGTCTGCTTCACTGATGATGAGTGACCATTTTAGATGAGGAGTGGTCAGAGAGGTGATTATACTTTTCTGTGGCAAGTGGCACTTGCCATCCCATTGGCTCCACCCCTAGTAAAGTACAGAATTATAGAAAATATTAAGCCATACTGCAATATGATACACAGAATGCTGCTGTTTCAGGGTTTTGTGGGATTAGTTATGCTAGTTGGCTTTTCTTAGCTAAACAATTGTCTCCTTGCAATAGGGCCCACTGAAAGGATTCTTGGAAGCTCTGGGGAAACTGCAGAGGAAATTCTATGACAAAGGTCATCGTATGGACTGTCCCATTCGCACCTATCTTGTGACGGCTCGGAGTGCAGCCAGTTCAGGTTCAAGGGCGCTGAAGACCCTCCGTGCTTGGGGTTTAGAGACAGATGAAGCCTTGTTCCTGGCTGGAGCCCCTAAGGGCCCAATGCTGGCAAAGATCAAGCCTCACATCTTTTTCGATGATCAGATGTTCCATATAGAGGGGGCAGCAGAGCTGGGCACAGTGGCAGGTCATGTTCCATATGGAATCGCCCAGAAGTTGCCACCAAAGAAACCAAAGGATATAAAAGGGAGTGATTCACTCCCCAAGTGACCTCAATGGATAAAAAATACACAGCATGGCTAAGTGCACGGGGGTTAAAATACATTATGTACTGTGTTCTTTTCAACCCAGAAAAAAAACTCTGTCCTTGACAAAGACAGTGGTTAAAACAGAAACTGACCACTTGCACTGAATGTTATGGGTAAAGCCAAGGAGGGAGAAAATGATAACAGCCATAAAACTGTACACTGTTTTCAGCTGTGCTGTACTTTTTCTACTAATATTAGAGCTTAAGTGTGTGGCGAGGAAGTTAAACAATCAGTCCCGATTGGTCTTCACCCTGTTTACAAAACCCCTTGAGTACAGTACACTTACTAAGGGCTTGTAATGACAGTACATACTTATCAGGATTGACCTAAAACACACACACACACACACACACACACACACACACACACACACACACACACAGATTGTGCCTCTCATTTTATACATGTATTACATCACTGACACAATAGAGTTCATGTTAAACAATTTCCAAAATGTCCATCAAATTATTGACCAAAGCTGTCAACAATTATTAAATACTCCTAGTGTAAAAAATAACTATATGTGATGCGTACATTTGTTTTACCTTTATGTCCTTTAAGTTTGTTATTCTACCAAGGTGTTATGGATCACTGTGAAAAGCATGTCGGTCTGTTTTGTAAAAATGTTCTGCATGTCCTTTAAATGATGGGTCCACATACTCCCCAGTGTTGATATATTACCAGTTGTAAAGTAAAAGCAGATTATATTATAAAGGTTGCTACTTTGACATTTGACATTTATAAAGATGTGTAAGAAGCCCTTAGGCTTCTATAAAGTCCAGGGTTAGTTGATGGAAAGTGATATATATATATATATGTAAATGTGTATATGTATTTTATTATTTTTAGTGTTATTTATGTTTGATATATATTTATTTGTATTTATATATTTTT
>JBBPDA010000001.1:31279492-31290485 GCA_037974385.1 Arnoldichthys spilopterus | reverse complement strand
GTTTCTAATAAAGTGGCCAGTGAGGAGAAGAACAAGGTAGTGTTTCTAATAAAGTGGCCAGTGAGGGGAAGAACAAGGTAGTGTTTCTAATAAAGTGGCCAGTGAGGGGAAGAACAAGGTAGTGTTTCTAATAAAGTGGCCAATGAGGGGAAGAACAAGGTAGTGTTTCTAATAAAGTGGCCAATGAGGGGAAGACCAAGGTTGTATTTCTAATAAAGTGGCCAGTGGGTAAAGGCACATGCTGGCATGTTAGCAGTACAGGTTTGGGGTCTGTCTGTGTTCTCTGCAGTGCTGCTGAGTAGCGTTTTACAGTGTAGAGAACAGTGCTAACGGTGCGAGTGCAGGAGAATCTCAGGTGGGTTCAGAGGGTTAGGTGGAGAATTGTCTGAAGGTCAAAGGTCAGATAAGGGCAGTAGAGAGAGTATTAGAGCTGTGCTGTGTATGGCTGAAACTGCGTGCAACTCAACTCTATTTGCAGCAGATACATTACACACGGAGGATTTCAGCAGATTAGATTTCTGTGTCACGCAGGACTGTGTTACTGAAGGAAAGTGGCTTAGATTTATTCAGAGTCTGTATTACACCACTGGTGTTGAGAACTGCAGTATTTGTTGTTGTTCAGTAGCATAAAATGAAAAAATTCAGTGTACACTCCCTGGCCACTTTATTGGAAACCCCATATGACCAGTTATTGGGGTTTCCAATAAAGTGGCCAGTGGGTGGCAGCACAAGGTACTAATAAAGTGGCCAGTGCCCTAAAAGCACAAGGTAGTGTTTCCAATAATGTGGCCAGTGAATGTATAAACCATGACTGTTCAAAGATGCATCTTCCTAACAGCTCACAGTTAAGCATATGAAGGGGGCGGTAGAGAAGGAGAGAGAGGGAGGGAGAAAAAAGGATGGAAACATTAATCTGTCAGTGAACCGTTGTTGTATGGCACAATCATTCTTGATTGTGTGTGACACGTGTATGTGTGGGTTGCGTGAGTGTGTGTCCTGACAGCTGGCCACTGTGTAGCTGTAACAGAACTTGTTGAGTGGCGTCTTCATCACATCCACAGCAGAGCAATCGATACCATGCACATCTCCTTAAAGCGATAGTTTGCCACAACTGGTATTTACCCACAGCTTGTTCACATTTTCCACTCCACCTTAAATGGTGTAGCAGTTACACTAAAGGGCCTCTGAGCGATTTGTCAGCTTCGTTGAATTTTTTTATTCCACCTTAAATGACGCAGCAATTCCATTCCGGCACCTCGGGCCTGAGGCACCACAATGTCACTGCTGCGTTGTTTAAGGTGGAACGGAGAACTCAGATATGATTTTACAGTGAACTACAGCAATTATCTGTTGCCCCATTTAAGGTGGAATGGAAAACCTAAATAAGAAGCTTCTGAATAAGAGGCTAGCAAAGCTCCCTAAGCAGCTGGGCAAAGTGCAGACACCCAAAATGTTGGTTTAAGGTTTGTTCTGCACCAAACTATCGCTGACTTTTCCCATAGCTTTGGCTGATCCCACTCACCTGGTCAGGTAGGGTTAGCAGTGGGTGAGCGGAGTGTGTATGAAGAGGAGAATGTAACCACACAGTAAGCCTTTTGATGTTGATATCAGCCGCTACTTTACTTATTCAAATGCCGAGCTTTATAGAGGTGAGGCAGAGCTCAGGGGTTTTATTATTTTTGGGACGTTTTGAGTGAAGTACCTGGACAGGTGAGGTAAGGTAGCGAGCTTCTTGTGCACTCAGATGCTGTCAAATGCTTCCTGACAGCTAAAGACCACTGATCGGATGATGTGATGATTAGTCATTGCTGTGTGTTTGTATGTGTGTGTGTGTGTGTGTGTGTGTGTGTGTGTGTGTTAGGTGTGTGTGTGTTTGTGCTTGGTTCTGTTTCTGACATCAGCTGAGCATTGTTCTCTCTGGGACAGCAGTGCTGCTGACACACACACACACTGAAATATGCTGTTCTAATTCAAATCTTAGCGAGAGACAAAGAGAAAATGAGGCTATGAGGGAGAGGCGTGGTGAGTAAGAAAGAGAGAGAGTGTGAGATTAAGAAAGGAGGACGAGAGAAAGGAAAGAGAGAGATAAATGAGAATGAAGAGACTGAGAGAACAGAGAAAAGAGAGAGAGAAAAAAAAAGAAGAAAGCAATGAAGTAAAAAAATGAAAACAGAAGAGAGAGTCAAAGGAGAGAGAAAAGAGTAAGATAAAGTAGAAATTACCTGTATTTTGTGTTAAACACACACACACACACACACACACACACACACACACACATCTACACACCCAGAACTGTGTGAGAGTGTATGCTAAGGCCTCCTGCTGCTTTGCTGCTTTAGCACACTTCCTCCCAGTGCTTTGCTTTTCACTCCTCTTTTTTCTTCCCTCGCTTTCTCTCTCCATTTCTAGCCCCAGGATCAGGTAAGAGCTATAACACTCTCCCCACTTTCTCTCTCTGTCTCTCTCTCTCTCTCTCTGTCTGCCTGTCTCTCTTTCTCATGGTTTCTGTAGCTGTCAGTTCTGTCACTGCCCCTTTCCTCATTTACTACAACTCCCATTATGCATCACGCAACAGCTGGCCTGGTGGGTTTCTATAGAAACTCAGTGCTGTCCCTACTGACCTGGCAGCTCAACACACTCCTGACTCTTACCAGCTCTACTGGGGAAGATTGGTTGATTTCTAAATAGTGTTAACTGTGTTCGAAAGTTTACTGATTGAGTTCTAGAATTCGCTAAATTAAATTCTAGAACATGTGCACTTCTGCCTCTCAGTTCAAAATATGAGTTAAGTTCTCGGTTTTGTCTAATTCTAATGAAAAATAAATTTGTATAAATTTGTTGCTTTCCATAATTAGTTAGCTTGAGATTTTAGATTTTTTGTTTTTATTTGTGTTCTAGTGTTCTATAACCTTTTCATTTTAGTTCTATTTTTAAAATTAATTACAATAATTTAAATTTGAAAAAAAAAGTTCTAGAATTTCAAAACTAGCTTGTTTAAGAAGAGTTGCAACATTTAAAGATAATTTAAAGATAAAAAAAAGTTTTACAGCTAAACTGAGATCTAAAATTTGCTGATTGGATTTTTTATTGAATTTTTTAAACTTACAGGTTGAGTTTTAGACAGAGTATTTAGTTTTACAGTTTGTTTACTAAATTAGACTCAGTCAGAGCGTGGTTGAGCGTGAGTGAGCTGCGCAGAGTGCAGGGTGGTTAGTCTGGCTGTGTAGCTCCACATTGCTCCATCATTCAGTCTGCAGACCGGGGAGTTGGAGATGAGAGGAGAGAGAGCAGCGTGTGTATGTGTGTCTATGTGTGTGTTTGTGTGTGTTTCAGCAAGTGTAATATGTTTTGTGGTTGGTTTAGTTTAGCATGAGTTGTGTTGTGTAATGTTGTGTTTTGTGTTATTATTTGAGTGGCACACAGTGTAACTTCCAGGGACGAACTGAACAATCAGCATTCAGCAAATGTATAAACTCTGGATTATGTTCAATATTCATGAATCAGTGCGTAACATCAGCCAAGCCATTTCATTATCATTCTGAATTATTTTATTCCACATCTCAACATTGTTTTTCATGGTAGAGACCTTAAAGCGAAGTTTACCACCCGACCACCTGCCCCACCCACCCAAAATCTAGTGCATCAGCTAAGTCGTGTTTACTGTGTGATGTTTTCCATCATGTCTTTTAGTCCTGGAGATCTGAGGCTTCCAGTTCGCCAACTTCGAGTTGTCATTTTTGGATCCACCTTAAACGGTTGCATCACGCTCCTGCGGCCTCTTATTCTACTGCACCATTTAAGGTGGAACGGAAAATTAGAATCAGAAGCTGGTGAATAGGAAGATTAACTTTAGCTCTGTGCCTCAAACCGTTCAGTACTTTGTAATAGACTCGCTGATGTGGTTTCTGACACTATATGACAGACTGTTATCTAGAACCATAGACCAAAGTAGACTGACATCTATAAACAGTGGGTAGATGTAGATATTGGTCCAGAAATTATTGCGATTATGACCTTATTTTCATTTTAAGATCGATTTGTGCCACTGTGTACTCAAGATTGGGCCCTGAATTTTCGTACGTTTTCTAATGAAAACTAAAGTCAGAGACCAGAAAATGCATGGACCCCGCATGGCAAAAATGTCAGTGAGGACTTTGCTGCGACCCCTGTATCTAACCAGCTCATTGCAGAAAAAGCCCACACCTCACACACCTTCTAAGATACGCTTGACCATACAGTACAGCTAGTGTTCCGGTCTACAGGGGAGCGAGATAGAAGGAGGGGCGGGTTGCACTGCAGCAGGGGAAAGTGCACCAGAGTAACAGCATCATAAAAGTTGCCCTTCAGATAAAACACAGCTGAAATGAACACAGGAAGGGGGCGGGTGCAAAGAGAGAAAGAGAGAGAGAGAGAGAGAGAGAGAGAGAGAGAGAGAGTATTGTGCATTATATTTGCCCATTCATGTGAGTTGCTCAATAAAAGAGCACACACTGACACAGCAGAAACAACCGCACACATGCGCGCACACACACACACACACACACACACACACATACACACATACACAGTGACAGACTCTGTAGAATGCAGCAGCTCTCAGTCCTGCTGACTACTGCAAAACACTACTGTGTGTGTGTATGAGAGAGAGAGAGAGAGAGAGAGAGAGAGAGTAAAACTGTTCAGGGTGCAGGCAGGACCAACACAGTTCATGTAGCACTGCAGCAACACATACACACACACACACACATTGTATGTATAGCTTCCCTCTCTCCCCACACTGTAACTCATCCCTGGAGGTTGCATGGAGTAACATTTGTGTTTTTGTTTTTTTGTGTTCATGTTTGTTTGTCCCTCTGTGTTTGTGTGTCCTTTTCTCTGTTTTGGTGTGTGCGGGTGCGTGTGTGTGTGTGTGTGTGTGTGTGTGTGTGTGTGTGTGTGTGTGTGTGTGTGTGCGATTCTCTCACACACCCCAGTATGCGCTCCTTTAGCTCGGACAGATCCAACACCCTGAACAGGACGTCCTGTGTGAGGGACAGCATGGTCATAGAGGAGGTCATCGCTCCGACCAAAGACACGGTGAGACACACACACATGTATACACACGCTCGTGCACACACACACACACACACACACACACGTAAGGGGCAGTTGTGGTGTAGCGGTTAGGGAGTTGCCTCTTTGATGTGAAGGTTGCCAGTTCATACCCCAGACTAGGTACCTGTGAGCAAGGTACTGTCCACAAGCACAGCTCCCATGTCAGTTTCCCACCGCTCCAGCATGGGTTGATCAAATGCAGAGGTTGCATTTTGTTGTGGTGCATTGTTGTGGTGTGTTCACAATGAGAAATAATCACTCACTTTCACACATGCACATACATATGTATGTGTGTGTGTGTGTGGGTGTATGTGTGTATATAAACTCTCACCAAGGTCCCAAAGCGGTCCACAGTTTTTCAAGCTCCCAGCACTACAGGGATGGACCATGGGGTCTTGACAATGGGTTTCACAACTACTGATATACACTGCAAATACACACTTTACACTCAGACACACACACACACACACACACAGTATACACCACATATACAGTCATATCCATATATTTACTGAATTTAACGTTCTGTACAAAAATAAGTAAATAAAGATGGATGGCTGGATGGATAGAGAGACAGACAGACAGACAGAGAGTAAAGTGAAATTCCCCACTGTCAGGATTTTCCATCACGTGGTTCCTGTTTGGTTCTGGTTATTTTCTTTTCCATCTGAATTCTTTCGTGGCAAATATGTGTCCGGGATCTGGGACTATTTTTATCAGACGTTTTCAGACAGTCCTGAATCCACAGAGCTGCACAATGGGCTTGTTTACAAGTGTTCACTTCTTTCTCTCTCAGAAACTGTTCCTATTCATTACACAGTTCAGACATAGCAGAGATCAGATCCACGCTGCACTTCTTACCACTCAGTAGTGATTAAAGCCATAATCTGCTGATCAGTTTTACGCAGTTTCTTCCCCTGACCCCAAGACCCTGTCCACACATTGCAGGGTATTATTGAAAACAGTCATTTTTCAGTTTTCCGCCAAAGCAACAGGTAGCACGAGATGTCTTCTTAGTGGAAGCACAAATTCGCTTTTAAAGTTGTCTCACCAACCACTGTTTGGAACGCATGTCATCCAAAACCATTAACAAAGGGCGGTACCCAAACAGGGCAAGGCTCAAAACACAGTCAACATGTTTAGGGTCTGAAGTTTCCTTCCTTGGTTATAGCACCAGAGGCTACAAGGCTAATGTAGCTAACAAGAAATATTAGCTCTCGGTCAGCCTCTGTACATATTTAGTCCAAACTTAGCCCATGGTTCTAGATAACAGGGTATCATACAGTATCAGACCAAGCTAAAGTTGGCTTCTTCTTCAATTTCTGTTTCTCATTGTCCATTCCACCTTCAAAGGTATCCACCATTTATCTGATCTGATGCTGAGCTGAGTGGAAGCTTGTAAATGGGAAGCCAACCTCACAAATTTCAGTTAGCACCATGCTAATCGGTGGAGTATAATCTTTTCCGTTACGTGTTAGCCACATTAGCCTCGTAGCTCTGGAGCTAAAGAAGGAAACTTCACTACACGAATTATATCTTGACTGATTTACTACATATTTACTACTATATTTTGGGTTGGGGTAGGGGGGTGTTGCTGAGCTATCGCTTTAATGCGTGGAGCCAAGTCCCATTTTTAGAAAAAAGAAACACTACTCTCTGTCCTGATGTTGCTTTTTACTGGCTCCCAAGCTTAACTTCTTTTCTCTGTGTGTGTATGTGCATCCTCTGAAGCTGCAGAGTGTTTTTAAAGATATCTCCTATATGGTGGACCCTCCGAATAAGGTATAATCACAATATCATGACCATCAGCATGGCATGCTCTCATCAGTGTGCATGTGTGTGTGTGTATGTTTTCTCCAGGGTCACATGTATCCATCATCCAAACACACCTCTGTGGCCCATTGCTGGCCTGGTCACCGATGTGTATGTTTGTTCTTGTTTATAATAAACATTAATAATCTGGAGATGCAGCTCATGAACTGTTTACTCATTTAGCCTGTTTTTTTTTTTTTTATGTCTCTCATCTTCATTTTCACTCTTCGGTTTTTAGCATCGACCTGGTTTAATGCCTCCCTGATGTTCTACACAGCAAAAGACCGTATCAAGTTGACGTACAGTCTACATTTTTAAACATACTCCTCACACCCGACTCCATACAGTCCAAATATGAAAACCAAGCTGCCAAAACAGCTTGTTTTTTTTTTTTAATTCATTGTGATAACACAAGGCTTATACATTCAGCCCATAGCAATTTCGCTCCACCCATTCAGCCTATAGCAGTTTAGCTCCACCCATTTAGCCTATAGCAGTTTATCTTCAACCATTCC
This sequence comes from Arnoldichthys spilopterus, assembly GCA_037974385.1. Classification (NCBI taxonomy): domain Eukaryota; kingdom Metazoa; phylum Chordata; class Actinopteri; order Characiformes; family Lepidarchidae; genus Arnoldichthys; species Arnoldichthys spilopterus. The sequence goes on along the minus strand of JBBPDA010000001.1, from coordinate 31,283,064 downwards.
CACTATATCAGTTTAGCTCCACCCATTCCCACTACAGCAGTTTAGCTCCTCCCATTTAGCGTAAAGCAGTTTAGCTTCACCCACACCCACAACAGCACTACAGCAGTCTAGCTCCACCCATTCCCCCTACAGCAGTTTAGCTCCTCCCATTCAGCGTAAAGCAGTTTAGCTTCACCCACACCCACAACAGCACTACAGCAGTTTATCTCCAGCCATTCCCCCTACAGCAGTTTAGCTCCTCCCATTCAGCGTAAAGCAGTTTAGCTTCACCCACACCCACAACAGCACTACAGCAGTTTATCTCCAGCTATTGACCCTACAGCAATTTAGCTTCACCCATTCCCACTACTGCACTACAACAGTTTAGCACCACCCATTCAGCCTACAGTAGTTTAGCTCCACCTATTCCCACTACAGCAGTTTAGCTCCACACATGCAGCCTATAGCAGTTTGGGCCTGAGTTCTGAGTTTATTTGTTAAATAAAACCACATAGTATTAAGCTTTAATAAAAACAGACCGCAAAAGCATAGAACAGGGGTCCTTTAAAGTAAACTGCAAATCATTAGCATTGAGAACACACTGCTGTATCATTCAGTTCATGTTTCTGCTGAACTGCAGGCATGTGGGCGTCGCGTTTATGACTAAATCATAGAGGCCTGAAATATTTAACACTGTTGGCTTTAATGGCTGCAGCTGAAAGTGGCTGTACTGAGGTTCTACACTGATGTCACCGTGCTGAAGAACTTTGTCAACATGTGACTCACACTTTCGGTTTGAGGGCATAGTAAAAGTCAAAAGTTTGCACACTTAATACTTGTTAAGGGTTTTATTTTATTTTGAATAACAAAACGTGTGAAACTATACAGTGAGCAAAACGTGTTGAAGGGCCCATATTATGCGGGCAGTGGTGGCCTAGTGGTTAGGACATTGCACTGGGGACCTGGAGGTCGCAGGTTCAAGTCCCGGCTCAGGCACTACTGAGGTACCCTTGAGCAAGGTACCGTCCCACTACACTGCTCCATGTCTTGTAAGTCGCTTTGGATAAAAACATCAGCCAAATGTAATGCATGGAAAACTGAATTCTCTTCAGTCTTTTTTGAAGAGAGAGAGTGAGAGATACACTAATCAGCCATAACATTAATACCACTGACAGGTAAAGTGAACATTGCCTATGTAGTTATTTCACTACAATAGCGCCTGTCAGCGGGGGAAGGATATATTAGGCAGCAGGTAAACAGTCAGTTCCTGAGGCTGATGTGCTGGAAACAGGAAAAATGGGCGAGCGTAAGGATCTGAGTTTTTTTTTTGACACGGGCCCTATTGTGACGGCTGGATGCCAGAGCATCTCCAGGTATGCAGTAGTCAGTACCTACCAAAAGTGATCCAAGGAGGAACAACTGGTGAAGTGGTGACAGATTCATGGGCACCCAGGGCTCGCTGAACCATGTAGGGAGGGAAGGCTAGCCCACAGATAAGAAGAGCTACTGTGGTTTAAAAAGTGAATGCTGAATCTGATAGAAAGGGGTCAGAACACAGTGCACCACAGCAGCATGAGTGGGACCTACTCAGCATTAAGCAGGTGGTGTTATGGCTGATTGGTGTATGTGTTCGTATATGGAAACTAAACTACAAAACCCACCTGTTTCTTATACACTGTGAACTAACTGAGTAACACATACCTGCCTATTCAGCCTACAGCGATTTAGCCCCGCCCATTCACACTGAGCATTTCAGCACAGACTGCTTATTGAACGAGGTACGATGTAATGGAGCCAATCAGAGCATTAAAGCCTTTCAGAAGACCTTCAGATGCAGGATTCAACTGGAGCTATAGATGGTGTATATGTGTGCTTATGTACTCACATGTGTATGTATTTGCAGCACCTCTCTGTCAGCCGTGAGCAGAATGAGTGTTTGAGGCGTTACAGCTGGACCCCGGATACCGTGGACCACACACACAACACCGTGTCCAGCCCCGTACACTCTGGGTAAGAAACTGTGTGTGTTTGTGTGTTTGTTGATTGGTCGTATTAATATGTCCAACAGCGGCCTATCGCTGAAATGGTCCAGAGAGAGGGTGGGCACACACTCAGTCCTCCTCCTTCTCTCTCGTAAGGCTTTAACCCCACCCCACCCCACCCCCATTTCTTCGCCACACCTTGAAAACAGTCGATCATGCCAGACACAGCTACCTTTAGAGTAAAGAGAGAGAATTGGTTTGATTCGCTTTTATGAATATAAAAGCGAATCAATATAATTGTAGAAAATAAAGTGTTTCTAATAAAGTGGCCAGCGAGGTGGCGTTATGAAGGTGACGTTTCTAATAAAGTGGCCAGCGAGGTGGCGTTATGAAGGTGACGTTTCTAATAAAGTGGCCAGGGTGTGTGTAGTTATAAAAAAAGCTTTCTTTGCTTTGAGGCCCAAATGCAGTGTGATTTGATCTTCACTGTGGTCATCATGCCATATGCAAATAAGGCAGCACAGGCCACACTGACTGTTTGTTAGCATCGTTGCTAACGTTAGAGCGTTGCAAAAGCTTTCTGTGCAGAATCCGTTTGGCCCGTCTGGGTAAAGCACATATTACTGTTGTTGTTGTATGTTTGTTTTGTTATGCTCTGTTTGTTCTTGTCGTCTTTTCTTCCCCGTCACTCCAACGTCCTGTCCGGCCTTCATGTGAACTGTGTGACCGCTGCGAGAAGCAAATAATGAGTGTCTGTTTTTGCCTCCTGCACTCTTTTCTGTTCTTCTTTTCGTTTGTTTTTCTTTCACAGCCCTTCCTCCCCGCTCCCTCAGTATGACTCCAGGTGAAAACTGTCTACAGTTACCTCTCTCTCTCTCTCTCTCTCTCTCTTTCTCGCCCTCTTTCTCTTTCTCTCTCTCTCTCTATTTTCTCTCTTGCTCTCTCTATTGGTCTTTTCTTTGTATCGCTTTCTCTCTCTTTCTCTCTCTCTCTCTCTCTCTCTCTCTCTCTCTCTCTCTCCTTCTCTCTCATTGTATCTACGTGAGCTAACCCTCACTGTGTAGGTGTAGTAGCTGTGTCAGTGTCTCTTTCTCTCTCGCTCTCTCTCTCTTCTTACGCACACATACGCACATACACGCTTGAATTAGATGTCATCACCGGTAGAGTTATCAGTCAGTCATACAGCTCAGTAGCGCCCTCCTGAGGTTCAAACACAGACATCACTCAAACAGCCAATAAGGACATTATACACACAGTTACACACTGGAGCTTAGTGCTGCAAAGTGATCAAATTAGTGATGCTGTGTTTATAATATGTTTAAATTGTAGATGACTTGTTTAGCCTGGATTTCAGAGGAGATCATTCAGCTGCATGTTTCAGTAAAATTTTTCTGCTCACAGCTGCTGTTGCATTACATTGGTTAGATCAGTTATCACTACATTTCACTGGCAGGTTTAGATATCACTGCATTACACTGGTTAGATCAGATATCACTGCATTACACTGGTTATTTCAGATATCACTGCATTACACTGGTTAGATCAGTTATCACTACATTTCACTGGCAGGTTTAGATATCACTGCATTACACTGGTTAGATCAGATATCAC
>JBBPDA010000001.1:31245408-31271927 GCA_037974385.1 Arnoldichthys spilopterus | reverse complement strand
TGATGGGTTAAATGCAGAGGTTGCATTTCGTTGTGGTGCTTGAGTGTGTTCACAATGACAAATAGTCACTTTCTCTCTCTTCTCATTCTCCTGCAAATCTACAGTTGTTAACTCTTCTTTTGATTGGTCCTGTCACTTTGATTCACAGATCCTGGAGGGAAAGCCCATCTATGTGGATTGCTATGGTAACCTGTGTCCCATCAGCAAGAGCAATCAGCAGCTCATCTTCACCTTCTACGCCTTTAAAGAGAACCGACTGCCTTTCAACGTCAAGGTGTGTGTGATTCTTTCTGAATAAGCTGCTTTATACGCTAGTACCAAATTCCACTATTGTCATTGTATCGCAGCATATTATGATTACATTGCTACATATTGTGATTATATTGATACATATTGTTGTTATGTCTTCATACTGTGATTACATCACTGTGTTGTGATTTTATCACTGCATATTACTGTATTGCTGCATATTGTCTGTTTATCGTTACATATTGCACCTGTGTAACTTCATATTATATTAGTGCTGTGAAGAGCATTGATACATATCATATATTATTCTGCTTGCATGGTCTTTTGGCACACACAGGCTTCCGTACCACGTTCACTAGTGTTCTCGCCCTGTAGCATGAAATGAAGACTATGTGGGCGACTTTGACATTTACGTCAACACTGATTGTTGTTTACATGTTACAACATCGTATTTGAGACAGATGTCTGTAGATCATCATTAAAGCACTCTTAAGCCCAGCTTCTGAGCTAGCTGATCTGTTATATGATGGGGTTGCTAGAAAAGTGTGTGCTACCTACCATTATCTAACGTGTTTCTTTACAGGCCAAGAAAAAACCCCAAAAAAACAGAAGGTAGTTAAACTGGTGAAGAGCGTTTGTGACAGTGGATTGGTTGATTTTACAAGCTAGCTGAATCTCTAGCTGGCTTTGCTGGCTGCTAGCTAGCTTGACAGCAAGCTGTGTCTGAGTCTAATCCACATGGGCAGAACAGTCCGGGCTGTATTAGGTGTTGAAAATAGTACTTAATATCAATTTAATCAGAATATTAGAACCTCATTGGTGAATCAATAATAGGATATGGATAATATGAATCTGTATTTTTTGAACCCAATTAATAATTTTACTTGACACTTAGTTTACACCTACAGAAACTCATCTAGAAAAATAAATCGTTCGAATGCTGCATCGAATCCAGCAAAAAAAATGTACGTGTGTGTGTAGGTGAGGGACGTTGGACAGGAGGCCTGTGGGAGACTGTCTTTCCTCAGAGAGCTGAAAAGCACTAAAGGCCTTCCGCACAGCGCCATCTGCAACCTCAACTTTACACTGCCAACACACAGGAAGGTACTGTACACACAAACACTCACTCACTCACACACAAACACACACTCACATACATGCATGTAGAAAAACAATCATACAATTTCACACCACTAGCCTGCGCTTTGAAGCAGATAATCATAACTGGTTCTGTTGCAGTTACAGCTGCTTTAATTTATCACTAAAGCTTCTTTAATCTTCTCCTCTCTTCTCTTCTCCTCTCTTCTCTTCTCTTCTCTTCTCCTCTCTCCTCTTCTCTTCTCTTCTCTTCTCTTCTCCTCTTCTCTTCTCTTCTCTTCTCCTCTCTTCTCTTCTCTTCTTCTCTCTTCTCCTCTCTCCTCTTCTCTTCTTCTCTCTTCTCTTCTCTTCTCCTCTCTCCTCTTCTCTTCTCTTCTCTTCTCTTCTCCTCTCTCCTCTTCTCTTCTCCTCTTCTCTTCTCTTCTCTTCTTTTCTCTTCTCTTCTCTTCTCGTCTCTTCTCTTCTCTTCTCCTCTCTCCTCTTCTCTTCTCTTCTCTTCTCCTCTCTTCTCTTCTCCTCTCTTCTCTTCTCCTCTCTTCTCTTCTCTTCTCCTCTCTTCTCTTCTCCTCTCTTCTCTCCTTTTCTGTGTTCTCTTCTCTTCACTCATCGTCTTTTTTTCTCTTCTCTTCTCCTCTCATATATTCCCCCTTTGTCTTCTCTTGTCTTGTCTACTCCTCTCTTTTTCTTTTTCATTTTTTCTCTTCTTTTCTCTTCTCTTCTCTTCTCTTCTCTTCTCCTCTCTTCTTTTCGCTTCTCCTTTTAATGCTCTATATTCTTCTCCTTATCACTTCTACTTTCTACTCTTCTCTCCTTATCCTTTCTTATCTCCTCTTTTGATCTCCTTTTCTCCTCTCAATGGTCTTCTCTTCTTCTCATAACTTCTGGTTTCTTCCCTTCCCTTCCCTTCCCTTCCCTTCCCTTCCCTTCCCTTCCCTTCCCTTCCCTTCCCTTCTCTTCTCTTCTCTTACCTTCTTTTCTCTTCTCTTCTCTTCTCCTCTTCTCTTCTCTTCTCTTCTCTTCTCTTCTCTTCTCTTCTCTTACCTTCTCTTCTCTTCTTTCCTCTTCTCTTCTCTTTTCTTCTCTTCTCTTCTCTCCTCTTCTCTTCTTCTCTTCTCTTCTTTTTTTTCTTCGTTTCTGCTTTCTTCTCTCTTCTTTTTCTCTTCTCCCCACCCTGCTGCTACAATGTTGGGCCACTGCTGCTCCATCCTCATCTTTTGCAATGCATCATGGGATATGTAGGAGATGGAGTCAGATCCTGATGATGAGGTAATTATGGCATCACTGTCACGCTCTGGCTTTCTGTGTAATTCATACACTAGTAGCTATCTTAAGACATCGCCATGGTGACACTCTCCTTCGCTGTGATTGGTCCGAGGCTTTTTTCCCCGCCAGATCATTCATTGGTTGACATAATATGGAGCTTAGTTTTATTGCATGATTTGTGTGTTTATCAGTGAGTTGAAATCAGCTGGTTTGTTTAAGTTATTGATTTTTTTTCCCCCTTCTTTTTCTTTCAGTATTTTTTCCAATGTGGTAATACACTTCTTTAAAACAATTTTTCATTTGGTTTAATACAGTTAAATGTGAAAGCAATACCTAAAGAAGATTAGCTCAGTAATGAACAATTATAGAGCTGAATTAAGATCCTTAAAATCTTGTTCCTTGTCCATTAGCCAACAGACACCAGCATGCCTGAAGGAATGCTTTTAGCAGCCACCGTGTGTCCTTACTCTTCAGTGAGTCGGGCTGGTGGCTGAGTCAGCTAATGATACAGCACTGAGCACAATGTCACACTGACAGTCAGCATTAGCGTCTTCAAAAGGATGTAGCATGCACTGCATCTACTACAAATAAAACTCCCTAAGAACACTGCACGACTCTCTACAGTGTTTCCAAACCCAGGCCTCTTGCTATAGCATTGCGTTTTGGGATCTGGGATAGAAAAATGTACAACCGTTAAGCAGGCCCCAAGGACTGACAGTGCTAAAACATTCATATGATCCAAACTGCCAGGTCAATATTCCAATGAAATACATGAACTCTTTATAACCAAGATTCCAGATCGATATTCCAGTAAAGTTCGCAACAACCTCCAAGTATCTGGGAGCTAAAGCTCACTCTAAGCCCAGTTGCCTTCACCATGCACAAGCAATGATTGTACTTCCCTCCCCATTCCCCTATTGGCCAGCGATTACATTGCGCTCATCGCTCATCGCTCCGGTCACGGATATGCTTATATCGTTAGGTTGCAACCTGCAAATTGTTATGAAGAAAAGTGCTGGACGCCACAGTGGAGTGGTTTTGGCCACAGTGGTGCATGGCTCCATGCCACATGCTGGTTTTGCAACTTTGATTTTCAAGTGTAAGTTGGGTGCTAGGGTATGGTTAGCATTCACACTAAATGCGTACCATGCCCGGGTCCAACTGAACCATGCCCGACTCCACATCTTCTAGCAGTCACACAAGTCAAATCAACTTGACCTTAGAGGTCAAATGAGCTCAGGCACAATATAGATTGTCAAGAACCTGCAATGGAATACTGGAGTACCCTAAATGAGGAATATGGAATGGAATATTGGTGGGAAAGATGTGGTGTGAAACGAGTCATTTTTTTCTGTACATTTTTTTAGAATTTAATTTTTTATTTTTTTTTTAAATGGAAAGATGTAGATCAGATCAGACGAATAACTTCAGTTCCGAGTCAGTTTGTTCTCTGATAGACTTTTTTGTTTTTTTATTATTACAGAACGACAACAAAGAACGACGTCATACCTTTGCTTCATTTGCATTACGAAAGCGCTACAGCTATCTGACTGACCCTGCGTCCAGTGAGTTTCAAACTTTCTTCTCCATGTCTTCCGAGAGCTTTGAGATCCTAGTGTTTTATTGAGTCTGTACTGGGCTTTGGTTCAAAGAGTTTGACGAAAGTGTCAGATTAGACTTCAGCATATTAAAGGAAAACCATTTTTTTTGCCTCTGTTCTGTCACCATACTTCACTGGCATATTGTTTTTCATCGGATCTTGCGCTACGTAAGATTTTCTGTTGTATTTCATGCCATTCTTTTCTGTACTTCCGTTCAGTAATGTACTATTTCTGTTATGCATGTTTCATGAGTCACCATTGTGTTGTATACTTTCACATTCCTGTTTTGTTATGTTGAATAAAGAAACTCTTGTTATTTTGTCGTTATAATTATTATATCTTTGCAATAATGTCTTTTCTTGCTGCCAAAGCACATTTTACTCTTAATGAATTCTAAGTCTTGTGTTTTTGTTTTTTTTTTTGCTGTGTTATTTATGTAAAGGACGGTCAAACAGACTGAAAAACCTGTGATTTGTTTTCATTTCTCAATCCTACATTCATTTCTGGTTTTCTTTTGCTTCTGGATTGTTCACTGACATTTGTTCTTTTTTATTTACACTCATTTCTTCACCCTCACCTTGTCAGAATATGTCTATTTTTTATGATGGTGGTCCATTTTTCAGTCATTGCTATTTTCTGACACGCCTTGACTAAACTTCTTTCTCCCTCTCTCTGTTTTCTTTTTTTATTTAACAATTTCTGTTCGCTTTTATGTTACGTTTGTTCATTTGCTTATGTCAGAAACAGCCGAAAGAGCCCACAATGCCACGCCGAAAACCACGCCGCAGCCTTCTGGCTACGCTTACAAGCCTGTCTTTACGACACGCTCCTACCAGACTTGGGCGACAAACCCGCCTGTCAATGTCACCGGTCAGGCCAAGTCAGGCTTCGGCTCCCTCTCCAGTTCCTCCTCCAACACCCCCTCTGCCTCCCCGCTGAGGTCCGTGTGGTCTGTAAACTCTGCCTCCCCCATCAGATCAGTCATTGGAGGCTCACCTGCATCCTCCATCAAATCTGCCAGCGACGTTGCGTCGCCGATACGCTCCTATAGAACCATCTCGTCCCCCATAAAGACGGTTGTGCAGCAAGCCCAGTACCCAGTCCAGTGTTCCCCGACCCTGTTGTCATCTCCAGTAAAAAATGCCTCAGAGTCAGTCTCTGTAAAGGGCCTGGCAGCCCTTTCTGCCAGAACTTCTCCAGTTCCTGCTGGAGGTTCAATTTTAGAGAGATCCTCCATTGCAATGACCCCACCTGCTTCGCCCAAGTCTTCTCTCAACATGTATAACTCCAGTTTGCCCTATAAATCTGTCATAACTTCAAACGCACCATCAACCGCTTCCCCTATTAAAACAGTCCCAGGCCTCTCCTCAATCCGAACAACCACCGAGGCCTCCACTTCTCACAGAGGATTCCTCAGCTCACTCTCCTCACCACTTAAAAGTAACCCCAGCCCCAGTGCAGCAGCCCTGATCAATGGGAGTGTTTCCCCCACTAAATACCGCTCGTCCTCACCAAATTCACTCATGTGTGGCAGCCTACAGGAGAGGATACAGGCTACAACCAATGCTGCTACCACCAGTGTAAATGCTGCCTTTGATGAAGTGGAGAAGACGCTGAACTCCTGTTCTGCAGGATATGGCACGCTCAAGTCTGTATCGTCCTCTCCGTCTTCCTCCTACCAGTCTATCCGTTCCTCAGGCTCCAGCTCCATCTATGCCTCCCTTAGATCCCCTCCCAACTCCACCACCTCTGTCACCTGCAGCACAATCACAGTGCCTGTTTATTCTGTTATAAATGTTTTGCCAGAACACCAGTTTAAAAAGCTTCCTGACATCTCCAAGTCCACAGCAGCTCTCTTGTCCCCCAGAAAGACCATGCCCCAAGAGGCCAATGCCCAAACGCAGTCTTCCCTTGCCAAAACTCTGTCCCCAGTCAAAACACCCCTGTTCATGTCCCCTGCAGCTCTGAAGTCCACCTCCCCATCCTCTCTCTCCAACAGCCAAGAGATATTGAAGGATGTGGCTGAAATGAAGGAGGATCTAATTCGAATGTCAGCCATTTTGCAAACTGACGCAAGCTCTGTGTCCAAAAATTTCCGAGCTGAATCTCCAAAAGAGCATAAAATGGAAGATGAGGAACCATACAGGATTGTGGAGAAAGTCAAACAAGACCTGGTCAAAGTTAGCGAGATACTAACCAAGGACGTTCTGAGAGAAAGTAAGGCAAATATCAAAAATAGCAAGGTTGAAGAAGAATTGGAGGATGACATTGATGACATTCAGCAAAATGGATGGAGGTGTCCACCTCGCTATGAGACAGTGGCCCCTCAAGTTAAAACAAAAAACATACCTGACCGAGATTTTAACTTAGCAAAGGTTGTTGACTACCTGACAAATGACATCGGCACAAGCTCCCTGTCAAAAATTGTAGAAGCAAAACAGAGAACTGAAGAAGTGAGGAGAGAGGGAGAGGAGAAACAAAAACGTGTCTTAAAACCTGCCATGGCAGTTCAAGAGCACAAGCTCAAAATGCCCCCTTCCAACATTCGCCCATCTCCTTCAGAGAAGGAGCTTTGTAAGCTAGCAGATGTATTGTTCGGGACAGATGCAGTGCTTGACTCACCAGACGATATTTCTCATGACCAGGATAAAAGTCCACTGTCAGACAGTGGGTTTGAGACTCGAAGCGAGAGGACTCCTTCAGCCCCTCAAAGCGCTGAGGGAATGGGGCCCAAAGCTCTGTTCCAGGAAATCCCACCGGTCATAACTGAAACTCGGACGGAGGTTGTACATGTTATACGGAGCTATGAGCCCCCAGAGGACACCAAGGAGCCTGTAATGGAAGACATTAAAATGGCAAAGCCCCCAGTCCGGTGCCTCGATACAGAGCCTAGATCGCCTGGTGGATCCATCAAGGAGAGAGTGAAAGCCTACCAAGGCAGAACCAATCCAGAAGAAGACATGGTGGGCAAAGGCATGCGACTCAAAGAAGAGACCCATATCACCACGACCACCCGAATGGTCTACCACAAACCACCGGGTAAAGAGGCTGCCTCAGAGAGACTTGAGGAGACCATGTCTGTGAGAGACATCATGAAAGCTTTCCAGTCAGGTCGAGATCCCTCTAGAGAAATAACCGGATTATTTGAGCACAAAGCCAGTAGTGAGGGGGTGGACCCCTCTCAGAGGGCTCTGGATAGAGACTCGATGCCCAAAGTGGAACGTATCATTGAAGTTCACATTGAGAAAGGAAATAAAACGGAACCAACAGAAGTCATCATTAGGCAAACCAAAAATCACCCAGAGAAAGAAATGTACATTTACCAAAGCAGCAGTGGGATGAAAGAGCTTCAAAACAAAGAGGAAATGGAACTGCAGGAGGACCAAGAGCCTGAGGAATCCCTGCCTTGCTATTTGGACTCCTCTAGAATGAACACACCTGTCTCTCAGGAGGATGACAGCCGACCCAGCTCTGCCCTTTTAATGGGTGATGACTCGTACAAAACTCTGAAACTACTCAGCCAACACTCCGTTGAATACCACGAGGAAGAATCGGCAGATACGAGGGGAGAGTCGTACAAGTTTGCAGAGAAAATGCTCTTCTCTGAGAAATTTGACTCTTCTCATTCGGACTCTGATGAATCTGTGATTGATAGATCTCGTTACTACGATGAGGGAACGCACGGCGGCTCGATAAGAGAATTCATGCTCAAACCTGACAAGCCAGGCACAGTCTCAAACGAAGACGAGAACCATGACAAGCTAACCCTGCTGCAATATGCTTCGGATGTTGGTAGTCCAAAAAAGTCAGTTTGGATGAGAGTGTCTGAAGACAAGCCAAACAAAAATAGAGACAAAGCGATCTATGAGGACAGAGTGGACAGAACTGTCAAAGAAGCAGAGGAGAAGCTTAGTGAAGTTTCACAGTTTTTCCGTGATAAAACAGAGAAATTGAACGATGAACTCCACTCCCCTGAGAAGAAGCATCGTAGGCCAGATGCTCGAGAGACCAGATCTGGACCCAGTTCTACCTGCAGCAGCCCTGAGAGATCAGTGTTTAGGAATGCAGGGAGTGGAGAGGAGTGGAGCCGAGATAGGTTTAGAGACAGGTATGGTGCTCATGACCGGAAGTGTGCCAGCCTTCCAAGTAGCCCAGAGAAACGCGTTTTGCTTAAATGCAATGACGAAAATGGAAAACGAGGTGACTGCTCATCAGCAAGTAGTGCCAGCGAATCCTCTAAATATTTCCAGCCCTCGACATCCAAGGTTAGCTCGGTTAGAATGAAATTTGAAGCTGAGGCTCAAAAGCAAGATAAGGGGCCCCAGTGGGATCAAACCACTGGCTCGCCAGTAAGGAAGCTACAAGAAAGTAAACTGCCTGTCTATCAAGTTTTTTCTGGGGGGAATCTTCCAAAAGCCACAGACTCTTCCAAAGGTGAGCATAGCCCGAAGAGAATTCCAGAGAGTGAGAGTGGGCAAAGTTACAATGTCAGGAGAGCCCAAGCGCTTGCTGACAGAAATAAAAATGCGTCAGATAATACCACCCTAAAACATCAGAAAGGTGTTTATAGCAAAGAACAAGATGCAGATATGGACAGAAAGGTTTATAAAACTTGGGAAAGTCATGGCAATGGACACCATAAAGCCCAAAAGTCCAAAATGTCCCACACCCTAGTTCAAGATGCTATCGTTGACAATGAAGAGAGTGGTAATTCCACCAAAGGAGAGACAACCAAAAAGATCATATATACCGAGTTAGTGATTCGAGAAGACCCAGGTAGCACAGACAAATACAGTGGTTCTCTAAAAAAAAACTCGGAATCACAAATTCCTGTTAGGGTTTCATCCAGTTATATAGACCATCACCAAAGTAGTACATTAAAGCTAGATTCATCTGTTCAATCTGATGGAGCAGGGTCCCACATACCAACGTTAGACAGAAGCAAGCATCACTGTAGTTCTGATGCACACAAGTCGTCCAGTGATGTGTTGTCAGTTGGAAAATCTAGCATAGTCTGCAATGGTGTTGATAGTGATGAAATTGAATATATCGAGAGAGTGACTCCAAGTGTCACTGCAGACATCAAACCTCTGCCAGTTTATGTCAGCATTGAAGTTGGCAAGCAGTACGAGAAGGAGACGGCCACGGGGCAACTTAGCACCTACAAAAAAGTAGTTAGCCATGAGAGTCGGACAGTCCATGACACAAGGGGCGCATTTTACACTGTCAAACAGAAACAGCAACCTTCACCTCAGGGCAGCCCAGAGGACGACACGTTAGAGCAGGTGACTTTTATGGACAGTTCAGGTAGGAGTCCGGTCACTCCTGAGACACCCAGCTCTGAGGAGGTTAGCTATGACCTTAATTCTAGAGCGCCAGAGCCTATCATTGGTTCCATGACTGGCATGCCCAGCCCAATCCCAGAAGAGTCAGAGGAAGAGGAGCAACCTAAGACTTTCATCTTCAGGGAACTACCGGCAGAGAAAGCAAAACCTGCCACTCCCCCAGAGTCTCCAAAAGGGAAACATGAATCACCTGGAAAAAGGGCAAAAGACAAAAGGGTAGCTTACATTGAGTTTCCTCCACCTCCACCGCTAGAAACTGAGCAGTCTGACCCTAAAAAGAAAGTGTCATGTCCATCTTCTGAGGCAGAGACGGAAATGATGGAAGTAAACCTCCAGGAGGAGCATGACCGGCACCTCCTTGCAGAGCCTGTGATCCGAATCCAACCGCCATCTCCTCTCCCACCTGGAGCTGATGACACTGACTCCAGTGACGACGAATCAGTCTTTCAACCCATTCCTCTCAAAAAGTACACCTTTAAAATGGCAGAGGAAGGCGAAAAGCGCGCCAGGCCCCGGAAACCAGAGAGAAATGGCTCCCATCAAAAAGAGTTGAGTGTGAACGGTGTCATCAAAGGAGATGATGTGGACTTTGAGCAAAATGGCAACGATCAGTCGATCACTGATTGCTCTATAGCAACAACTGCAGAGTTTTCCCATGACACTGATGCTACGGAGATAGACTCTCTTGATGGTTATGATCTGCAGGATGAGGACGATGGGTTGAGTGATCCCAAAACCTCCAGCCTCTCAAATGATGGAAAAACAGGCGATCGCTCCTTCAGCCAGAGCAAACTAGAGGTGATTGAAGAGGAGAGCATTCCTAATGAGGATAATGGAGAAAAGGAAAAAAGCAAAAAATCAGAAATGGATAAAGACCAAGAGAAGATCTATTCCTTGGAGGGAAGGCACCCTGACAGACAAGGGTTTGCAGAGAGTTATTTCAGCTACAAACTTGAGGAGGAATTAAATACCACGTTCAAAACTGTCGCCACGAAAGGCTTGGACTTTGATCCATGGTCAAGCAAAGGAGCAGAGGAAGGAGTATTTGATGCTAAAGGCAAAGATGAAGATCCGAAGCCTTTTGGTCTGGCAGTGGAAGACAAGTCACAGGCTACCACACCAGATACCACTCCAGCTCGAACGCCAACTGATGAGAGCACCCCAACTAGCGAGCCCAACCCTTTCCCCTTCCATGAGGGCAAGATGTTTGAGATGACACGCAGTGGCGCTATTGACATGAGCAAGCGGGACTTTGTTGAGGAGAGGCTACAGTTTTTCCAGATTGGTGAGCATACCGCAGATGGGAAGTCAGGGGACATGGGCAAAGGGGACAGAAGTGCGGGGGTAGGTGCCTCCCAAACAAAGGCAGGGGAGAGAACTATAGAGGGGAAGGTAGAGGCCACCGCAGACATTACACCATCCAGAGGCAGTCCAGCTCAGGGCAACACTGGCTGCCTGGATGCACCTCCATGCACTGACACTATAGGCCAAACTGCCTCCTCTTGCACTGTCACGGCCTCTAAGGTCGACCCTAAATTGCGCACCCCTATAAAGATGGGAATCGCTGCCTCCATAACCATAAAGAAAGACTCTGGTTCTGCTGAACTGAGCGACTTTAAAGCAGATGCCTCAGCAAGTCAGATGCCGGAATATGTTAGCTTGGAAACCCACTTAAATGAGAGTCAGTTTGGTAACAGATGCTCTGATTCAGCAGCAACTGACAGGAAAGATTTCCCCTCAGAAAACTGCAATAATAACAATAACCTAGAAGCCTCCAGTGTCCAGGCTAACTACATCCAGTGTTGTAGTGTAGTGTTCAATCTCCAGTCATCCTCTGAACCCACTCTGCAGAAAGCCAGTAGGATAGAAGCTCAGTTCTGCCGGGTTCCCACAGAGACAGCAGAGAGCATCTCCAATAATCAGAGTCATGACAGGAAAGCAGACTTTCAGAAAGAGGTAGAGGTCAAAGCACAGCCCAAGTCTAGGCTCCCGGTCAAGGCCGCAGGGTTCTCCTTTAACAACCAAAGCTCAGGCAAGCAGAAACCTAGGCAAGCTGTCAAACCCGAGGCTAGGAAAGTGGACCCTTCATCTACCACGGCAGAGCCCAGATCAAGAATTCCAGTCAAAGATCTCAAACGGAATGGTGCAGTCGGCTCTGCTGCTTCGGCTCAGGCAGGGGCCAGACCAGGGAAGCTTGGGGAGGCAGAGAGAGTAGTCAGACAGGCAGTTCCTCCCCAGCAGGCATCTCGAGACAGGTCATCCGGAGTTGCTGCCAGCAACTGTTCTCTAAGTGAGGTAGACAGAGCCAACCTGAGTGAACTATGTAGGCAGTCGATCAAGTTTTTTCAGAGCGTTAGCGGAGGAGCAGCAAAAGTGGCGGATCGCCTTTCAGACGAGGAGAAACAGACGCAGGCAGAGCAGTCGGAGGAGGACAGCAGCACATCACGAAGCACCTCCCTATCGGACCCCTCCCAGTCCCAGCCCTCCCTCTCTGCCAGCTCCTCCCGAGGGGTCACACCCCCAAGGTCAAGGGTCACGAGGTCCGCGGGCAGTGAGAGGAGGAGAACTAGGCGGACAGGAGGAGGGAAGGAGGGCAATAAGGGCGCAGGTGCTCGTGGGGCGCCCCCCGTCGCGGAGATCAAGCCTAGTTTGTAAAACTTTATTGAAAACTTTACTTGATCCTTAGTTGCATGAACCGTTGTGATTGACTGACTGGATTGCCTGTGGCGTGAACAGTAGCTGTCCATCTTTGTCATTCTTCTCCCATTTCTGTACTGTGTGATTGTTACTGTACCTGTCCTTGTCGGATCCCCTCTTCTCTCTCTCTCCCCCACCTTTGAAAGTTGGTGTAGCATGTTAGGGATGGAGGGGTCACTGGACAGTGTGTCTATGCAAGAGTCGCTAGAAGAAAACTGCAGTTTCAGTGTCTATATTCACTGTCAGTGAACCGTGTTACTGGAATTGTACAGGATGCCTGCATGCTTCTTTTCTTCATCAGAAGAGTCACCCTGTTTTAATGTCTGGAAATGTACAGACCTTATATTTTCTTTTGTTCTTTTAATGTATACCTCAATGCCGTCACGACGATTGCCTGCATAGATTCTGTAGAATTTCTATTCACAGAAGTATTCAGAGCACCATGCCTTTTTAGATGCAGCAGTTCACCATTTTTTGTGCGTGCTGTTCCTTTTCTTGCCACTCTCAGTGACATTTTGAGCCTGTTGCACTTTCAATGTAATGGTCCCCGGCCGTTTCCACTAGTTAGGAAAAAACAGAGCTCCAATCACACTTAACATATTCCCTAAAAGCAGCGTTTGGCCAGAAACGGATACAGCCGCTTGTGTTTACATGGCTTTGAATGGACTGTGATTTTAATCAGTCAATGCTAATAGTTTTTCTCTGATGTTTTCTGTTTCCCAGGTCCACAAAGCCCATGTGAGAGAACGGATCTGCGCATGGCCATTGTGGCCGATCATCTGGGGCTCAGCTGGACAGGTAAGACTTTGTCGAAGCTATAAATATATATACTTATATACGTGCACCTGAAATTTCAGTACTGCAGCAGTTCAGGATATCAGTAGAAAGGCTCAGTACTAGAGAAACGAACAGAGTCAGAATTATTCACAGTGGTGGTAAATGGATCAGTTCCTCTAAAAGCACCCTCACAGAGTGTCCTTACATAAAATCATGACGAAGATGCTGCCTGATGCCTGAGACATTGTTTTACCAGAGTTTGGAGAAGCTTTTAGTCTACAACTAAACCCATTCATGGTGGAGGGATACATGTTGGGTGTTGTGAGGCAAAATAGTCCCTAAACATTATATAGCTTATTAACCATTTCACAATCATCGAAATTCCATGTAAACTCTTAGAAATCACAAGTAGCTTCACTGTTGGTTATGTATATTTGGAATATTTGTGTATTTGTGTTGGAGAGGTGACTTCTGGTTCCATTCACCACCACTGGAAAGAAAGCTGTGTCAATTAACCAATGCACATTAACCACTGTGAGTGACTGAGTTATACAAAATTAGTGGATTTTCCTTTGGAAATAGGCTATGATGCTTTATATTTTCTTGTGTGGATATTTTCCGTTTTTCTGAATTCAGTGACTTGTGGAGAGCTTTTTCAGAGGTGTGGGAGCAAATTCTGTTATGGCTTTGGTGTTGCGCTGCCCCCTCTTGGTCTAATATGATATTACACTGCAGCATTCCTCTCTGCATACATAGAAGTGCATCATATTTACATTTTGCAGTAGAAAGCCCTTCTCATTGTTTAACCACATGGTGATTGGTTATACACTTAAATAAAAATCTAAAAGTTTAAAACTACTATAATATTTTTTACCAAAAAAATGAAGCCTGATGGTTTAGTCCTGGCACTGCACTGTGAGGAAGTGCCATGTTTTGTTATGCCATACTGAGCCGCAGTCTTGCTCTGGCGGGTTGTGATGTGTTGCCTTGATGATGTGATTGCAGAGCTGGCTCGAGAGATGAATTTCTCTGTGGATGAGATCAATCACATCCGCACAGAAAACCCCAACTCCCTCACCGCCCAGAGCTTCATGCTGCTAAAGAAGTGGGTGAGCAGAGATGGGAAAAACGCCACCAGTGAGTTTTTAATTTTCTTTCTTTCTCTCCACCCAGCGCACACACGCCTACACACACAGCCATTACTGTCTATAATGTCTTCTGTAAATTAGTGTGAAAACATGTACAAATTTAAAGGGCCCATATTGTGGACAACCACAACAGTCTCACCTTTTAAATAGTACAGTCTGATGTCAAATAAAAGTTTCTAAACAGACCATTCAGTCTTCTGTCCATAAATGGATGTGATGTGATATACACATATATCTGCTCATTCAGCCTACAGCTCTTTTGCTCTGCCCACTCACTCAGTTAGATAAGACATAAGATAGAAGGATAGAACTGAGTGAATTAAACCCAGACTGCTGATTAAATAAGGCACAGTACAGGGCAGCCCATCAGAACAGAGCTTGTTTACATATATCGGTCTTAAGGGCACAGTAATAGTTTCACAAAAAAATAAAATTCCTTATATTAGCATTTTTATAATGTTTGGATGGTTTAATAAACCAAAAACACTCACAATTTATTTTTATAGGATTTTTCAACCTCTCTGTATCCCTTAGAATAAAACAGACTCTATCTGTTACTGTGCCTTTAAAACTGATATATGTAAAGGAGCTCTTTTCTGATTGGCTGCCCTGTACTGAGCCTCATTTAAAAAGAAGAAACCCTTTTTATAAGTTGAATTAGTGGGGCTAAGCTGCTGTAGGCTGAATAAGTGGATATATACGTAAATGTGCTGTTTTTTGTGACATCACAAAGACAGTATATTCAAAGCAAGTGCCTAAATTTGCATACATTGACTGTGTAGACTGGAGAGTGAATGGTATGTTTTTAAACTGTACCAGTGTTAATGAACGGTATCACCGTCTTTTATTTGAAATAGAACAAGGAAAGTGCTGTTTTTCATGGTATGGGCCCTTTAAGAAACCTGTTTTGGTGTGAATTTTCTCTCCATAACGGCTCTAACCCTGTGACTGTTTCTCCAGCGGATGAGCTGACCACAGGGCTGACCAAAGTGAACCGGATGGATATTGTGACTCTGCTGGAAGGGCCCATATTTGACTATGGTAACATTTCAGGCACCAGAAGTTTTGCAGATGATAGCGCTGTGTACCAGGAGAAAGCGGATGGTAAAGTTTAGACCCATCGAGCTGATCCCTCCCTCCCCCTCCTCCCACTCCCCCAACACCCATCCCACCTTCTTTCCTTTTCCTTACCTCTCCTCTGGGCTCCCGGAGGTGTCATGTTTCTGGATGGAAGGGCCTGCTGTAGTATCCGCCCACATCACTGTGAGATTTCTCTGTACTGATTCTTCATGCCTGCCTCTTGAGTTCAGAATCTGCTCCTTTTTTAAAGAAGGCTGAGAGATATGCGCAAAACTCCTCTAACATTATCATTTGATATCCATAATTACTGATAAATATTATTCTTCCTTATACAGACATCCCACCATGCAAATATTTAGTCACCCCCAGTTTACCCTCTGGAACACACAGACACTAGCTAAAACTCACTAACTCTACTGTCTGGAAATAGCTCATTCTTCCTAACTCAGCTGACTGGACATACCTAACGCATGCTAACTCCAGTGACTGGAAATAGCTGACAATAAATTACTCCACTGGCTGGACATAGCTAACACATGCTAACTCCACTGACTGGATATAGCTAGTGCTTGCTAACTCCACTGACTGGAAATAGCTGACAATAGATTACTCCACTGGCTGGACATATCTAATGCATGCTAACTCCACTGACTGGACATAGCTCACGTATGCTAACTCCACTGACTGGAAATAGCTGACATGGGATTACTCCACTGGCTGGACATAGCTAACACATGCTAACTCCACTGACTGGATATAGCTGACAATAAATTACTCCACTGGCTGGACATAGCTAACACATGCTAACTCCACTGACTGGATATAGCTAGTGCTTGCTAACTCCACTGACTGGAAATAGCTGACAATAGATTACTCCACTGGCTGGACATAGCTAACGCATGCTAACTCCACTGACTGGAAATAGCTGACAATAGATAACTCCACTGGCTAGAAATAGCTAACACATGCTAACTCAACTGACTGGAAATAGCTAACACTTGCCATCTCCACTAGGACATAGCTAATGCTTACTAATACCACTGACTGGAAATACCTAGTGCTAGCTAACTACAGTGACTGGTAATAACTAGTGCTTGCTAGGACCACTAACTGGAAATAGATAACACTTGCTAATCTAATGACTGACTGGAAATGACAATTGCTAGCTAACTGAACTGACTGGAAATAGATAATAGTACGTACATAAAACAGCTAGTGCTAGCTGATGCTTGTTAACACCACTGACTGGAAATAGCTAGCACCACCTTCATGAAACAATGCTGGCTAATTCTTATAAATAAAAGTAGCTAATACCACTAACTTAAAACAGCTAAATGTAAAAGAAAAAAACTTACAGCCGATATGCCCCTTACTTTTTTACAAGCCTCTATCGTTTGCTATGTTGGAGTAGGAGTGTATCTATGCTATAGTGATGCCTGCAGAGCTTATAAAAAACCCAGAGGCTGTGAATGTTTGGGGGGGTTACTTTTTGTCAGAACATTTTCAAAACATAAAATATAAAAACACAATCAAATCGTCACCTCACAACTTCGTATCGATCAATCATATTGAAGTTGAAAAGATTCAGTAGCGGATTTGGTTTTGATAATTATCTTTATGGGTTTATTTCTCAGGCCTGGCTGAGTGCATCCTGAACTCAGTGAGCATGCGATGTGTTTGTAGGCCCTGAACACATCTGTTTTATTATTATTTGGGTTTTGTTTTTTTTTGTTTTTTTTCATTTTAAAAACACCCCTACACTGTGTGATTTTCTTGGCACCCACCCAGATCCCCCCACCAATCAACCCCACCCCTCCCCTGTATGCATGGGTCTGGATATGAACATGCATGCGGACAGTTGTGCAGGGTGGAGCAGTGTCTGCATGATGCTTCCCCTCAACCAGTGCAGACGTCTGAACTTTACTGGAATTCACTCTTCACAGGGGGGGCGCTGTTGTCCCAAATGTCGTTAATTGATGTATGTCTCAGTGCCAGTGTGGAACATATTGTGCTGTTTTTAAACATGTGATAATAGAGCATTTATGTCTGTAGCTCCTGTAATGTCTCTTTTATGAAAAGTGAGCTTTTAAAGTGACAATTTGGCAAAAAATGACCCTACCACCACCCCATGCCAAATCGTGTTGATCAGAACATACATGTATGCGTTTTTTCTTATATTGCTTTAGAACTTTAGAGCTAACATGTAATGGTAGTGCATACCCCACCAATTAGCATGATGCTGACAGTAATGAACACGTCTGCTTTCAATCTGCATGGACTAAAGCTAGACTAAAGTTTTATTGTGCCATTTTTTTCTGTACTATAGTTAGAAACAACATAAGCAAGTCAGTGCAAGTGGCACTAGCAAATGTGATGCAAGGAAAGGCATCAATAGATTGTAAGAATTATTGTATTTAATATTATCATGTATGGTACATTTATTGAAATGCGCTGTTAGCTAGTGCAGGCATCTGCTAGCTGATATAACCCAATTGGCAGTTAGTATTTTTCTCCAAGCGCATTACTCTTTCCAGTGATGTTGCGTTAGTGGTAGTTTGAGAAAATGCTGTGGAGCATGACTTAAAGAAAGCACCAGCTCAGCTCCACCCTCCCAGTGTTGGTGGTATCATGCGATTAGGGGAGTCATTGCTAGTGGGTGCAACTGGAGATGACTAAATTAGGGAGAAAATCTGTAAGACACCCTCAGAAAATGTGTTTGCGTGACCAGGCTTTATCAAAGGTATTTTCTTGAAATGAATATCTCTGTTGCCCGGGACGCTTTATGGGTGGGGGCTATGGACAAATCTGCGGGTCTATCACTGACATGGGGCCAATGAAAACACTAATAATAATAATAATCTAAAATAGAGTATCATGAAATATTGGGGGTTATTTTCTTTCATAGGGCCCAAAATTCTAGTGGCATCCCTGTCTGTTGCCCTAGATTTGCTTTGTCCTATTTTATTTTTTTAAGTTTTTGACAGGTCAACCAGGACAATCCCTGAAGAGATTCCACCTATAAGTAAGTCTATTAGAGACTTGAGGTGAGGCAGGTGCTACTTAGGTCTAATGGTAATAATTTAGGTGTTAGTTTCCATTATTTGTCGCTATACTCCCCTCGTCTTGGCTGATTACATTTTGGCGGGGAATTGTGTATATGTGATTTTTTGCCGAACTGGCGCTTTAACTCCGATGCATGCCGACACCCTGTAGGTGTGTGCTGGTTGTGTTGGAGTTGTGTGTGTTACTGTTTGGTGTGATTAAGGTGACCGCATGTCCCCAGCCAGAACCTGCTCTCCTCCGCCTCTCTCCTGCAGCTTTCTCCTCCATCTATCCCTTGACGTAGGGATACAAAAAATGATGGAGAGAAAAAGCCGATCCTCCTCTCTCCACAGCCTCCCTCTGGCTCTGTACCGGACTGCTCCCCTCCTGCAGTTGAATCTTTCTCTTCTGCTTCTGTAGCCATCGATTCTATCCATCCATCCAGCCATCCATCCATCCATCCATCCATTTGTGAATCCTTGCATCCCTCCATCATTTCAGCCATCCATTTATCCTTTATTCCCTGTATCATTGTCTTCGTCTCTCTCTGTGTGTGTGTGTGTGTGTGTGTGTGTATCTTTGAGCTGCTCTATATGGACAAAATATCAATATTTTAATAAAATTATATTTATTTTGGTGTACCTTAGAGTAAAGGCTCAGAGCGCCCCCTTGCTGATACAGAATGTAAACATACCGTTCACACCACAGTCCAGCTGCCCATTTTAAATTCCTTATTTTTGTGATGTCACAAATACCAACACGTATTAATTTTTCGGCTCATTTAGTGTTGATGATGGTAAAATAGTGAATCTAAACTGAATCACTTTGGGCACTATTTTGCCTCACAATGCCCTGCATGTATCCCTCCACCATGAATGGGTTTGGTTTTAGACCACAAGCTTCTCAAAATTCTGGTAGAACAATGTCTCAGGCAGCATCTTCATAACCATTTCATGAAAGAACTTTCTGTAAAAGAGCTTTTAGAAGAACCAGACATTTCACACTAAACCAACTCTCAATGCTGTTGGTCACATGTTGAGGGAACTGTGAAAAATCAGTGGAATTTCGGTTTACAAGTCGCAAAGTGTTCAGCCCTAGTGTTTATGTGTGTGAGTGAGAGAGATAGAGAGAGAGACTTCTTGTGTCCTGTCACCATGTCCACTCGTGTATGTGTGTCCTGCAGGTTGTCTGTCCATCCTGGTTGACCTGCAGTGTTCTCCCCCCCCCACCCAGCTGCCCGTTCAGTCTGACCCTGAACTGCCCCCAGCCTACAGCCCCTACTGGGGGGCAGCAGAGGAAAATGACCCGTGTGTCACCCCTTCCAGGCCCAGTGACCTTGCACTGTGCCCACAGTCACATTCACACACACACACCCATCCCACTTCTGACCAACTCACACACACACAAGAAGAGCTGGACACACTCCCCCTCATCCTAGACACACAAGTTGAGGCACCCCTGGAGCTTTGTGAGGTGCCACTTTCACCCCTAGGGTCACCTTCACATTCTTCATCATCATCATCATCATCATCTGATCATAAAGCTGTTCCAGAACAGGATGAAGTCAACAGTCAATGTGAGGGAGACTCCTCCCCCTGTGCGGGGGTCCAGGTAATGAGGGGAGAGGAGAAAAAGGAGAGAGGACAGGAGGATCAGGCCCCAGGCTGCAGTGGAAAGAGTGAGGAGAAGGAGGAGAAGAATGAGAGAGAGGAAACAAAGGATGGTGGAGGGCTAGAGTTAGAGGTGTGTTCACTCTCCACAGGCTGGAACAGCGAGAACTCCAGCGGCAATGTGGAACTGCCCGCCCAGGGGCGGAGTCTCAGCACTGACCTCTTGGACAGGCAGGACAACAGGTACTACACCAACTGATAATTAGCTAAAAATAGCTAATATTAGCTAACTCTGCAAACTAAAATAGCTAATATTAGCTAACTCTGCAAACTAAAATAGCTAATGTTTGCTAACTCTGCAAACTAAAATAGCTAATGTTAGCTAACTTGGCAAACTAAAATAGCTAATATTAGCTAACTTTGCAAAGAAAAATAGTTAATGTTAGCTAACTCTGCAAACTAACTAAAATAGCTAATATTAGCTAACTCTGCAAAGTAAAATAGCTAATGTTAGCTAACTCTGCAAACTAAAATAGCTAATATTAGCTAACTCTGCAAACTAAAATAGCTAATATTAGCTAACTGCAAACTAAAATAGCTAATGTTAGCTAACTTTGCACACTAAAATAGCTAATGTTAGCTAACTCTGCAAACTAAAATAGCTAATGTTCGCTAACTGAAAATAGAGATCTAATATTATCTAGATGACTTTGCTAATTGAACATAGCTGACATCTTTTTATCTTAAATTTATTTAATGTGCTTTATCAATATAAAAATGTGCGAAACGTATTGATCTGCCATACTGTAAATTGCTGCAGCTTAAGAATTATTTTTAGACGTCTATTCTCAACCATTTTCACTTTCAGCCTGGAAAACTCCAGCGACTCTGTGACGTCATCATCAAGAGGGGATTCTGGGAAACCTCGTCAGAATGGAGAGCATTCTGAAGCCCAACCCCGCAGCATAGCGTCACAGGGTTCAGCCAATGGGGGAAAAGGAGAGGCAGCACGAGAGGAGGGAACATTGCTGGTTGAACACAAGGTCAAGGTGAGACTTTATTACACTTCTACACTCCTACTCCTATTACACATTACTGGTCAATTCCACTGTAGTTTATGAAATTATTTGGGTTTTAAGGAGAATCCATTGGAAAAAATGACATTTCCCCAGTCCCACCTCCCCTCACCACTTTGATCACTTTAAATCCATGATATTGCTTAGTTGTGTTCTACATTATTTTGACAACCCTTGCACACACTTTCATTAAAAGCTGTGTACTGTAAATACGTTCATTAGCAGCGTACAGCTACAGAGTCTGGCGCAGATGAGGAACGCACCGTCACCACACGAGTGTTCCGCAGACGCCTCGTCCTGAAGGTACACACACCTGGAGCAGAGCCATGCCCTCAGGATGGTTCCAGATCCACAGTCAGCTGCCTAAAACAGAAATGGCAAATACAAAAATACCAAACGTGTCTTCGGTTTGGGTCAGGATCTAGGCTGGTGTTGGATCCAGTTCTGGGTTGGTGTTGGTTTCAGATCCAGGCTGGGTTGAGGTTTGGATCTGGACTAGATTTGGGTCCAGATCTGTCAGGTTTGGGATTTGGATGTATAATAAGTTTCAGTCCAGATCTGGCCTACTCTTGGGTCCAGATCCAAGCTGGCTTAGGAGTTGGCTTTGTGTGGGTCTAGATCCAGGCTAGCATTGGATCCAGATTTGAGCTGATGGCAGGTGAAGATCCAGCCTAGTGCTGGGTCCAGTTGAATGTGGATCTGAGCTGGGCTTGGTTTTGGGTTCAGCCTAAGTTTAAATCCAGCTCCAGCCACTGGATTGAAATCCTGGCTGGTTTTGGGTCCAGATCCAGGCTTTTGGTCTAGATCTTGGCTTTAGCTGTAGGTTGTGGTGTCACAGCAGGTGCTTGGTTTGTGGGTTTCTGCACTTCTGACCAATTAATCTACTCACTTGATTGTGTGTGTGTGTGTGTGTGTGTGTTGGTGTGTGTATTTGTGTGTGTATTTTGAAGTATTTTAACCTTTTCCTGGTTTGAACTAACCAACCAATCAAACAAACAAACCAATCCCTCTTTACTCCAAGTCTGCAAATCTACCACAGATCCAGATCATCAGTGCTGCACCGGTTGGCCTAAAACCTGCTTGCAGCAGTGTTGTGGTGCTGAGGGGTATGTGTGTGTGTGGATGTGCTGAACTAATATCTACCTCGCTGTAGGGGGAGGAGGCGAGGAACATTCCTGGAGAGACTGTTTCTGAGGAACAGTTTATGGATGAGGATGGCAACATCATAACCAGAAAAGTTAAAAAAATCATTCATTCATTCATTCATTAATTTGTTCATTTTTCTCTGTCACTTCTCCATCTCTCAATCTGATGACATTGTCCTCTTTATATCTGCTGTTAAACAACACAATCATTTATCTCCTACTCTTCTACTCGTTCTCTCCATTCATTTCTTTGATTTCTTTCCTTCCTTTCCTCTCATTTCCTTTCCTTTTTCCCCTCTTTTTCTCGATTCTTTTCTAGACTCTTCCGTCTGACTTTGTCTCTTCTTCTCTCTTCTTCGTGCTTGTTCAAATACAAAAACCCGATTTCATTCTCACCTTCCATCCGTCATGACCTCTGACCCTCATTACCCCTGAACAGGTTATCCGGAAGGTGATCCGGCGGGTGGACGCTCCCACTCCGGAGGATCAGGATGGTCAGGGTGGCTCTGACTTTGTGGGAGAGAACAGTGACCCCCAAACAGATCCACAGCCTGAGGTCAGCACTGTCTGAGAGGCAGTGGCACGTTAGGGAACAAAGACACAACCTGAGAAAAAGAAGAGGGGAATATCTGAAAGAGGAGTGACCAGAGTCCTGGAAAATCCAGATCATTGAAACCGTGATATTTTTTTATAGATGTGTTAATTAAATCATTCACAGACGAGTTCAGCACAGTTTGGTAGTTCCCCTCCTCAGACACGATCACTATACCTGGCAGTTATCAGGTGAGCAGAAGCAGGTGTGTTTGAGCAGGGAAATCCCCAACCTGTGCTAGACATGGGGACCAGATATGGGGACCGCTGCTGTAGATGACTGCAACTGTAATGTTTATATGTATATACCCACATCCACACACACACACACACACACACAACCTTGTAGTTCCACCTATAACTGTTGCACACTTCAGGCTCCAACCATGTCTTGGCTAATCATTTACTTTTGGGGTAAATTCCGTTTCCACTATAAGCAGTTTTAGTGTCCTCTATTCGAACACACTGCATTTAGCACATAATTAATGAGGCAGTTAAATCAGGTCACACTGTACTGCTAAGGAAGCCATAGGTGTGCGTTTTCAGCACGTCTCTGACTAACATCAGCTGTTTTTCACCGCTGCTTCTGTTCCACATGCTCTAAACTCTCGACTCTTTCTCGAAGCTTTCACCGTCCTCGTCCTAATGAACTGCTTCTTCATCTGCAGATGCTTCCTGCTCACAGATCATTCACACTAGGCTCATCACCAACGGGTAGATAATGATTAGCTATTCTTTTTCTTCTTGTGTGTGTGTGTGTGACAAAAGGGAGACGCATCCAAGGTGAGGAGGAAGGAGGAGAGAAGATCTTCAGAGAAGAAGTTTCACTCTTAGGTGCAGCTCAGCATGAGCAGGTAACTACATTTTTACACAAAATCTGCAATTTAGTAAAAACTCCACTCACTGGCCACTTTATAAGAAACACCCCACCTTGTGCTTCTATTTACTGGCCACTTTAATAGAAACACCTACCTTGTGTTTCCACACATTGGCCACTTTATAAGAAACACCCCATCCTGCGCTTCCTCTCACTGAGGAAACTATTAGAAACACCCACCCCATTTTTAGCAAGGAGACCAACGTGTGCACCACTAGGGGGCGATGCATTCCCCTGCCATAATAACATTTCTGTGCCCTGTTGTAGATGTGCTCGTTCTGAATGGTTCCGTTTCTGTTGTCTGTCTTCAGGTTCTGCAGATGCTTTCCTCGTCCGTCTCCAGAGGGCAGGGCCAGCAGAGACAAACTCGGAGGAACGGAAATATTCGGCCAATAGAAACACAGCTTCCGCAGTTTTCCCCGCGCTCAGACGCACGGTGTTTTGGGACGCAAAACCAACCCCCCCCACATCCACATCCACCCCCCACCCCACTCTCGCATGAGCATGACCGCACACTCTCCGCCTTCTGCCGCCACACACTTCCTGCGTCCTGTTGCAGAGGTGTCCGGAGAAAACACGTACATCAGAGGCTGCTTCTGGGACGCTTTCCTTCGCCGGAAAGGACCCGTGCGTTTACACGCTTTTTTCGGAGACACCCACACTTTCCCATTTCTGGGAACGTCTCACTTTTCTGTGGATTCTAACACCGCTGTAACCCAAAACACACTCACACACACAGACACACTCTTTCTTGTGACCAAAGACGGCACAAACGCTCTTTTTCACGGATAAAAGAAAAACTCTGCTTTTTACTCGCTTCCTGCTCCTTTCCTATCGGCCCTTCCTCGCTCACGCAGCCCGGCCCCCCATCAGGACAGGAGGCAGTATGCTGTGGCTTATTTGTGTTTGTTTTAAAACAGAAACAAACACATTAACATGATTTTTTCTGTACATAAGTTAACATCATGTAAAAAAAAACAAAAAAAAACTCTTAATAGCTGTTAAGTTCTGGAAAGCACTGATTACGGAAGTGCTTTCAGCATTTTAAAGAAGTTTGAACGAAACTCTGACACGTCGCTCTTGTATAACTGATTATTAATTATAGCAGGTGGGTTTGTACATGAAATAATAAGTTCAGAGTTAACAGGGGACCTTTCCATAATAAACATCATCAAAAAAAAAAAGGTTCTCTGCGGATTTCAGCGTTCCCAAAGTGGGAATTTATGAGTACTAATATTTTGATGCATGCAGTCCACCTTCTTTTCAGTACTTTCTTTTCTAAGTTTGCAGAAACACTGTATTTAAACCCACGAAAAACTTTAAAAAAAGACTTTTTCTTCCTCCTCGTGCGCAGCTCTGAGGTTTCCACACTTTTTCTATTCTGTACACAGTGTAGCTGGGTTAAAGTGTGAAGGACTTTCAGGGCTCTGTGTGCTGCCCCCTGCTGGAGGAGGAACAAACCTGAATGTATTGGCTAGAGAACTGGCTCATCGACTCTTTGTCTGACGTGTAGGAATATCAGCTTAAACAATGTAAAAGTCTTTTTCTGTGTGTCCTACGGCTGTGTGTTTGACCACTATAGCAGTCAAGTGTCCTCACAGGGTTTTTTTTCCTTAAAGGCTGCTGTGGTTTTTTAGCTAAAAAGCTTTTTTTTCAGGTTTCTGGTGAATATTTTCACATTTATATTCACAAGCAGAATGATGTTAATCATGTAAAAAAAATGCAGATTATTTTGCTTATTAGTGTTAGAAAACTGTGTGATTCCTGTTTAGAGCAGAATATGTGTTGCCGTGCACTGCTTTGATTGATTTGCTGAGTTTATAGCAGTTTTCTTCAGCGTTTTGCTCTTTCTTTGCTGATCTGATCTGGTTTGAGTGGAGCTGTTGGTTCATAAACTGAGCAGATCATAGTTCGGAGGGTGATGTCCCGACGGGGCGTCGTTCTGCTTCCCCTTTACCTGTCAATCAATCGGTGGGCGGGGCCTGGCGTAGTCCATTTTTGTTCCATTTCGTTTGATACCGTTTTCACCCGAGATCCTTTTTAATGTAAAAAAATTCTTACTGAGTGAAGCCATTTAAACTGAACTGTATTCTAGCACTTTGGTTATGGAAGGTCTTCTCTTTTAGAAGCTAGCAGCTGCGACGCCACTATAATGTTTCAAATGTCTTAAAAGAATCAGATTTAAGAATAAATAAAGATGTTGATTTTGCAAACCCATCATCTCATCTGGTTCCTCTGGGTTTCTCGCCTTTCTAGATGTTGCACACTGCTGCTGTCATCCGCTTCACATCTTTCAGCCGGTTTTTATCTCCTGTAGCAGTTTTTCCAGGATGTCTGGTCTAAGAGCTGTTGTCTTATAGGAAAATCAGTTTCCACATAGCAACCTTAAGATTGTGGAATATAACAACCCCCTAACGACCTCCTTGGACAGCCTCCTATCCTTCTACAGCTACCATAGTTACTGTGGTTACTATGACGACTTTACCTCCTACAGCTACCATAGTTACTGTGGTTACTATGGTGACTTTACCTTCTAGAGCTTCTATAGTTACTGCGGTTACTACGGCAACTTCACTTCCTACAGATACCGAAAGTACTGCGGAAGCTATGGCCACTTCACCTCTGACAGCTACCATAGTTACTGTGGTCACGGCAGCCACCTATCCTACAGCTAACAAAGTTACTGTGGTTACTATGGCAACTTCACCTCCTACAGCTACCATGTTAATGTGGTTACTAAGATGACTTCACCTTCTACAGCTACCATAGTTACTGTGGTTACTCAGGCAACTTCACCTCATAAAGCTACCATAGTTATTGTAGTTACTAAGGTGACCATCTCCTATACACACATGGACAAAATTGTTGGTACCCTTCAGTCAATGAAAGAAAAACTCAAAATGGTCACAAAAATAACTTT
>JBBPDA010000001.1:31192919-31204935 GCA_037974385.1 Arnoldichthys spilopterus | reverse complement strand
GGAAACCCACACGAACACGGGGAGAGCTTGCAAACTCCGCACAGAAAGGCACCTGTGGCCAACCCGGGGATCGAACCTTCTCACTGTGAGGCGACAGTGCTAACCACTGCACCACCGTGCCGCCCCTTAGTCCAATATATAAAATTAAATAGTTTTCTATCTTGTGTTCTAGCTTTGGGTTAGGAAGTAATTCCGAGTTGGACTGATAATTGTTAATTTAACAAAAACAAACATAGAACTACAACTAAAAAAAACTAAAAAACAAAAAAAAATTAAGGACTTACACAGTTGGGAACCAAGAATAGCGACATCCACGACAAAACCAAACAAACCAACTTATATACAGACAGGAAACACAGAACACCTGGAAATGGGCAGAGAGAAGGGAGTACACCTGTGCATGATAATGAAGGGCCAGGGCTAAGGCGGGGCTACAAAGCACATGGAACAAACAACCAAGACCACATGGCTACATAAACAGACAGGAAAAAGGGTCCCATAGAAAGTAAGACATGTAAGTATAACGGGCCTAACCTGATAACTTGATGAATATTTCACTCACAGAACTGTTGCTAATGGTGACGGACACTGAAAGAGATGAATTTCCCTAAGATTTTAGATTCTCTTCCTTTATGTTAATGTTGCTCCAGTGTTTCACTGCTTTGCACTTTTGTAGTTCAGAGTCAATATCTTCTAAAAACCTTCAGATTTTGTTGTTTTTTTTCTGGTTCTTTATAGTATAATATTAAAGGGTCCCTAAGGAAGTGTCTATAAAGATATATTATTTTCTCTTTGTAAAAACTGGAAGCTTTTACAGGCATGACTGACTCTCAGAATTCTCTCCAAACTACAACAGTTTTATCTCTCTCGCTCCTTCTCACTCTCCCACTCTCTCACAAAGTTAAATTAAACCTGCCAAAGGTCAGCCCAAATCTGGCCTAAACCCACACAAAACTGACCCAGATCTGGCCCAATACTGCCAGTAATTGATCCAAATCTGGCCCAACATGTCTAATGCTGACCCAAGTTGGGTGGAACACTACTGCATGTA
This sequence comes from Arnoldichthys spilopterus, assembly GCA_037974385.1. Lineage (NCBI taxonomy): Eukaryota > Metazoa > Chordata > Actinopteri > Characiformes > Lepidarchidae > Arnoldichthys > Arnoldichthys spilopterus. The sequence continues at coordinate 31,203,884 of JBBPDA010000001.1, read as the reverse complement.
GCATGAATCATTTTTCGTATCATTTTCTATTGTACAGTAGGGATATTAGACAGAATCCACCTTATAATAAAAACATTGCCACCCCCTGTCCTGCCCTACAGTTTAGTTACACACAGATGGTTAGGTTTCCTGTTTAATGCAACACACTCTTAAGAGTTTCTGAACACACTTTTTAAGGTTGGTTCTCTTTTACTTTGCCCTGTTTCTCTTCAGTCTCATCATCTGAGACAGGTGTCAGGTATCTCTCTCTCTCTCTCTCTCTCTCTCTCTCTCTCTCCATCCAAGTGCTCTCGCTGTAGTGTAATTTTAACACTTACACTTTTACACCTCTGTGTCTTTGCTGTGTAAACACCCCGTCTGGCTCTATAAGGCAGCTCAGGCGTTCGCTGCTGGCGTCTGGTGCAAATCATGGCGTGCCTGCAGAGTGCTTGCAGCACTAATTAAAGATTAAGCCTGATTTCCACAGCATCTGCCCTTTCTGCATCAAGAGCTGCCTGCAAATGGCCAACACTTCTGTTAACAAACATCTAAGAAATTAATTAGCAAATTAATTGAATCACTCAGTCAGCAGAAAGCGGGGCATGAGCCGCAAAAAAGAGAGGAACCGCAAGAAAAGCCTGGAGGGCCGTGCCGCAATGTGTTTCTTTCTCAATTAGGAGGAGAGCAGGTGTGTGTGTGTGTCTGCCTGTCTCCTGCAGAGATGAACTTCAAATATGAGTTAATATTAGGAGATGGACAGTACGGAGTCCCACAGGGAAACTGGCCAGTATGTTCAAAGAACACACACACAGATTTCAGCTCTGGGATGTTGATGGGTTTCCTCACATGAACTGTTTTCTTCAGTACCTCGCACAACATTTCTTTTGGGTTAAAGTCATGAATATGACTTGGCCAGTCCAAAACTTGATTCTTCTATAACATAGCATGGTAGAGTAACTCTGTGCTTCAAGTCTGCCTGTCTCAGGTAATTTTGTTGGTATAATTCAAAATTTATTACTCCATTTATGACGGATGCTGTCCTGGTCCAGATGCAGCAAAGCAGGCCCCGACCATGATACTACATCCACCATGTTTCAAAGATGGGGTCAGGATCTTTTGCTGGAATGCAGGGCCCTCCATCCTCCATAAACTGTGCTTCTCATTCAAAAAAGTTCTATTTTTATATAATCTGTCTACTATATAGAAGCATAATTTACTGTATAAAAGTAGCATCCATCAGTATCATCTTTGCAAGCAAGGATCGCAGAGATATGGTGTCACTCCTTTGTGTGACACAATATCAAATTCATAATAGAATTGTCAATTTAAAGTGACATTTCTCAATGCAAGTTTGCAGATAATTCTTTCACCATCTACAGTACATAATATTGTGAAAAGATTCAAAGGACAAGATCAGAAACCACTGTTGAATGCATGTGATCTTTCAGCCCCCCAGGTTGCACTGCCTAAGAAAACTGTCATGCTACTGTGACAAATATAGCCACCTGGGCTCAGGAGTACTTTGGAAAATGATTGCCACTTAACACGGTTAAATAAAATGAATTAAGGTATCACAGATTCTTGTTTTTATTGCATTTTGAAAAATGTCTCAACATTTTTGGAAAAGGAGCAGGAAATATTGCATAATTTTCCTCAATTAATAAAAGAACAAACGTCATATTTTTATCTCCTTTGTTTAACTGGCATCTCTTAGTTTACTTTAAGTCATATTTCTGCAGTAATATGGTCTATTATAGTAATACATTCTAACTTTTAAGCACCATTATACATAGATCAGCCATAACATTAACACCACTTGCCTAATATTGTGTAAGTCCCTCATGCTGCTGAAACAGCCTTCACTCCACACATGCAACAGTGAGGCTTGGGTGCCCATGACTCACCAGTTGTTCTACCTTGAATCACTTTTGGTAAGTACTAACTACTGCATACTTGATGCTCTGACTCAGTCATCTGGACATCACAATAAGGCTCCTGTTAAAGTGACTCAGATCCTTACGCTCACCTATTTGTCTTGCTTCCAGCTCATCAACTTCAAGAACTGACTGTTCACTTGCTGCCTAATATATCTTACCCACCTAAGAGCTGACATTGTAATAAAATTAATAGTCGGTGTTATTAACCTAACCTGTCAGGTTTTGTGGCTGATTGTTGTATATTCTACCAATTAGCATGGTGCCAAATCATCACTCCTGCCTCAAATCATGTAGAGCTGTTCAATAATCTCCACTAGACTTGCTTGTGTGGTTTCTGAAAATGCCCGACACACTGTCTAATATATGCATAATATATACCTAATATACTGTATCCCACTGCCCGACAGGTGCTATTGTAATGAAATAGTCAGCGTTTTTAACTTCACTTGTCAGTGGTGTTACTGTTATGACAGATTGGTGTATGTATAAGGAAAAAAAGGGAAAAGATAATAAAAGGTTCTGTAACTGTGCATGTATGTAAAAAGGTATTTGAGTAATTTAGGATAATTTGCAAAGCATGATTATAAAAATGGAGATTCAAGAAAGAGATATTTTACTTTTTTAGTTAAAAAAATGCCGCTTTTTATAAAATAACTTTACAAAGTCAGGAGTCTGACTGACCTAAAAAATACAGAAACACAAAGTGTGTATACAACAGTAGTCAGGATGATGGGCCCTGCACACACTGTGTTGGGTAATGACTCTTATATAAGATTTTATGATTGTGAACCTGTGCCCTTTAGACCACACACACACACACACACATAACACACACACACACACACACACATAACACACAACACACTCAAGTGCTCAGGTAAATGCATCAGCATCGTTAAGGCTGTTGCTACCCCTTAAACTATTTTTCCTCATTGTTGCCACAGCAACAACTTTCCCCCATAACTCCTAAATGCATTAAAACTGGACGCACACCCTAAACTCTAGACACATCGTTCAGCTTTTCTTACTATCTGTCTCTATTTATAACATTCCTCACCTTCTCTCTACTCCTCCCTCCGTCCTACTATATCCATTCCACCATCAGGTTCCATCCATCCTTACTTTTTCCAATCCTTTCTCATTGTCCCCCACAACCCCTCCAAAACCTCATCCCTCACCCTCTGTCTACTTCATCTTTCTTTTCATCCTTCACTCATCACTCCTTCTATCTCTCCCTTTATGATTTTACCTACAGCTTCAACTCTATTAGACCCACCTTAAAGAGAGCAGTGTGTGCTGGTGTCCACATTGGTAATAGTAAAATGGATGAGTGTGTGAAACTGGAGCTTTTCTGTTTGCTGCCGTGTTGTTATCGCTATTTAAGAAAGGCTCCATGCTCATGCTGCCTTTATTGTTGAATGTGCTGTAATTGTTTCTGAATGACACATTTAGCACAGAGAATATCCCCACATACACTGAATAATTCATAGCAGATACTGAGTAATTCAAAGTAATTACTCAATTATTCATAGTGGATACTGAATCATTAATAGTGAATACAGGTTAATTTTGAAGTAGTTAACGAATAATTCATGGTGGACCCTAAATAATTCATAGGGCATACTGAACAATTCCTAGTGGATACTGGATTATTTAAAGTGGGTACTGAATAGTTTATATTGGAAATTGAGTAAATCATAGTAGTTACTGACTTATTCATAGTAGATATAGAAACATTCAAAGCAAATGCAGAATCATTTTTTAGTAGTTGCTCAATAATTCATAGTGGACCTTGATTAATTAGCAGAGGGTATTGAATAATGCATAGTGAGCCCTGAATAATTCATAGTGGATACTAAATAATCAATAATGGACATTGAATAATTGATAGTGAATAGAGAATAATTCATATTGACAATAAATATTTTATAGGGGATACTAATTTGCATCTTGGACGTAGAATAATTCATAGTAGCGCATCTATTAGGAAGTACTGAATAATGGATAGTAGTTATTGTAGTATTCATAGTAGTCACTGAATAATTCATAGTGGACCCTAAAAAATGTATAGTGGATACAGTATTTTTTATAGAAAATAGACTATTTTATAGTGGAAAATGAATACTTCACTGTAATTACTGATTAATTCATAGTGAAGACTGAATAAGACATTTTGTAAATTATACTTATTGAACAGTCTATAAAAGTCTAAACACTGTGTATTATGATAGCTCACCTATAGCCTGCCCTTCTAATTCATGGCAGACTGGTGTAATCTCCGAACAGTTTCTAATGAACGTTGGCTCTGTCACACTCCTCTCTGCCTTCCTTTTCTTACACATCCTCTGCTGAGGTCACATGACCTTATTTAAACATGAATGCGTTGAAATCCGCCACATCAGTCGATTACCAGCTGCTGCAGAAAGGTGCCTGTCCTCGCATACTAAAGTACACCTTCAAACGTGCCTTTGTGCGCCCGTGTACGGCTTTGACAGCTGCAGATGTGTGAAACGGTGCTTTATATTGACTAAACACAGCCAGCTCACGTAGCTGCAGAGCGCGCTCTCAGAGGAGTGCGTCACGCCTGTCGCTTTCAGCCAGTCACATTCAGAACAGCCCACAGTTCGGTTTCTCTTTCAGACACAGGGGGTTCGAGGACGAGGTGTTTGTGTGTGTCTGTGTGTGTGTGTGTGTAGCTGGAATCATCCACAGTGTTACTCATATGACCTTATCTATTAAATTCCTACCAAACTATTGAACACTACTAAGCCTTTTCCCAGCATGCACTGGAGAATCAGGTGTCAATTAGTCTGTTAGTTGATTGATCAGTGCATGAGTCACCTGACCTGGCACTTGTGCAGATACACCCCTGGAGGCTTAAGTGTCTGCCCCATTATAATTTATTTTCTCTTTTATTCAGCCTCTGCCTGTGAACTGTGCTCATGGGTTAGCCTGGGTTCTGCGTGCTTGGATTTCAAGTGGGGACTAGGCCAATGGTATTTTTTATATATTTCAAAAAGTGGTGGGAATGAAATTCCCCTTGACAAAAAGTGACGTGTCCCTAGCATACCTAGCATAGATGTACATGGCCATCGTTTGTGCAACAAATGGATTATGACAAGATTTAGAACGCTGAAATAAGTATGGTGGTAGTTTTTTAAAACATAGTTGTGCATATTGTCCTTTTGTCCACATGCAAACAGCATTTTAGATCACTGACAATGTGCCTTTAGAAGATGTTTAGAAACTTTTCAGTGCCAGGGAAACACTTTTTAGATTCTTATGTGGTGTGTGTGCTGTTGTTTTCTTCGTTTGACGACGAAGCCAATATCTCCTTTGTTTAATGTCAGAAAGTGAGACGTTATCTCCCTTGCTGAATGTCAGAATGTACACTGTTACCTCTTTTGTGTAAGGACTTTAAAAGGACACAGACAAGAAAGGTTTGAAAGGACAGGTTTTAGCAGGCCTGCTAACTAGCTACTAGCTAATCTTGCTAGGTGTGGGGCTATCTAATGTTTTGTGTGCTTTGTGTGACTCAAGTTGTAGGGCAGTGAGTCCTCATGCAACTCAACCAGTTTTTTACTGAGTAAGGCCAGTTTTCTAACGGTATACATTACATATAATAATATAACACCTTATATATAGCTGCTTCTGCCTTCAAGTTTAACACCTGCTAGACTCATTGCCTGGGGCAGTGAAAGCTCAACACCCACAGTATAATTTTACTGTTCACTGTAAAATCAACGTTAGGCAGAATACCACTACTCAGACATTCATGATTATAATTGACTCCAGTGGCAGTGTATGAACTGATTCAGACACGCCCCTGGGAGCATGGCACATATTGCTCAGTGCATCAGCTCAGGACTTGAAGTAATGATGCACATAAAAAGATGAAACATAGCAACCCAAGCCCAGAGAATCAAAGAAAAGGTGCTTCTTTAGAGCCACAAAGACAATTCTCCATCTGTGTAAAATCTTTGATTTCATTGTGTTAGTCAAGTGCTTCACCTGCACAATGTGGCAAAGGGTGTGTGTGTGTGTGTGTGTGTGTGTGTGTGTGTGTGTTTATGATAGAGCTGGGGAGGTGTTAATAATAATGCCCATCTGTTATCACTGATCTAGAGGATGGGCAGTGGTGGCATAGTGGTTATGGCACTCCCTTGAGGTACCGCAGTTGATACCTGCCCGCTGCTCCAAGTGTGCACGTGTGATGGGCTAAATGCACAGGTTGCATTTCATTGTGGTGCTTGATTGTGTTCAAAATGACAAATAGTCACATTCAGGATGGGTCCAGTCTTTCAGCTGTAATTTCAATTAATAAACACAGCGGGCATCAAACCACTCACATTACTTGTGTTGCAGACTAATTTGTTTTTGGAGGAGGGATATAGTGGGACCCAGGATGTCATCTTAGGTAGGGGTTGTAATATGATTAGGTGAATTAAAATTGTTTTATGAAGTTAGCGAATAAACAAGAGCAAGAGCCCCAAGAGCATTTTTGTTAATTTTATTTCCCATTCGTTTGTGCTCTACACTCTGCACACCTTGAGCTGAAAAAATTTTGGGTTGATCTTGTATTAAAAAAGCACAATACATTACATTTTGGTGTTTTAACTGCACCAGAGGCCTGCTTTACTAGAGCAAAGCGCTATAAGCAGGGTTCTAGAGTTACAGTGACTTAAGCTAGCTTAACCTGAATCCGCTTAATCTGGGTCCTTGCACAAACATAACCTGGTTTCTAGAATCTAGACTCAGCTTAGCCTGGGTTCCAAAACTAGGAACTCTGAAGTACCCTAACCAGGGATCCAGAATAAACCTACCATGGTTTTACAATAAGCTTAACCAAGGTTATAGAATTAGCTTAACCTGGGTTGAGAAACTAGCTCAGTCACAATCAATCAATCTATTGTGGGATTTAGAATAAATTTAAGATATATTCTAGAATTACCTGGTTTCCCAAGTTGGCTCAGCTTGAGTTCTACAATCAGCTTAACTCAAGTTCTTGACCGTTTTATCAGAGTTTTCAAATCAACTTAACCTGGGTTTTAAAACCAGCTTACCCACATCAGCTTAATTGGGGTCCTTTGTAATGTGTTCTAGAATCTTAATCAGGGTTCTAGACTCAGTTATTCAGGGTTCTAGAGGTGAACAATTAGGGTTTTAGACTTAATATTAACCCAGAATCTATAGTGTCCTGAGGTCTACCAATGAAATGTGTCCAAATTTAAGGACCAGAATGTCAAGCGTAGGTCAGAAGGTTTTGGGGACATGGTGCTTAGGTGTGTTCACAATGACGCATAGTCACTTTCAGTTCACTTTTTTATTTTTCGAGTCATGGGCAAGTTCACTGAATGTACAGTATGTTTAATTTCTATTGGCCAATGGGCGCTTCATTCAAACTGGGAGGGTACATGGCAAGCATATAATTTAAGAAACCCATGGCTACCAGCAAAAAAAAAAAGTGGTGTTTGAGCACCTAAATCCCCCCATGCATGTGCATGCTTATCTAGCACTGACCTACAGTATGTCATTTACAGTGGGGTATTTCACCAAGTGGAATTTTTTAATTTACCAGATAACTTGTGGCCAAAGTTAAGGACTGTCCAATAGGAACAGCTCATTAATGATAAATAAATGGGATAAATGGGGAAATCCAGCTTTGTGAAATACTTTCAAAGCTCTACACCTATGGCAGAAGAACTGCAAACCATGCATCTGATTAAAAGCCCTCCTCAGATTCATCTGTTAATGACAGACAGGCATGCCTGAGTTTGCTCCTCTGGGAATCTGGAAGAAAGCGTTGTTTTCAGACAGAGCTCAGTTAATAATTCCCAGACAAGTGGCCCTCTAAAGACTCAGCCAGTCGTGATAGCTTTGGAGACAACGATTACAAACTCATGTGCCTGAATTAAATCAGACTGGCCACTGTGGACGGTGAAACAGAACAAAACAAAGAACAAATCCCCAGAGAGCGGGTTCAGAGGAGCAAGCACTGCATGTCAGATCTGTTAAATATCTTCCACTGGGCACTGTCAGTGGGGTGGGAGTGGGTCATGTTCAGAAACAAGCCAGTAACCCCCAGCCTTTGCTCTATTATTGATGAAGATCAATACTGCAAGAGTTTGTGGGAGGCTGGCCGTATCAAATAGACCAACACACACAAACACACACACACACCAGGCTACTCTCAACCGTCTAGGGTGGAAAGTAAAAACTCTGTTTATAGAGAAAGTTCATCCAAAAATGAAACATGCCTGCTTTCCAGACAAATGTAGTCAATCCAGACATGTATGGAGTCTATTGTGTTTTAGCATTAGATGCTTTTGGACCAAGTGGTTCTAGGGACTTTTTGCAGTACCCACTGGAAAGCTCCCCTGAGAAACACACACCTTCAAGAGTGTTTTTTCTGTTTGCCTTCACACTTCCAGTATTAAACCTGAAGTAACATAAGCCAGCCAGCGGTTAATATAATGACTGAATACAAGAAGATAGATGACAGATTTCCTTTGTGGCATATAGGCTCAATAAAGCATGGGCTTCAGTGTTGGTACATTTGTCTCTTTTTTCATTTTTAATGCTAAGGGCTGTTTACATACCACATTCACACAGATTTTTAAAAAAAGACGTCTTGACCAATCCCTGTACACTTTGGTCTGCACCAATCACTCTACTTTGTACTTCTGTACTTTGGCTCCTCTAGTGCAAGAAAGTACTTACCCTGAAGTAGGGGCTAAAACGGTCCCCCAAAACAGTGTTCTAGGAACTCAGTTCCTACACTTTGGATGCACAAAAAGAGGAAGTGTCCTCCAACAGATCTTCAAACTCCTTCGGTCCAAAACTGTATATAGGATGTTAATGTAGCTAACAAGTAATGGTACACCACTATTTGCCATTGTGGTAACCACACACCTAGGGTGCACATTCACCTTACGACATGTTAACCCAGAGACACACATGAGTATAGGATCAATGATAGGGGGGTTGATTGTTATGTCACCCAGGCTGAATGGACAAAACTGAATGGGGAGAAATGAATAAGGAGAGGCATTTTCAAACAGACACTATGTCCAAAGGTTTAGGTGTTTAAGCACCTAATACCCCCCACTCTACACATGCCTCTTAATGCTGTACAGCTCCTCTGCTCATTCCATGTTCTGCCCTCTCATTGTCTGTAGCTTATCACAGCACTCATAGCCAGTCACAATCATGTCACAGCATTTCTGACCTGTGGCTTTTCGTTGCAATCTCTGAAAAAAAACTAGAAACTGTTGGAAAATCAGGGCTAAAATCTTGTGACATTGATGCAGCCTTTGTAAAGTTAAGCTTTCTATCCACCAGCATCTGTTTCAAATTTTCTGTTCCACCTTAAAAGGTTAACAGTTATATTTTGGACTGCAGGTTATTGGACATCCTGTATGAAAAGGAGGTACCCCCCCATCTCATAACTTGAGAAAATACTGCTATCACAGGAGGCAGCTATATGCAAATGAGCTGTCTAACCAATCACAGTGTTTCATTTGCTTAATGTGCAATTTGAATGTGGAAACAAAAAATGATTAACAGTAACACATGGATTTCAAAAAGAAACCTCATATCACTAAAGTGATTTTTCTAATGAATTGACAAAATTATTTTTTTGGCAAAATTGATGCACTTTCATGCCTTTAAGCCACAGGTAGCCAGTTTTGATCAAGTGGTTAGAATAAAAAAAAAAACATTTAATCTCTCTCTACACATGTCTCATTATTGTGGTCTTATTCACCAAAAACGTACTGTATCTTAAAGACTGATGTATGTATATGAGCCCTGTTGTAATTGGTTGTGCCTTTTTCAAAAAGCAGTCCAAACTAAGACACTCCTTATAACTTCAGATAGATGTGGGACAAGTGGGAAGGGGCAAGTCTGCTGAATAGTGCAAAATGTGTTTTATTGTCATCAAAAACTCAGCTTCAAAATGATTTTTTGCAGCTGAGTTTGTATAAACTAGGCACACTCTGTGCCTAAACAGTGTTTGCCTATGACACCAAAAGGATAGTATGAGCCTCATCATGTAAACTGCAGTTTGCAATATGCAGCAATTTTGGTCCCTATTGTGTAGGTCAAATCCCAGGGACATTTCAGTCCCCAAAAAGCAGTAAAAACCCATAAACACACACACAAAAAAACACCTCTGCTGGCAGACTGCTGCTGTGAGGCCCATAAACCATGGACCATACCTTTATTTTTCCAGCATTAGCATTAGTTGTTTACTGTGCTGTGACTTTCTCTGCTGAACAGCAACCATGCTGGGTTCTCTTTTTAACAGGATGCAACTTAGGAGAGTGTGTGTGTGTGTGTGTGTGTGTGTGTGTGTGTGGCGTTTCACACCAGCAGGGCCGCGCTCACACTCTGTCCTAATGGGCCGTTTGGGGCCCGGTAATTGGCAGACTCCCACTGCATGTGTGTCCACAGCCTGTTCTGGCCTGGGCCCACGTGTGTGTGAATGTGTATGTGTGTAAGCTAATGGTGCCCAAACACACATTGTAGTGTGCGTTAATGCCGTCCAAACACATTGCACTCCATTAATGGGGGCCTAATTGGTGTTTCTGTCTCAGCGGACACTGCCTAATCCCATAGACGACCGAGATAGGGCTTAGATGATGTCGCCGGCGATGGTGATGAAGACAGTGATGGTGATGGTGATGCTGATGCTGGCGGAGGAACACTGCGGCGCGTGTGTTCATTAGCGAGAGAGGTGGACAGAGGTCCTGCGACGCTACCTTATTTATGTGTCTGGCTCCCTTTGGCCAAAACATCAAAACACACTAAACAAAACAAACACACACACACACACAGGCATCATTAGTGTCAGGAGGACAATATAAATTAGGTCCATGCAGAGAGAGAGAGAAATACAGTAGATAAATAGATAGATAGATAGATAGATAGAGAAAGAGAAAAGAGAGAGACAGAGAGAGAGAGAGAGAGAGAGAGAGAGAGAGAGAGAGAGAGAGAGAGATCGAGAGATCGAGAGAGAGGGATATCGTACCAATAGCGTCATATGCTC
>JBBPDA010000001.1:31168000-31185605 GCA_037974385.1 Arnoldichthys spilopterus | reverse complement strand
GGAAGGCTTGCTGTGATAGATGGAACCATGAATTCTACTGTCTACCAAAAAATCCTGAAGGAGAATGTCCGGCCATCGGTCCATCAACTCAGGCTGAAGCGATCTTGGGTGCTGCAGCAGGACAATGATGCAAGTTGCAAGTTATCGCAAATGCTTGATTGCAGTTATTGCTGCTAAGGGTGGCCCAACGAGTTATTAGGTTCAGGGGGCAATTACTTTTTCACACAGGGCCATGTATGTTTGGATTTTATTTCTCCTTAAATAATAAAAAACATTATTTAAAAACTGCATTTTGTGTTTACTTGTGTTATCTTTGACTAATAGTTAAATGTGTTGGATGATCAGAAACATTATGTGTGACAAACGTGCAAAAAGAATAAGAATTCAGGAAGGGGGCACATAGTTTTTCACACCACTGTATATGAATTAATGACGATGCTGAATTTGTATTATTTGCTAATTCTCAGTTGAACTAAAATGTGTATTAGTAGATCTGTAAAATAGCATAAACTCACACAAACACACACAAAACACACACACAACACAACACACAACACAACACACAACACAACACACACACACAGAGACTGGAACTTGGGAAACTGCTTTGGTTATAAGTGCAATATCCTTTGTTGTTAGGCTTGTGTATGTGTCTTTCTTTACTTTGGAAACACTGAACTGGTGGTAGCTGAGGACGCTCCAGCCTATGTGAATATGAGGGGAGGGCTTGGGTTGTACTGATGTCATCAGCCATTCACCACTGACCAGAAACTGGCTATGCAGATATTGGCAGCAACATCTAATTCATAAAAAAATTATTTTAATGGGGCATTCTCTATTGATGCTAACATTTTAGCTAAGCACGGCAGTTTAAGATAGGTTAAGTTATTACTGCCTTACATCCTTAGTAAACTTTACATTTCAATCATATAGAAAGCAAGTGTGTTTCTAAACACCCTAACCGAGGTTGGTAGTTACCATGCAGTATATAGACATTTTGGTGAAAACTACTAAATGGCATTGTCATTTCAGACCACCGAATGTACAGTCAGATACTTAATAATAAATTACAAATAAATTAACAACTTTGGAAACTGTCACCTTTTTGAGGGTGTCCTGCAGGCGGCCCACCTCAGTACTTGCACGTCCCAGTTCATCTTGAAGCTTGGTGGCTTTATTTTTAGCTTCCTCCTTATCCAGCCTGACTCTCTCCAGTAGCTGCCGGATATTGCTCTGATTTCCAGCATTATGGATGGAGTAAAGCTGAGCTACCTTTTGCCTCTCCTGCTCCAGCAAGGCCCTGCAGCCTTTTAACTCAGCCTGATTGCTGTTCACGGTCACTCTGCACTCTTCCAGCACTGCGGCCATGCAAGTCCGCTCCTGGCGCTCGGTCTCCACCATCCTCTCCATATGGTGGTTGCGGTCTTTCAGAGCAGCAATCACTCCTTGTGCTTCTGCATTGTCCTGCTCAGCCATATTTAGTGTGTTACTCAAATGTTGCTGCACACCCAGGAGCTGTTCACGATCAAAGCATGCATTTTCAGCCAGTTCCATGTAACGCTGCTCTAGCTCCAGGTAGCGGCCACTCTTAATATCCTCATCCACCACATAGGCAATGCCATGCTCATCCAGTAGTGAGCGGAAATATTCAATCTGCCGGCCGCATTGTTCTAGCTTATCACTCCGCTGGCAAAGGGAATCCATGAGCAGCACTTTCTCCTCACCCAGTCGCTCATTCTCACCATTTAATTCCTGTGTAATCTGTTGAAGATCGCCAAGCTCCTGAAGTGTGGCCTGAAGCTCCTCAGCTGTACTGTGTTGGTTCTCCTCCATTTGGTGAATTCGCTCTGTGAGGCAGGCCACAGACACCTCACTGGGGTTGCCACTGCTGATGTTATGAGAGTGGTCAAAAACAGCTAGTACTCCACTCTCAGACTCTGAGGAACATGAAGAACCACAACCAGAGGGGGCCTCAAGGGCATCATCACTGGAGGTGACTATCTGGAAAATCTCACTTGACTCACTATCCAGATTGTTTGTTGATCCTCTATGCTGATCACTGGTTAAAAAGTTTTTCATGGAACCTGGTGTAGAACATTCTTCTGAGGATGTCAAGGCAGTGCCACAGTGTCCAGGCCCTCCAGCAGCTGCTAAAGATGAGGGTTCAGGGCTGGTAAAAGAACAGCTAAACAACTTATCAGGCCCATCAAATCTCTGCTCCAGAGAGAAGCCAAGAGCATTGAGGTGGTCTTTGAGCATGTGGTTCTCATTCTTGAGGAAACTGAGTTCTTCACAGATGGCTTGGTTCTGCCCTTGTAGGAGAAGCAATTTGGATTCTACATCAGCTGCTGTAATCCCCGCTGCTGTTTCATACACTTGTGGCCTCTTATCTACCTCTTCCTCCTGGTGACATCACAACAAATTTGTTAAACAAAAAACTGTTTTACTGACAGTCTCCCTTATTTATTAACTAATCTTGTATAAGCTCATATGTCTCAGTTTTGAAGACCTACGAAGACCACTGACCGAACTTAAACACACCCCACCCAACTCATCACACAACACCCGGTGAAATAGTGCTGGGGTAAACACAAAGTCCACATCAGTGCCCAAAAAGTCTTTGTGTACATAAATGGTGATGGTCCGGGCTGTGGAACCTGGAGCCCGGGCAGCGCAAACAACGCCCCCCAGAAGCCGGGCTGCTCTTCTCCCCGGCTACACCCCTGAAGTCCTGGGGAGTGGGGCCTCCGGGGTCCCCTTGCAGCGCGACGGTGAAGCTAACGCCCGATATGATTGTGGAGGTCTCCGAAGGTGGCAGCCTAGAATCGCAGCACCGATCTTTAGGCTTCAGCCTGACTGACGCCTGCACAGCTACGCTGCACTTACCCCTCGGAGCCCCTCCTGTCTGTGTGGAGAGTTCCTTGGTCACGCGCGCCCTCCGAGGCGCGGTTTCCAAGGGAGTCTCCACGGCACTTTCTGGCCCGGCGACTGACTCACCGCGAGCTCGAGCAGCCAGGGCGAACGGTTTGCAAACAGGGGCGATCCCTCCGGTACACTGAGCTGGGCGCCCGCCGCTTGGGGCCTTCCCAGACGAGTCACCGCCGACTGTCCCCTCGCCACGCCCCCTCACGCACTCTCTGCGCCTGGGCGCCGTGGAGGACCCGCCAACGGCCTCAGAAGGGGGGGACTAGCCTTCTTCCCTTACGCTGTGCTCATCCGGGGTAGCCCCCGCGTCGAGTGCCCCTTGGAGCAGAGGGCCAACTCCGGTCAGCTCTCCCTGGCTGATCCTGAGGCGTGTACCATTGAGATCAGTCCCCCCAGCCTCCCGTCGCTGGTGAGGTCCTGAGCCAGCTTTAACTGGCCCAAGATCCACTGACCTCTGGCACGCTCACACCCATGGCTAAGCCAACCGGCAACCATACTCACGTTCAGATCGTAGTAGCGTCCTGCCGCTGCTGCCATCGTGTGGTCGGTCTTTCTGTAATGATCTCGGGTGTAGTGGCAGCAAACGCAGGCAGGGTGGACGTAAATAAAGAGGGGGTTTATTAAACAGAACTCAAAAGACAGAGACAAACACAAGGACCATAACAGTGTACATATGCACAAACAAAGACCGACAAGGAGGGACTCCCACGAAAGCCTTTTAAAGCCCGGGCTTTGGCTCAGCTGTGGGGGCGGGGCTAGGGCGCCCTCCTGACACAATCAGAGGACCCACCCATTGGGGATTGTTTCTCCCAAAAAATACACCTTTTATATACATACATACATATATTTAGGTGAATTGTATAAACATATGTTGAATAATACTTATATATATTGTAACATTTATCTTTATATTCATTAATATTAATCCATATTACATATTTATAAATTAGACTGTATATATTGTTTATTTTATTATATTGCTCGGAGTATTATTTATTGTGTTGTTACATTTGTTGTATCGTGTTCTTTACTACTGTTTTACACTGTTGTACTTGAGAGACACCATCGGCTGGAAACAAATTCCTTGTATGTGTTTGCTTACACACTTGGCCAATAAACACAATTCTGATTCTGATTCTGATTCTTCCAGGGTGTTTATTTTTTAATAAGAAGATTGCAGTTACGTAAGCAATATTTTTTAACACCAAATGGTGTTGTTCACACTGCCAATGTTTCACACAGATTATTAAAAAATGGTTGCACTTCCCATTCGCTTTCGTCTGAACCAGTCACTTTCATTTGGACCAGTCACCATAGGCGTACGTCATTCATGGTTCATCTAATGTGAGAAAGTACTGACCATGAGGTAGGAGCTAAAATGTCCCTCAAAATGGAGTTCCTGGAACTATAATCATCCTCAGTTCCTGCAGTGTGGATGCAATAAAAGTGGGGAACGTTCTCCAGCAGTTCCAAGAACTAAGAAAAGATTTCACCACTTTAAAAGCACTTATTGTGAAAACATCAACCCAATCAGACTGTGCCGTCAGAGCTGGCTGTTTGTATAATTATGGATGTTTAATCGTGTAAAAATATGTCATGGTAAGACGTTGGGGCGTGCTCTCTGGCTATCACTTTAAAACAGCAGGGCATCGTGTTTCTCGACACTGCGCCACTTCACAAGCATCTCCGACACCCACAGCGTTTAATGATGAATAGACAGCGAGGGCCATAAAGCAGGCTTTTATGTGATTATCATGAATGTAGGTGACCTTTCAGCAGAAAGACCTTATTCTTGCAGTACAGTCGCAATGTGAAAGGCGCCATTCTCAGAGCATGAATTACCAGCCTTAGCGATTGTGTGTTGCATCGTCTGCGCTTCACCATTCCACCGTTCGGCTTGTTAGAAAGTCCATTAGGAAGCTTTAAAAGCGAAAGTTCACCACTTTCACCCAAACTCCATTTATTCTGGCCACTTAGTCTTGGCGTTAGGCAGCAGAAAGCTCTAATGGGGCTACAGTGCCTGCAGAGTCGCTGCTATTGCTCACTGTTATTGTAAAAGCCCTCTGCCGCCCTTTATCGCCATTCTGCTCCGCGATTCTCCTCCTGCTCTATAAATGAGCCTTCAATTTATCTCTCCAGTCTCCTCCGCTTTTCCTCCAGCCAAATTCGGCCCAGCCGTTTCTCCTAGGCACCCGGCACAGGAGCGCTAAAGCTTAGGGGCTAATATGCAAATTACAGCGACTGGCGCCAACGCAGCTCTGGACCTTTTGCTCTTTATGTTATTAGAGTTATCTCAACCGCTTTTACGGTTATCTGGAATTTCAATGGCGCTGGCTAATACCCAGCACCAAATCTCTATTTCCTAATTACTTATAAGGATGCACCACTTAAAGCAATAGTTCAGCCTAAAAAACACTCTCTCCTCTTAACCCAAATGTAGTCAATGGGCTAAAATGCCTTTAGGTTTGGAATTGCAGCTACAAGAGTAATGTAGCTCACAAGAAATGGAGGCTTATTCCCCACCAATTCATTACACATGGTTTCTGCTGGATAAAGAGGTTTGGCCTGCAATGTGACGATTTCTACAGGGTGGTGTGTTTTCTCAAGAGGATATGGTCAATTTGTCAACTGTTGAGGGTGTTTGCATGTTGTTGAGCAGGGGGTCTGTTTTGTCGACAAAGTTTGGGTTCATTTTGTCGATCTCTGCAGGCGTTTACATTTTATTGAAGGGTCTTGGGTTCCCTTTTTGTTGACCGCTGCAGATGTTACCGTTTTGTTAAGAAGGCTTGGATTCCTTTTGTTGATCGCTGCAGATGTTTTCATTTTATCAGCAGGGGTTGGGCTGTGTTGTTGTGTGATGCAGACGTTTCAGTTTGTCGAAAGGGCTTGGTTTTGTGTTGTTAATCGCTGCAGATGTTTTCGTTATTGTTGACGGGGGTTGGGTTTAGTTTGTGTTGTCGATTGCTGCAGATTTTTATCACTCCTTTCCATCATAGCCAGAATTACCTTTTTAAGCAATTTGTTCAATAACAGTTCTTCTGTGGGACTGAGCCTTCTCTCCCCATGTGCACAGATGACCTTACCTTGGGCACCAATGACCTCTTGCTGGTCCCCCAGTTGTTTGTTCTTTTTGCCACTTTTGGTAGGCATTAACCACTGCACACCAGGAACTCCTTCTCCATTTTGGAGAAGCTCTCACCCAGTCATCTAACAATCCCAATTAGCCCCTCAGATTCTTAGGCTCACCCATTTTTCCTGTTTCTAACACATTATCTTCAAGAACTGACTGTCCACTTGCTGCCTAATATATATATATTGTGTTGGCTGTTGCCAGTGTTCCTTATTTCTTCCCTGTTTGTTACTGTTAAAGCTCTGCCACACTTTGAATAAGGGTCACCTTAAAGGTTATTGATTGATTAATTGATTGACTGATAGATAACAATGTGTCATAGAGTGCCAGAAGTACAATGCTAACTGTTAGCTTACTCGTTAGCTACTTTAGCCTCCACCACTAAATCTAAAGGAGCAAACTCCAGGCCCCAAACATGTCTCGGTTGATCGGTTTCATCTGAGGAAATGTGAAAAACTGGGTACACCTGAATTTTGTGCTAAACTATCACTTTAAGCATTTGAGTGAAGGGGCTAAGCCTCTCTCTCTCTGCCCCTCTTCTCAGTGTGATTGTTATCGGTGTGGTTCCAGATAACCCCTTGTGTAGAGCGTCCGAGTGCTCCGATTGGGATTGGATTGTTGCTCTTTATGGACAGCTGGCTTAGGAAAGTATGATTGGATGGGTCCGTCAATAGCGGTTAGCGCGAGGCGGACAAAAACAGAATCAATATGCAACATTCTGGCCCCTCTGAAGATAAGGCTACTCACAACCGCTCAACTCTAGGGGGGGAGAAATATCAATGTGACTCTTCTGAGAAATGAGCTAAAAAAAACAGCATGACAATCTGTTTAAAGCAATAGTTGCCTCAGTTATACTCTGTTTAAAGTGAACTCTAATGATCTTTATTACTATTTAAAGCAAATGTTGTTTTTCTTTCACTTTAACTCAGTTTTCACCTCCAGGTGTTTTCAAAATCAATTTTGCCTTGGAGCTCTGAAGCTATTGTTGCTATCAAGTAATGGAAGCTTACACAGATCAGCCATAACATTAACACCACCTGCCAAATATTGAATAGTTCCCCCTCATGCTGCTGAAATAGCTTGGACTGTGGTGTACTTTGTGTTCTGACCCCTTTCGTTTAGATTCAGCATTCACTTTTGAAACCACAGAAGCTATTCTGTGAGATCAGACCATCAGATCAGTGAGCCTTGGGTGCCCATGACCCTGTTGCTAATTTACCACTTGTCCTTTCTTGGATCACTTTTGGTAGGTACTAACTACAGTTTTGGAGATGCTCTGACTCTGTCGCCTAGCCATCACAATAAGGCCCTTGTCAAAGTGATTCGGATCCTTATGCTCACCCATTTTTTCTGCTTTCAGCACATCAATGTCAAGAACCGACTATTCCCTTGCTGCCTAATGTATCCCACCCCCTGAAAGGTGCCATTGTAATGAAATGAATAGATAGTCAATGTTATTCACCTAACCTGTCAGTCGTATTAATCTAATGGCTGATTGGTGTATACCCTACCAATTAGCATGGTGCCAAAATCATCCCTCTTGCCTCGAACCATGTAGAGCTCCTCATTAATCTCCAACAGACTTGCTTGTGCGGTCTCTGACACTGCACGACACACTGTTATGTAGAACTGTGGGCTAAAGGCTGGATTAAATTCCGGCTTTAGGATGGCTGCTACCCTTTTCAGCTCTGCTAACATACTTTCATCCATTTTTATTGATTGACTAAATTGACTTTAGGATGACCTATCACTTTAAGCAGCAAACTGAATTCCAAGATATGCGATAGGCCTGGGAAAAACCTCCGTGGAGATGGAGTGGCTTTTCTGTAGCTGCGCCATGTGCCTTCTGCTGGCTTCATAAAGGCCAGCATGCTTTGCGTCAGGGGGTTTCGGTGGAGCAGGTGTCACACATTTCCCGCCCTTCAGCTCAAGGCCATGGGGTTGTGTATTACACATCAGGGGAACGGAGAGCAGATCAATAACTCTAACACACATGTTCCCTTCAATACGCTCAGAGATGGATGTTGTCCCTCTATGGCCTTGCAAATCCATAAAGCTGACCTGACCTCTGACTTCTAAAGAGGGTTTGCATTTACACATGAAGAGCTTCATCTAAAGCAGAGATCGATCAGAAATAATCCTCCATTAGCAAAAATGGAAACCCAGGGAAACCGCTAATAAACACACACTTCAGTTTACATCTACGGTGGAATGATATTTATATTATAGCAGTTTGTTACAAATAAGAAGCTGACGAATAGAAAGCCATCTTCAGTTAAGTGCATCCAGTGTCAGGCTTCTAAATGGCTGTAAGTGTTTTTAGCTATGCTAACATACTTTAGTCCATGGTTCTAAATAACAATGTGTAATACAGTAACAGAAACCACAAACACATATCTTTAAGAGTTTTCAAACATGAACGCCAGAGGATATGTGGAGAATCAGGTCTGGACAATTGTCCTTTTATACATCATGTTCAACTGGAGGGGTATATTGCCTGGGTAGACCATGCAGGAGGCAGGACATGATGTGGTCCCGTACTGGTTTGTAATTTGGTCTCGAATTTGTTTGATGACTTGTTGGTGTTGGCCATTACCCGCAGAAGTTCCTGAACCCTTCTCCTTAACCCTCTGATGTTTGTTTTCTTTTGGTTTCACGGCAATCACATGATCAGCATCAACATGCCCACTTGCTTGTCATGAACTCTCCATAAAATGACCTTCTCTATCCACACATGGATTCAGTTAGACATCACACGGACCAGGATTGAATCTGTTTAATGTATTTTCCAACTGATATGGACATTTGTGTTCTTATAGACACTCCACTTCTACCTCCAAGTTCAGGGCTGTATTGCGTGTCTGAAAATATGTCATATGTTCTATGAGCATTTATGCCTTTCCTTAGTCTTAGTTACAACAGATGGTTAGTTATGCTGCTGTGGTTTTATATAAATTATTTAAAATACTGTGGCTGGAATTTCTTTTATTTATTTCATTCAATTCTAAAAAAAAACAAGAAAAAGAACCGATTACTCCAATCCCCAGGTCCTATTACTCATTGTTTATAATTTTGCACCCTAAACATTTATCTTAAATAATGAATATAAGCCTGGAAAGTCTCTTAGATGGGGATGAGCTGGTCCGAAAGCTGAAACTGAACAGAGTGAAATGGCATTTAGTCATTGTGCTGAAATCGGGCCTGTTCCTTGTGTTGCCCTTTTTTTTTTTAAAAAAGCTAAAAACTGCCTTAAAAACAGAATGTTAAGCTGATTTGTGACAGCGCAGCTTAGATGTCAGTAACTTTAACTGTAGACTTCCACGGGCAGGCCGGCAGTCTTTTCTCTATGAATAATGAGTAAGAGAAAAAAATAAATAAAATATTGCATTCTGAGAGTACCGAACAGAAATTGTAAAGCATTAATTTTGTGTGTAAGGTGGGATTTGTCGCCCTGCATTGAACAGCCCCCTCCCGGTGTTTCTCGTTAAGCTGAGCACTATGCGAGTGTGTGTGTGGTGTGTGTAAAGCTGGTTATCTCCAGCGCAGGCGTTTTCTCTTCTGGAGAGGATCCTTTGTGTTCACTGGAGAGGGAATCTCCCTGCCCACTTCTGCCGCCGCGCGATTTGAGTGTGTTTGAGTAGCACATATTATTCTTTCCTTTTGGTGGCAGAAAACACACATACACACACACACACACTCACACACACTCACACATAGTTAACCTCACATCTCCAGACACTACAACATGACAAGAGAAGAAAAGACAATGCATTTTTTTTAATGCATTTTAATGTAATGATATTTTATTTTGCATGCTACACTCAAAATAAGGTGCTAGATAAGGTTCTTTGCACATTATGTTCTTAACCAATCTAATGATTCTTTATATTTATATTATGCAGACCTTCTTTAAAAGTTTAATGGTATCATACTCTTTTTACACACAATCACAATCCATGATGTGCATCGTGATCTTTCTTTATAATTTTAAAATGTACGTACCGAAAAGACTATAGACCCATGTGTTTGTACCGTTTCAAATACAGTATTGCTTTAAATACTCTGTTGAACTTTGTTTTAAATATAGAAGCTATTTGCAGTCAGTAGATAAGACAGACATTAAACAAGACTTTTATAAAAGATTGTTTGTACTTTACTCTAGTAGGAAAAATGTACATTTTGTGCAATAGGAGCTCCTTTTTGGGTTTGGGCCTTATTTTTCCACATGCATGAGTAAGCCTTGGGTGCCCATGACCCTGATGCTTGATGCAGTGCCGCCTGAGGGATCGGAGATCACGGTTGTTCAGCTTAGGCTTGCACCCTTGTCCTTTTACGCACTGAAATTCCTACAGATTCCTTGAATCTTTTAATTATGTTATGCACAGTTGGAGGTGAAATATCCAAATCTCTCCCTATCTTTCTTTGAGGAACATTGTTTTTAAACATTGTAATAATTTTCTGAAGTATTTGTTGTCAAACTGGCGATCCTTGGCCCATCTTTGCTCCTAAAGGACTAGAACTTTCTTGGATGCTGCTTTTGAACCAAATCATAATTACAGTCACCTGTTGACATCACCGTTTTTGACATTTTGTGCAACAGGAGCTCCTCTTTGGGTTTGGGCCTTCTTTTCCCACATGCATTAATGAGCCTTGGGTGCCAAATGACCCTGTTGCTGATGCACCACATTCTTGAATCACTTTTACATGGAACACTTCACAAGACCTTTTGGAGGTGCTCTAACTCAGTCAAACCCTTTGTCAAAGTGACCCAATTTTCCTGCTTCCACCTCAAGAACTGAGTGTTCACTTGTTGCCTAATATATCCCACCCCCGACAGGTGCCATTGTAATGAAATGACTAGACAGTCAGTGTTATTCACTTCACCTGTGAGTGGTGTTGATGTTTTGGCTGATCGATGTATAACAAAGCAGCAAGTAAAAAGACTTTGAACAGAAAGATCTGACTGTGCATAGCTGAACCACTGCTGTGCTGCTGATGAGTCCTGTTTTGCCACTGGCTCCTCAGCTGTCATGCTGCTAGCTCACGTCCAGTTGTTTTTCAAATATGTCACTCTTGACAGACACCCTATGATATAATGATATAATATGATATAATTTGTCCATTGCGTACAGCCATCTAATGGGCCATCAGTCTGTTGGTTTATGAGCAAGTTTTACTGAAGTTTTATGCAAAGTTTGGGAACGTTAGTGGGAGAACATCGTATGTATGATCAGAAGGTCACACCAGCCAACTACTTCACATTTACATTTATTCATTTGGCTGACGCTTTTATCCAGAGCGACTTCCAAGACGTGGAGCAGTGTAGTGGGACAGTACCTTGCTCAAGGGTACCTCAGTAGTGCCCGGACCAGGACTTGAACCTGCGACCTTCAGGTCCCAAGGGCAATGTCCTAGCCACTAGGCCACTTCTTTTTTAAGACTGATCACTATTTAACATTGTCAGATCACCCACCCCAGTCCACTCAACACTGTTTTGTCTTCTTGTTATACTGAGCCATCTAGGACAGTGGCCTAGGACAAGCTTCCAGAAGGTTCTAGAGTTCGTTGGGCTGATGATGGAAATAATTGAGGCGTAAAAACCACTTTCATACAGTTATGGGTACACTCGAATGTCATGTGCATGAAGTTTTTTTATACTGAAGGAAGGCATCTGCAGGCTGTAAGAACTCATTCATGTCTGGAAAAGACCACAAATTCCCTTCACTTCTCCTAAAGTTCTAAAGGGGGAAAGATGCGAGTACAAGGCTAACTTATAACATCAAATCTACAACATATGGCTATAAATGCAAGCTCAGTGTGAGGGGAATTACTGTATGAGTCCGTGGAGGATTGCTCTTGTTCTCTCTCTTTCTCTGTACTTGGTGCTGGAGGCTGAGCTGCAGAGTAACAGAGGGAGAGTGTGCAGATGGGAAGGTATTCTAGAGAGGATGTGTCACTTTCTCTCTGGCTGAGTGTGTTTCTGCTGCACTCTGCTAGCCTGCAGCACCGTACACACTCAACCTCTACCAGCAGAATGAACAATTTGAATACGTACATGAAGGCAGGGGGGAATTAATGGTGCTGCTATTTGCATCCTCATAGAGCCTTAAAGCAATAGTTTGGCCACAGAATGTACTCAATATTCTCCTTAACCCTAAATGGAATTGAATTTAACTGAAACTATCTGCTAATGGAAAACGTAGCATGGCGCTAACTGCAGATGAAGTTAAGTATTCGCCAGTATATTCACATTTTCGGTTCCACCTTAACTGGTGCAGCAGTTACATTGGTCTGCTTATTTGAATTTTCCATTTGAGTTAATTGATGCACCGTTTAAGGTGGAATGGAAATTTCGAATAAGCTGAGGAATGTGAAGACATCTTCATTTCGGTGCCTCAAGGGCCAGGCTTCTAAATGGCTGTAAGTGTTTTTAGCTGTGCTAATATTCATTAGTCTGCGGTTCTAGATAACAGTAACCACAAGAACAAGTCTATAGCCGTTGTCACACATGAATTACAGACAATGTCTGGAGAATCGGGTCTGGAGATTGTCCACAGTTGCCTATTCATACGTGTAGGATTATGTCTGGATGAGTGTGAGCAGCATAAACATGCAGGTGTAATCCCAACCAAGACACATTTTAAACCAATCACAAGTGGAGAGCACTAAGCACGTCAGTTCACATCTGGCATTAGAATGCGGGCACACACCGAATGACCTCTGACCTCCAAATAAACACAGACAACCTTTCTGCCCACAAAGACCAATTGTGTTTTTGCTTAGGGCTGTCAGGGGGCAGCGATGCACTTCCCGTGTCCAGTTTGCAGGAAATTAAAAGAAGGCGAAATCAAGTCAGCTTCAGTGTGTCTCAAGACACATTCGTGTACACACTGCTAAAAATGATGACCATATGCAGCCCAGACCACCTCAGAATGTCACCTGATAGATCAGATCTCAGTGGGTGCTAAATGCATCACCCAAGACCCAAATTAGTGCCAAGTGTAAACAAGGCATGAGATGCATTTGAGCCACATGTTACAGCAGTGTAAATACATTTGTCTCTCCAAGACCTACCAAAACCCCTCCCAGTAGCCTAGTCGTTAGGACATTGCCCTTGGAACCTGAAAGTCCCGGCCCAGGCACTATTGTGGTACCCTTGAACAAGGTACCATCCTGCTACACTGCTCCCTGGGTGATGCTGATAGCTGCCCGCTGCTCCACGTGTGATGGGTTAAACGTAGAGGTCACGTTTCATTGTGCTTGAGTGTGTTTACAATGACAAATAGTCACTTTCACTTCACATTAGGTCTTAATGCACAGGAGGATGTTTATTCTTAACAGCTGACTGTGTTTTGACAAAATGGGCTGTTCCATCGAAAAGAATGGAAAAAGGACAGCAGCACAGGTGGATGGGTATAGGATTCAAGCTGATTTGCATTTTACTCTCCACACAGTAATCAGATTTCAGTCTGGCTGACCAGAGCACAGAGTATAAATGTAAATGTAAAATCTAATCAGTATACGCTTCAGATATGAGGCGCATGAAGTGAGCAGGTGGACACCAGCTCAAAAAGCATCTCGGCTGATCAGGGTTAAATTGATTTTGTGCTGAACTATCGCTTCAGGTATAGTCTGTTAGTGGACCTGACTGGCTGTACTATTCTCTTTATGTCTCTCTCTTGCTCTCTCGCTCGTTCTCTTTCTCTCTGTGCTGAGTGGAATTGGCGTGTTGAGCTTGGGGGTCATTCAGGTTATAGTGACCCATCTCTCTCCATTAGAGGAAGAACAAACTGAGCTAGCCTGAGCTAGTCTGTGTTAGCAACCGGCTCCCTACTGCTAGATCGGCAGCAAACAGTGGACCCGGCAATGAGTCGTGGGAGCAAAAGGAGGAGTTTTGGAATGAAGGGACGGTGGTGTTGATAAGCTTTTTCTCATTAAAGCTATAACGTCACGCCAACGTACGGTGGAATTTTGAGTCTACAACTCCGAAAGTTGATGTGAAGTGTCTTAATTAACCAAGATTTTACAGGTTGTTTAGGGGTGCGATATATTAGGCACCAAGTGAACAGTCAGTTCTTGAAGAAAATGCAGGAAAAATTGATTGTAAAGATTTGAGGGCCAAACCGTGACAACTAGGAAACTGGGTCAGAGGTATCTCAAAACAGTAGGTATGCAGTAGTTAGTACCAAAAGTGATCCAAGGATGGACGACTGGTGAACCGGTGACGAGGTCATGGGCACCTAAGGCTCCTTGATGTTCTTTATAGCTCACAGTAAGTCATAAGTGAGTCCAAATCCATGTCCACAAGCAGTTTAAGCGAGGCTGAGAGAAGTTTCGAGGGTATATTTACAGGAAAGATTTGGGCGACTATTGACTTCTGTTGTTAGCAACGTTAGCCTCGTAGCTCCAGTTCTAAACAAGGAAAGGAAGACTAAAGATTAAACATGGCAGATCGACCTCATCTGAGGCTCCACTGAACTGTTTAAGTGCTGATAATATTGGTGATGCCCTAAAAAAAGCACATTATGTTAAAAATGGATTGTAATAATGAGAAACATTGTTCTGTTGAAATCCCCCAAATCCCCATTCACACTTCAGGCCACTTCAGATGTGGGGAAGTCATCCACTAACCCACACCAGCCAACTACTTCACATTTATTCATTTGGCTGATGCTTTTATCCAAAGCGACTTCCAAGACATTGAACAGTGTAGTGGGACGGTACTTTGCTCAAGGGTACCTCAGTAGTGCCCGGACCGGGACTTGAACCTGCGACCTTCAGTTCACAAGCGCAATGTCCTAACCACTAGGCCTCCACTGCCCGGAAACTACTGTCCTCACAGTGTGAATCAGCCATACAGTTTACAACACAGAGATGGTGCAGTTAGGCTATCTATGTGTGTGTTTGTGTGTGTGAGAAAGAGAGAGAGAGAGAGAGAGAGAGAGAGAGAGAGAGAGAGAGAGAGACAGAACTGTGTGTTTTGTCATTGTGTTTGTGCAGCAGTGTGGCAGGAGAGACTGCGGTTTGGAGCGGGTAAAGAGGAGGGAGAAGATCTAAACAAGCTCCAAGAGGAACAGATGACACACACACACACACACACACACACACACACACACACACACACACACGTGTCACAGTTTGGCATAGTGTATATAAATCATTTGATAGCAGGGGGTGTCTCTTCTGCGCACATTCAACTCCCCTGTCTGCATTTACCCCCTGCTGCTCTCCTCTCTCTCTCTCACTCACACACACACACACACACACACACACTCGTCGTGGTGTGGTAGAGTAGAATGAGATGTCAGGGGGAGAACGGTATGATTTGATTTAGTGCAGGTTCACTCTGTTCCTAATCCAGAACGGCTCCCTGATTTAAAGCATTATCCCTGCGGGGGGCGTATGCGTTTGACCTTTTTGCCTGTAATTTCCCTGCTGATGAATACTGTGTGTGTGTGCGTTTGCAGGAGGGTAGAAGTGCTCTGTGCTGCTGGTATTCTTCTCCATGCTGCTGTTATTCTCCCTGCACTTGCTCTAATGCACAGAAGAGATTCGATTGCAGATTGTAGACAAACTGTAAAGTCCCTCCGAGCTTGTGCAGCAGTGATGTAGCACAATGAAGGGCTTTCAGGTTGGATGCTGGTTGTCACTACTCCAGTGAAGATGAGAACGGTTGGTTGTGTGAGTTCATTCTGCATGTGAAAGAGCAGGGGAGTGAACCATGTAAGGAACTTCAATAATCCTTAGATACACATGCTCTCAGACACCATGGGGTGGGGGGTGGTGGGGGTCTCAAAAGAAAAACATGATTTAAAAGAATGTGTGTCCATATGCATGTGTTATACATACCTGTGTGTGTGTGTGTGTGTGTGTGTGTGTGTGTCTGTGTGTGTGTGTCTGTGTGTGTGTGTATGGGTGAATAAAGGGAGGTAATTGGGTTGCTTGTGGCAATGTGCAGCCTGACCTTATCAGAGACCTGAGTTGGTCACCCCCCCCCCCACACACACACACACAGTAGCTGTAGATTCTGATAATCACTCAACTGAAAATTGAAGAGTATATTGAGTGAGAGAGGGGGAGAGAGTAAGAAAGTGAGAGAGAGAGAGGGAGAGAGAGAGAGAGAGTATGAGAGAGAGAGAGAGAGAGAGAGAGAAAGAGAGAGAGAGAGAGAGAGTCTGCTGCTTCAACAAACAGGTGATGCATCCTGCAGTATAGCGCTGGCAGGAAATGAAATTTAGAGAGAGCGAGAAAGAGAGAGCTAGAGAGATAGAATGATAGAAAGTGAGAGAGATGGAAAAGAAAAAAGAAAAAGATATAAATGGGAATGCAGCTTCACCTGAGCGGCCTGATTTGAAGCCCCTCAGCAAGCATCCATCAGAGTGGGAGAGAGAGAGAGAGAGAGAGAGATTGATCACCTGCCCAGCACTAGGATCGCAACAATTAGTCTCTGATTATAAAAAAAGTTTATTCATTACAAAAATGTGCTCTACAAATTCTCTGTAACCCTGTATTAATACTGCAGTGCTCTGTAATACTCTATAATACTCTATACTGCTCTATAGTGCTGTATAAGTGCTTACAATGCTCTATGACTCTTTATAAAAGAGCCTATAATGCACAGTAATGCTCTATAATGGTCTGTAACTCTATGAAAGTCTATAATGCTCTGCAATACTTTACAGTGCTCTATAACTCTTTATAATAGATTATAATGCTCTGCAATACAATGCTCTATAAGGCTTTATAATAGATTATAATGCTCTGTAATACTTTACAATGCTCTATAAAAGCCTATTAAACCCTATTAAAGCCTATAATTCTCTATAATGCTCTGTAACTCTCTATAAAATCCTATGATGCTCTGTAATACTCTATACAGTCCTATGATTTTGTAATACTCTCTAATGCTCAATAACTCTGTAAAAGCCTGTAATGCTCTAGAACGTTCTATAATATTCTGTAAGGCTCTGTAACTATAAAAGCTTTAATGCTCTGTAATAGTCTATACTGCTCTGTAACTCTATAAAAGCCTGTAATGCTCTATAATGCTCTATACTGCTCTGCAACTCTATAAAAGCCTGTAATGCTCTGTAATACTCTATACTGCTCTGTAACTCAATAAAAGCCTGTAATGCTCTATAATGCTCTATACTGCTCTGCAACTCTATAAAAGCCTGAAATGCTCTATAATGCTCTATACTGCTCTGCAACTCTATAAAAGCCTGAAATGCTCTATAATGCTCTATAATGCTCTGTAACTCAATAAAAGCCTGTAATGCTCTGTAATGCTCTATGCCGCTCTATAACTCTATAAAAGCCTGTAATGCTCTATAATACTCTATACTGCTCTGTAACTTCATAAAAACCTGTATTACTCTATAATGCTCTATACTGCTTTATAACTCTATAAAAGTCTGTAATGCTCTATAATGCTCTATAACTATAAAAGCCTGTAATGCTCTATACTGCTCTATAACTATAAAAGCCTGTAATGCTCTATAATGCTCTATAACTATAAAAGCCTGTAATGCTCTATAATGCTCTATAACT
>JBBPDA010000001.1:31082203-31096886 GCA_037974385.1 Arnoldichthys spilopterus | reverse complement strand
CTCTCTCTCTGTCCCCCACTCTCTTACTTTAGCGAACCTTGCGTTCTCTCTTGCAGCAGCGGCCGCAGCGGCCCAGGGCCCTCGGCTCATCGCTGCCCCCACCGGTCAGGTTCTGCCGCCGGCAGCACTGAGACCTCCGACCCCTGCAGGGACGCCCATCATGAACATCATCCGGCCCACACAGATGGCCGCCATGCTGCCCAACGGCACACCGGCCCTCGTGCCCCCAGCGCCTGACGCGGGCATAATCTACACCACGCCCTACGACTACCCGTACGCCCTGGCACCCACGTCCCTGCTGGAGTACCCCATCGAGCACGGAGGGGTCCTAGGTAAGCGGGGGCTAGAAGCAGTACCCTTCGGCAGCCAGCAGGACGGCGCAGCAGCCGCCGCCGCGCTGTTTTACGGGGCCGCTTTTAACGGGGCAGTGTCCCCCGGCCCTGCTCAGGACTCACTCAGAGGTAAATATGTGCTGAGCAGCTGAGGACGGGTGTGCTAATACTAGTGCTAGGGGTGTAAACATGTGCTTTCTATGGCAACACACTGTCTTTACCTTTAATACTGTTTGTGTGTGTGTGTGTGTGTGTGTGTGTGTGTGTGTGTGTGTTTAAATGAAACAGTCTGTTTAAATTGGATCGTGACTCATTGATGGGAACGAGGCTGTTACGCTGCACTGATTTGTGGGATAATTTAGAACATTCCAAATTAAAGACTCAAACATACGTTTTTTTTAAAAACAGGTGTTCAGTGGTTTTCTGCAGTCCTCTGCTGTTCCTCCGTTATGTTTGTGTATTGATATTTTAGAAATTAATCAGATGTAATTGAATGAAATAATGATGCATTAATTTGTTTCTAAAGAATCGTAATTAATCTTTAAAGCTTCACACAGCACAGGTGCTTTACAGGGAACTGTGTGTGTGTAACTGAGACAGGTGGGAGGAGCTGAGAGGAGGACATTACTAAGTGTCATAGGAGATTTACATTTTCCCCCCCTGTCTTTCCTCATCTCTGTTTGACATTTTTCCCCTCGTTTTTAAGTAATTGCAGGGTGACCGGCACTCAGCATAGCTTTCTCTCGCATCTGTATCCCTCCATCTCTCTCTCTTCTCCTCCCTCCACACCTCTCCTTACTCCCTGTGTATGTTCTTCCTCTTATCCTTTTTTCTTCCCGTTTTTACAGCTTTTCTGTCGTTTCGGCTGCTCTCTCATTTCACTTCTGTGTTATTTCTTGCTTCACTCTTAGATTTAGTCTTTCTTACCGTTTTTCTTCTTTATCACTTGTTCTTCCTGCTTTTCTTTCTTTTATTTTTGTTTCTCTTTTAGTTTTTTTTTCTTTTTTAGTTTTTTTCTCCTTTCTCTCTTTTTGTCCCTTTTTTCTTCCTCTTCTTATTTTTCCTTAATCCATTCTTCTATATTTTAACCCATTGTTTTGTTCATTCTGTCTTCTTTGTTTTTACACCTCTTTTTTTGTTCTTTTTTTTTTTTTTTTTTTTTTTTTTAATTCTCTCTTTCTTTCGCTCTTTGAGTGGCAGCTGCCCGATAGATTGTTTGTGATTAGAGGCTCACTGTGTGGGAGTACGGGCATTTTCGAGAGAGTGAGTCAGAATGAAAGAGGGAATTGTCAGAATGTCACTCCGTTCTCTCTCCAGCCAAAGAAAGCCAGCATGAGCGCTTTGCAGAAGCAGCTGAAACGGAGATACTGTCTATCAGCAGCTGACAGTCTGCTGTTATAGGGGAAAGACATGTTTACTTTTACAAAGTGCTCTGTAAAGCTTTATAATGTTCATATGATCCACACAGTCAGTAGTACACTACAGGAAGTGTAGGGGGCGATACAGCTTCTACTGTCCAGTAAAAAGTGCTTGGTAATGTTCATATGACCCACACAGTCAGTCTGACAGACCGTAGTACACTACAGGAAGTGTAGGGGGCGATACAGCTTCTACTGTTTACTGTTCATACGATCCAGACAAATCTGACTGTGTTACTCTAACACAGAGTTTAAACTTTTTTCCTCTCTCCTTTACCTTTACTCCCTCTATCGTACTCACCTGTCTCAGAGTTCTTGGTCAGACCATGGACTGTGGTTATTTGGGACCTAAATTATTCCTCTGCATTTGTTTATTAACGTGTATTATATGTACAGTACACATTTGAGTGATTATAAAAACACTGTACACATGTATATGAGTATGTATTACATGTATGTGATTTCTCTGGCTCAGTCAGACCGGTCAAGCCAACCTAGCTCAACGTTTTTGCTTATTCTATAGATGTAAATTGCTGCAGAGTTGAGCCTAGATTACACTTGACTGGCTGTTGGGCTAACATGGCTAACAGTGAATAAAAAGTAGTAACCAACTAGCATGACTCAATTTTAGGGGTGTAACCATGCACATTTTTCCGATTTTTTTCCGATTTTTGACTCGAAGGTGAAGGTTTGATATATCTGCTTTCACAGAAAGGTTCAACACTGGACCTTTCAACCTTAAAATTAAATAAAGAAAATGAAATAAAACTCAAAAAATACAAGTTTTACACTTTTATAAGCTTTTCAGGACACAACAAAGGAAAAAAATCAGTTCTTTAGAGTGAGAGTGTGTTTACAGTTTAGGCCACACCCCCTATCTGCCCAGACTTCAGAGGCATGTGGTAAATGTACTTTCTAATGCTAATTGGTAGCTATCGATTTCCATTCACTGTTAGCAACATTAGCACTGTTTTTGACTGTAATATTCCTTGAAGTTGAACATTGTCTAACCTTGTGGACCTGTTACGATCTAGGTGCAATGGCTACTAAAGTGCGAAGACATGACTCACGGGTCCATCCTTACCAAAGGATAGTGACCGCAGACAGAGGTTAGTTAGAAAAGTTTTTGTTTTTGTGTTCTTTCAGATGGGTTCTAGACACGGCAGGCACTCTCAGGTTTGCAGAACTGTAGAGCTATGAACTTTGGTCAGTAGAGGGTATGCATGTGATGCCACCGTTGGCAGAGGTCACACGTCCTGAATGGCAGAAAGTTTTACTGAGTGGCACCATTAGTATTGACCTCAAACGTTGCATAAACAAATGGATCACTGCAGTTATATATGGAGGGGTGGATGGACTGTGATACCGGGAGTAAAGCAAACGATCATCTGATTAAACTCAGGCAGTTTTACCTCATAGTGATCCTTACAGCTGACCAAAGAACCAGTACATGGACACTGGCATATGACCAGGAATCTGCTTTCCTCACACTTACTATTTGTAGGCCTTCGGGCTTTGCTGTGTGTTTCCTCCCTGACATCAAAATGAGGTACGTATAAGTGTGAGGAGCGCTGTTTCCTGGCCCCATGTCAACACCCAAGGAGCGCTGCTTCTTTGGTAAATCGCAAGGATCCCAATCGAGTCAATTAGCCTTTAATCGAAGGAGGTAATTGTTCTACTCCCGGTTTCACAGTTTCCTGTACTGAAGGCAGCAATGTTGCTGCTCGTTTTGCCACTCAGTCTAACGGAAGTGACCGTTTTAGTGGGGAAAGTGATGGCAATGCATACCTTCTATAAACCCGACATTAAGCTTTTATATCTGCATCCAAAATATACAAAAAACCCTAGTTTCCTGCTAAAGGACTCAACTGTATTTGCATATTTCACACTCCTGTTTACCTCATAAGCCTCTTTGTCTGTGAAAGAAAAAACTTCACAATAGCAGACGCGAGTGATTTTGTACCGTATTTCAGTTGTATGAAAGGTACTGTGGACATTTTTTTAAAAATAGTATCTGTATTTATGTCTTCCCAAGACAAAATAAAGAGATAAAAGATAAGCGATTCCTTTTTTTAATCTATTTACTGCGCAACATAGTACTAGCTCTCCTTACCACTAATCGCTGTGTATAACCTGCATTCCCAAAGGCACTAAAACATTAAGTGTTTGTCTGTTTTCACGTTCCTCTGCTTCCGTTTGTGGGTACGTGGGGCATCGTAGTGCTTCCGTGACAGTAAATAACGTTTTTTTCCGTGATTCAGGTCGGGGGGGCTCAATTACATTCCCGATCATGATGCGCCTACTCGCGTCATGATTCTAACCGGATTTAGCTTGTTTGTGTCTTGGCCGTGGGTTTTAGGGGGATTTGAAAGAGATTGCATTCATTTTACTGTTAAAATGATGTCATTCCAGTCTCTTCTTGCTGACACTAATATCCTTTCTATCTTTTTTTCCTTTTTTTTTATTTTTTATTTTTTTTATTTGTTCCTAACAACCTAGCCGCCACCGGCAACTAACAAATGACCTCTGACCTCTGAACTCTTCACCCAATGATGAGCCGCCCCAAGCCTGCCTGCTGATCAGATTAACTGGTAATTGCCTTTTGCTAGCCTGTCGGACGCTGAGAGAGAGAGAGAGAGAGAGACGCACCTGTCCGAAAGTGACCCTAACACACAAACCCAACACAAAACACCATACAAACAAACGGCAACAGAAACAACAAAGTTGTGTGATGACGGAGACGTTTCTTTATAATGTTCACGTTTCACGAGCCTTTATTTTTCTTTTCTATCTGAAGTAGCCGTTAATCCAAGTACCTGCACTGAGTTAAAAGCAATAAAAACCCTTCTATATTCCCTTAAACGCACAGGGCAGTCTCAGCCACACGCAAATTGGATCCGAATGCTAACGCTAGGAAGCTAAATCTGGATATAATCTAATTCCAGGAAGCTTGTTGATCTAAAACTCGAAATTTTCAGACAGAACGGAAAGAAATCTACTCACACAAGCTTAAATCTGTCTCATGTGTAGCTGTGTTTCTCATCTGATGGTTTTTGTTGTTTTTTTCCCCCCACCCTCCCCCACTATGCTGACACATTCTGGGTGCGCCTAGCTAGCTGACCATTGAATTGCATGGCTAAAATGATGGGACTGCTAAAAAAAAAAAGCTTCTTTTTTTTCTTCTTCTTTTTGGTTTGTTACATTGTCATGTAGTTTTATTTTCTTTGCTTATTGATTTTTCTTCTCTCTCTTTTTTTTTATTTTATGGAACAGTAGTGTTATCTAGCTAATAGCTGCAGTACCAGTGCCAGCTCAGAAGGGAGCAGCGAGTAGAGTTGAAGGGGGCTTTCTGATGAAGAGTATTCTCAGTAAATCGAAATCTAGGATGTTTATGGCTTGGGGAGTTTTGGGCTAAAACAGTCACTACTGTAGCCAACCTATGCCACCCCCAAACCCCAGCCTCGATATATACAGTGCCTGAAGTTTATAGAATAATTTTTTTTTTTTGAATGAGCTGTGACACAAAAGACAAAAAAAAAAGTATTACGTGTGCGTATTTAGCCAAAGGGTTTCCATTTAATGAATTAATCTCTCTATGAATATATGAGTATGTATCTAAGTGCAGAGGGCTCAGTTCTTTTAGTGTAGAGTTTGAACAGGTGTGATGTCGTGCCTGTATGTTTGACATCCAGTCAAATAGCATGAGTTTTTGGTTTTTTTTGTTGTTGTTTTTTTTTCCCCCACAATGCTCCAGGATTCTAAAAATAAAAGCAAGAAACACTAAGGATTATGGATGAGTTGGACAGGATTTGAGGGGGGAGGATTTGTCCTTTACTGGTGTTTTGTACATAACCTGCATTTATTTATTTTTATTTGAGTTTTTTTTCTTCATCATTTTCATCGTGAAGGTTAATTTTCCCTTTTTTTTCGTATTTTTTTTTATACCCCCAATTTAATTTTTCCAACATATAGAATCAAAACCTTAAAGACATTTGCCTAAATTTTCTCTGCCAAATTTTTCTTTTCCCCCGACCCTTTCGACACATTTTTTCCTTTCCCCCCCGACTCCAGTATAAATTTTGCTCATCCACAATGTGTCCCGCACAGTAGCTACACACAGCCATCCCCATTTAACTCTCTCAAGAAAAAAAATACAATAGGATGTGAAAGCCATGTCTGCCTGTTCAAATTGCTTTATACATACATGTTAAATATATATACATACACCGAAAAAAAATGTATACAAATGTAGATACGTCATTGCATATTAAAATACTGAAATGATCAAAAATTAGATACTTTTACAGGGTGCTGGACAAAAAAATATATTTTTGCCAATTTTAGCTTTTTATACTTAACTTGCAGTTACAAAAATATGAAAAATGAAAAAAAAAATTCTGAAATAGTAAACTTTGCATAGAAGATTGCTGTGGTTTCTGGATGCTATTGGTCAGAAAAAAACAAAACAAAAAAAAAAAAACCAGACCAAACTTGGAATGTTTTCCAGTCGTAAGCGATATTTAGGAGGGAGAGCAATTCGGAGAGGAGAATTAGTGAGATGTTTAAAAAAAAAAAGTGCCTTATGGTCATTTTTTTGTTTCTTTTTTTCTTTTTTTTTCTTTTTTTAAGTTCCGCTCTGTTCAGTAATATCCTGCAGCAGCTACGACCGTGCATAGAGGAGGAAGGCAATGCGTTAGAGTCGCTGCTGCGCCACTGAATCTACTCTATGCAAAAAGAAATCGCAGTCAATCGACCAGCTGACTATGTGCCATGATTTGTCTTCCCAGGGTTAGGTTCGTTTTCTTTTCCCCCTTCTCTTCTCCCTTCAGTTCATGCCGTTTGAACAATTTATTTTTCCTTTCGAAGACAATATCAAGTCGTGTTGTCTGTATTAACTTGTTACTGTGATTCTGTTTAAAGCGAACTGCCATTTACGATGCTTAAACCAAGTGATGTGTAAGAAATCCGTGATTTGGGATAAAATGTGTAACCCTCCCTTGTTTCAACACTTGCAAACTGGATGTTCATGTTATGCTTTTGTCTTTTTGTTTTCTCGGAATTCGTATTTTTGCCGAAACTTCCTGTGTTTTTATGGCGTCTATGAATAAGCCAATGTTTGTTTAGCTTTGGGCCTAGAGGCAAAGGTAAAGCAAAATAAGACTGTTCCATTTTTTTAAAAAAAAGTATTATCCATGCTGGAACAACGGGGATGTTTCAGCCGTTTGACGTCTGACAGTGGTGCCAAATCTGATTCGCTTCATCCAGATAAAACGCAAACGAACCACGCGCCATCTGCGCTAGAGCCCGGCCAATAATCTCAGCCGATCTTCTCGGTATCGACGCAGTAGTACGTCCCAATCGGTCGCACACAATTGTGGTTAAACCGCGTAAAATGTTTCTTAACCTCAACCGTGTTTAAATACACAAACTCCGTGTTTATGAAGAATAGTAATGAGGTGAAAAAACAAGCAAAAATCAAATGAAAACTGAAAGAACCGAGAATTCTGGGTAGCTCCACCCCCAGTTAGATTATTTAGGCCTGTGTGACCTTTGAGAGCACTTTAAACAAACTACTGGAGCTTGTAATTAAAAATAAACATGAAACTGAGAATTCGAGCCCCTAAAAAATCAGTATTGGGTATTTTTACCAGCCAAACCGCTTCCGTATCGGTCAGGCCCCACTTCCCACAGCTTCCAGTCATAGAAACAACTGGGGGGGTTTAAACGCATCATGGAATAAAAATGACAAAAAGAATGAGTTATTAGCATTACTGCGTGTTTAGAGCTAAAAAGGCGAACGCTCCATCCCCGGCCGTCTGTTTCATTCTCCTCGTCACATGCTGTTACACAGGAAAGGTCACTTTTCTTCTTCAGTGTTAGATGCTCTTTTTTTTTATTTAGATTTTTTTTGGAAACTCTTAAAATAATGAAATGCAATATCAGCCAGGAGGTTGAAGACAGCGCAGAAATGAAGCAGTATTAACGAGAACGCCGTCTAACGATGTTACTACATGCTGTTGGTCATTGTTTTAAGGTCGATATAGTCCATCAGGTGTATAGAGAAAATCTCTTGTATTCTCTCCTGCCTGCCTACTACATGTATAATAATGTAATTTACAATCATTGTTACAGGTTTCTAATGTATTTTTCTAACTTCATTTTATATGTATATTATAAATCACTTTTTCTGACCTTTTTTTTTTGTTGTTTTTTTTTCAACGACGCCCACTACAATTTTTTTTCGTTTTCTTTTTCTTTCTTTCTTTTTTTAATTCATGTCCTCTCCCCTCTTTATGCCCTCTTACATCTAATTCAGAAACTTTCTCTCTTGTTTGGGAGTGTTGCCTTTCCTACTAGTTACATAATTTTTTTCCCCCCCATTCGGTTTGTTTTCCTTGCCTATCCTTAGCTTGTTTAACTCATTAGCAACTTTATTAGTCTTTCTTGTCGTAAGGATTTTTACATGCTTGCATTTAGTTTTCATGGTGTATGCTGTTATTTTTCTTATTAACCCCCCTTGGCATTTATTTTAATAAAACATTCTTAGTAAGAATTTTACTAACTTTGCTGATATTTTTATTTTGGTCTTGTGTTGTTTTTTTTTTTAACCTGGTTAATGAATGTGACTACCTTGGTCTGGTTCACGGACTAACATAATTAAAACTTAGTGTTTGACCACTTTTACTTTTTTGACACGGAAATGATGATCACACTAACACACGTTAAAGTGTACACTTTCAAAAAGTTCGCATACATTGGATTACTGCACACACACACAAAGCAATACCCAACACAGCCTGTGACTGAAATGGATCCCTGCTTCGTTAGTGTTGTGCAGTGTGGAAGAGACTTATTTGGTTTATCGGATTCAGTTTGTAGTAATTTTAGGCTGAAGCTCTGCTGCAGTCACTCTTAAAAAAAAAAAAAAAAAAAAAAAAAAAAAACTTCCTTCAGCAGACTACCCTGGACAGTGCTGGTGAAAACCTGTTAGTAGTCAACAAGCAGCAAACTAATGAGCTTTGTGGATGAGAGTAAGAGGCTCTGATTATGGAGGAGCTGAATCTTAGACTGTGTGTTTTATACACACACACCTGTTTACTTTATTCATTGGCCGCCGCTGACATTGGCGAAGTGTGAACAACAAATCCGGTGCATTGTGGGAGATCGTACTCGCTGGAAATTACCTCTCTCTTTACAATGCCAACACTAAGAAAACCAAGGGGACGTCCATTTTGGCCACAGCAACACACTAACTGGAAAAGTGCACGGTCCGTCCTCACTCTGCTCATGCAGTCTCACCTGTGTTGCTATAGAGATACCTGTACCTGCTCACACTGTCTAAACCCTGTTGCAAACCAATGCTGCAATGCTGTCTCTCTCTCTCTCTCTCTCTCTCACACACACACACACACACACACACTTTCTCCATGTGCAGGGTTTGCTTGAGTGCTCTCAGGAGAATAACTGGATTTGGAACAATTAAAAGGTTCTAGATTGTTCTGCAATGTTGGATTATGAAGCCAAACGCCCTCTCCAGACTCCACTCCCATGTGTTTTTCCTGTGGTGGTAAAAGTCCCATTCAGCCTAATGAGAGACTCCAGCACCTCCGTTTAGATCACTCTACCTGTTATGCTAACATTAGCATAGTGGCTAATTTAAGCTAAGCAGAGAGTTCTTCAGGTTTTATACCATTTCTGACTATTTAAGCTATGTATGTTAGCTAGCTATGTTAGCATTGTTGCATGGCTGAAGTTACTTTAAGGGACTTTTTACTAACACTGCTAACTAAGTTTATGTAGAGCTACTCTGGCATAGTGGAAGATACTCATGGAGCTAGCTGGCTAAATTAGAATTGTAGCCTACATAATGAGCTACTCTGGCATGACTGAAGTTGCTCTGGGAAATTAGCTAATGTTGCTAGCTGTCTAACATCGCATTGTAGTAATTAGCAACTTTAGCATAGCTAAAGAGACTTGTAGAGATTTGCTAATATTACTTGCTAGTGTTAGTCTTATAGGCTACACCACTCATTGCTGTTGCATAGCTGACATTCCTGTAGAGTTGCCCAACTACTGGAGGGTCAGTGTTCAGCACAGGGTGGTGATTTTCCCGCTCAAACACTGGTTCACCTCGCCTGTTAATTGCAAGGTATAGGGAATTTCTTTGAGGAGAGGAACTACCAAACAGTGCTGGAGTTGGGCTGCTCTGCTATGGAGCGCTGAAACTCCCCTGAGACTTCGATCAGACACAGGGATTAAAGTTCTCTGTTGCTACAACAGATTTCCGTCCTTTTGGCCTGGAGTTGTCACATGACTCCACTTCCTGTATCCGTCCTTTTACAATACAAGCTTGAATCTAAACTGCTGACCTCAACCTTCCCCTCCTCCGGCGACAAATAATCTGAGCACCCCCTAATCCCCCCCCCCCCCCCCCCCCGCAGGCTGCCAATTACACAGTAATTGGAATGAGGCCCTGCAGCCACAGCATGTTTTTGCACACTGGACCGATATATTTACTTAAGTCTAAACCATAGTCTACACTGCTTGCTGCCGTATCACAGAAGTTTACGCACAAAGTTTCCTCGTCCTGCCGCATTACAACACCGTTGGAGACTCGAGCTCCATTAATAAAGCCACAGATGGAGAGAGAAACAAATGTGGAAAATGATAAACTAGGGGAGGATTCAGTCACAGATGGTGTCTTTCTCACACACACTGTCTGTAGGTAGTGATGTAAACTGAGGTTTCTGATATTAGCCTGAATGGGATTTCTACCACCTTTCGGTAAAGACCAACCTCACAGCAGTACCACACTAGTGGGCGTAGGCTGGGCAGGGCTATGTGTAAAGTGTGATTAGCTGTATGATGACTAGTGACTGATTGATAGTTGCTTACCTGTGTAACTGGAGCTTTTTTACATTATAGAATGTTTGCCAGCCAGAACGAGCAGTACCGCACCATGTACACCTTTTAAATGGCAGCTGCTCTTCTGTAGCTGAGCTGGTGCAAATCTTCCAGCTATGCTGCTTTTCACTTCCGCCTATCCTGCCAAAGTCGTTTGAAGTGTCCTTGCAGGAGCGCCAGCGAAAGAATTCGCTTTGATTTCTCTCAGCTCCGTCTAATTTTTCACATCAAGTCAATCAGACCTGCTGCTGTCGGAGTGTGTTGGAGGGCCGCGGGGCCCTGCCGAGCTCACCGCACAGCTGCGATTAGAAACGGTCAGGGACTGAACTCGGAAACTTTTTCAAGCTGATCAAAAACGAGCCGAATGAAAAGTTTGGCTGCTTGAAAAAAGTTAACCTGTTAATGACACCATTCCCTTACTGTTCCCTCAGAGTTAGGGTTGAGGTGGATTTACATTTCACTTCCCTAAACAGAAACCACTCAAAAATGCTTCAGCAAAGACAATTGGCTTCTGGACTAAAAGGGAATTCCACCAGTGCTTCCGAACTCCTGTAGAATCATGAAGTTAAAATGTAAAAACGAAGTCATGTGGGTTTGCTGTGAAACTGCTCTGTTCTAGAAGTTGTGCGAGCCAGAACTGTTCACAGTGGCGGTGAATGGAACCAGACGTCTGGTTCCTCTATAAGCTCCTCACAGAAACTTCTTGCATGAAATGGTTATGAAGAATTTACCTGATGGCCAGTTCTGGGCACATGCAGAGCGGTGTGAGGAAAAGGGATTCGTCTTATATTCACTATTTTACCACCATCAACATTCCGTATTCAGACATGTGGAGCTTCACTGGTGGGTCTGGAGAGTAAATAAAATGACCATATTTGTGTTGAAGATATGACGTCTGGTTCCATTCACCACCACTGTAAAAAAAAAAAAAAAAAAATCAAGAGTCTCTAGAATGAACCATTTCACACTAAACCCACTCTGAACAAGTCTGTTAATCATTCAGTCCTGGGTGTTTTCCTTTACACCAGGGGTTCTCAAATCCAGATTCCGGCCCTGGATTTTGTCATCACCAGTAGATGTGACTCTAGGCGGCCAGTCAATTATATCAAGAGTTCAGTAACTACTGGTGATTCCAAAATCGAGGAGTGGAATCTGGATTCAAGGTCCAGATTTGAGAACCCCTGATTTACACCAACACTAATTGTGTATTTTTTGAAAAAGTTCATTTTAAATAAGATCAACTAGTTTTCAGTGTAGAAGTTAAATACGTTCGTTCCCTGTTACTGCTTCTAATTCCTGCTGCATCGCGTCTCATGCTTATTCGCTGAGAGATTAAGTTTAAGAAAAAGTTCTGCTCTTGTAGGAACTTGTTGCCGTGGAGACTGAGCGATAGCATCTTCTGTCCAAGATGTTTTGGGATCATGTGTGAATTTTTTTCTTATTCTGATGTGATTACTACTTGTTTGAAAGCTGCGCTCAGCTTTTCTCTGTCGCTTTGTAAACACGGCCCACCTGAGCACAATTAATGTGTACTAACATTTGGGTTTTTCGTCTTTTTGGGGTCTCGCCATCTCTCATCATTCTAGTTTCTCTTCAAACTCTGTTCTTTCACTAATTCAGCAGTGTGTTGCAACCGATGCACCTGCAGACATTAACTTTCATTAATCTGATTTTGACGCCCACTTTAACCCACTGAGTGATGCAGGCAAACAAAGATAAAGTTTCATCATTTGTAGCTGCTCCTGTTAGAGGCAGGTTTGAACTAAAGCTACCATGGCTGAATTTCTAACCAATCTCTATTAAAAAACACACACACATAATAAGCAATAATAATAAAAAAGAATTTGAATATTTATTACATTTTGAATTTTAAAAACCAAAAGTTTAAATTCACTTCTAAGTCAGTTAATCAGCACTTCTGAATACCCAGTGTTTAACGCTGTTACTATATTACAGTAAAACCTACATTTTAAATCACGTTACGTTCATTTTAAACACTAAAACTTTCTTCCCGTTTCTAAAGTTTTCTAAAGGTTTAAGTGAAGCCACTGACCCTTGTTCATCTTTGAAATTTAACACATTATTTTTCCATTTAACTCTGAACAACATGAAACTTTTTATATCGAACTATTTACGCTACTGTTTAGTCAATTCGTTTATTTTTTAAAGCGAGAGTAAATGCTACAGGTAGAATCATAGATGTGAACTCATTTTTATTATTCAAACAGGAAGTCTGCAGTAGGCTGTTCAAAACATCTCTTTACTGTTAGACTGCACTTCTGGTCACTAGTTCTGTATTCAAACTCATGTGGCTACTCAAATACACGGCTGTCAGAACATCATTTAGTATTTTTTTCCTTTACTTTCTTTAATTTGCAGGTTAAAACACAAAGACGTGTGAGTTACAGATCAGCTCTGGCGTTTTTGTTCAAAGAAATTGAATCTTGGGATTTGTCGTTATTTGCTTAAAAGTGCAACTATTCTAAAACTAGCTGTTCTTAGTAAATTTATGAAAATGAATGTAAAGATATATATTAAAGAATAGCAAGTAAGTTCTGACATTTAAAAATGCAGATATCAAATGAATAAAAACTAAAGCCCATGCTGACTGTCTTCAGTTCCCTTCAAATGCTTTGGTTTTCTTTAGGGAAACTCAGGAGCGCTGCCTTGTTTAGCCCCTGTTTTGAAAAGTTATTGGACCATAAAGTGCCTTTTAATGGCTGTTGCATAACAACCAGTCGATCAGGATCCATGTGCCTTAAAGCTCTGAAAGGCAGGTACTGCATTTTAATCTCTTTGGTTATCAAAGTACATTTACGTTTGAAAACATTCCTCCGTTGACTGCAAACCCTAGTGGTCTTGGCCACGTGGCACTCAGGGGGTTAAAGATACACTACTACCAAACTTTTAGGGGTAAAACACATCTGGGGGGAAATATCTACTGGAGTTTTCTTCTTTTGTTTTTCCTTCTTTTTTAAACATTTTTGTTTCTTCATGAATATTTGTGTTTGTCTCAGTTGAACTTGTATTGAAAGCCAAGCGTTGCGAGAGAAAAGGGTGCACTAAATCTCAGATCTCCTCGTTTTTTGTGGTGTTTTACGACATGTAAAGTAGTTTATAATCTCTGTTGTTATCGTGTTTTATATGTAGAAAAATTCAACTTAGAGGGAAAAAAACAAATGTGATGACGATTTGTTGCTCGCACCAAAAAAAAAAAAAAAAAAAAAAAGAAAGGAAAAGAAAAATGTATTGTGTGCAATAAAGTATTTACAACTGGATTCTCTGGCTGCTGTACCTGCATCACTCTGCGTTCCTCTGGTTGCTCTCGTTCCGAGTTTCAGCCTGAAATTTGGTGGATCTTGGAGGTAAGATTTCCTCTTCTCATACACTCAACGTCACCACTCTAACGTTCTCTGTTCCACTGTAATGCAGTTGTGCTTATTTAAGAAATGAGTTAAGGTGTTGTTGAGCTACATTATACCCAAACTCTCCAGGCTCCACCCACTAGTGGTTGGTCTTTCCAGAAGGTGGGAAAAATCCCCTTCAGCCCAATAAAATTGTACACTACCTACATTTACAGTGTTATTTATTCAGCCTGATGAGAATCTGGGGAGATGTTCGAGTTTCGACATAATGCAGAGTTTCACGTTTCAAACGGTACAGTGAGGGTACAGATAATCCAGACTAAACTAGGGTGAAAACAGTAATAGCCAAAAGTCAAAGCACCTGAGGAAATAAGTCTTTAAGAGCTGCTTAACTGGACAATAATCATTTTTCAAAAACGCACTAATATTAGAAAACCTCCAAATAACATTAAGACTGTAAACAGTGATGCTGTGTATCGATGTGTTGACTTAACCATTCCCAGAGCTCTTCCTGTGGAAGACACTCACTGTTTACATCAATGGCTTTAATCGCAAAGGAGGCGCAGTGGTGCAGTAGTTAGTGCTGTCGCCTCACAGTGAGAAGGTCCTGGGTTCGATCCCCGGGTTGGCCACAGGTGCCTTTCTGTGTGAAGTTTGCAAGCTC
>JBBPDA010000001.1:31065531-31075809 GCA_037974385.1 Arnoldichthys spilopterus | reverse complement strand
CTGTCCTCTCTCTTTCTCTCTCTCGCGCTCTCTCTCTCTCTCTCTCTCTCTCTCTCTCTCTCTCTCTCTCGCTCTCTCTCTCTCTCGCTCTCTCTCTGGGTGGGTAGGATGGTAATCCCTCTCCCCCTATTACTCAGCATGATGCTAGCCAGCGTGAACATCTGTTAACTGACATAATTAGAATTAGCAGTTAGTCTTCTTTTCCAAGTTTGCTGAGCTGTCCATTTCATTAGCAGCAGTTGGTAAAGATGTGGTAGAGCCCTCTGAGCACATGCTCACCTTCACCCTCCCAGTGTTGGTGGCATTGTGTGATCGGGGGAGTCCTATGAAAAATGAAGAAATACTAAATTGAGGAGAACGTCAGAATAAAAAAAATGAAAATGTCTAAATACCTCTAGTAGCAGTCCATCAAGGTCACTTTTTCAGTCAGTCAGATCCTACTGACGCAGCTGTTTAACCATTTTATCTTGCTGGTTGCGAATCTGTGTTTCAAATGCAGCAAAAAACAATTTTTTTTTGTCTTCCTCAAACTTACATCT
Organism: Arnoldichthys spilopterus; assembly: GCA_037974385.1. Classification (NCBI taxonomy): domain Eukaryota; kingdom Metazoa; phylum Chordata; class Actinopteri; order Characiformes; family Lepidarchidae; genus Arnoldichthys; species Arnoldichthys spilopterus. The sequence goes on along the minus strand of JBBPDA010000001.1, from coordinate 31,075,270 downwards.
GCAACTTCCATCACCGAGAGCGTCCTCCACAAAACAAAAAATGACCTCAACTTAAAAATGGAGGAATAAAAGAAGGAAAGAGAGTAAAACGTCATCAGGAACTCATCAGATCTTAATCGCTCCGCCTATTGTACAAGAGATAGAAATCGAAGCGTCTTTAATTAAATGCTCGTAGAAAATGAACTGCGATTTCTTTTCCTTTGCCACCGAGTTTCTTTCTCTCCCTCACTGTCGCCATTTCAGCCGCCCAGATGACAAGAGCGGCTCTTTAAATAGAACAAAATTCCTCCTTCATGCTCGAGAGAGAGAGAAGAGAAAGAGAGAGAGAGAAATACCTGCCACACATGCAGCAGGAATGCTCAATAGCTGCAATCAGCATCTTATTCATTGAAGCTGGAGCGTTTTCTTTTTTTTTCTTCTTCTTCTTTTCTACCGCCCTCATGGCCTGAAAGCGGCAAGCTGTAATTACCACACGAACTGGCAGGAAACGATGCAATAATTTCACCCAATTTAGGCAGCAGCCTGCAATTCCGCTCCCTTTAGCTTTATGTTAATGCATCAGAGCAGAACATGCACTTCAAGTAAACGCCTAGCCTCTCTCTCTCTCTCACACACACACACACTCATATACACACACTTACACACACCCTTAACTATGGTGTAGCGTTCTGATTGCCCTTTTTAAGGGCTATAATCAAGTTTCTTTTCATCAGGAGTCCTGCTTTTTTCTGTACAAGTTGCCGTAGACATCCTTTTCTCCCCTCATAGCACACTGCCAATGCTAGCTAGACAGGCAAAGCTGTAAAACATACAAACAGGTAGGTTCTTTCTTCCCGGGGGTCTTTAGTTATCCATATCCAGCAGCAGTTCAACTGGGTAAATTAACAGCTAACTAGACATTGTTGCATTGCACTGAGCAATTTTTTTTTTCACCTCTGCAATACCACTAGACAGCAGGCTGCCCCTGTCATCCCTACCACTGGTTACATATAATGAATGCATGTTAGTGCAAGCCCACCCAGAACCCATACAGATTGCACTGAGTGGTAGTTAGAAAAGAATTGCTTAAGTCTATCAGAGCGGTTTGGGTAATCTTCAACCTGACTGAAATGACCTGAAAGGGGTAGTACTCCACAGTGGAACTATGGTATTTAGAAGCAGATCAAACTGTCTAGAACAGTCACAGTTAACACTGTGTAACACTGTCGTAGAATAGAAGAGTACATTTTCTTAATACTAATCCTATTTCCAGAAAAGCTGGGATATTTTCCAAAATGCAGTAAAATAAAAAATCTGATATGTTTATTCGTGTGTAACACTTGTTTAGAAGACTCCACATTAAGCAGCAATTGGTAGCAAGTGAGGGATTATGATTGGATATAATAGTAGCATTCACTAAAGGCTCAGTTGTTGCAAGCAAGAATGGGTTGTGCTTTACCCCTTCGTGCCAAAATTTGAGAGAGAATTGTTAGTCAGTTCAAAAGGAACATTTCAAGATTTCAGAGAATTTTTCAACATCAACAGTACATAATATTGTAAAAACATTCTTAGAATTCAGAGACATCTCAGTGCATTAAGGGCAAGGTGAATGTACATTATATTCACGGTACTGCCTAGGAAACAAATATACGAATATAGCCACCTGGGCTCAGGAGTAGCTAGGAAAACAATTGCCATTTAAAACAGTCTGTTGCGGCATCAAGAAAAATAACTGCATTACGCACAGAGGAAGACATACATGAACTGTGCAGAAATGAGAGTTTTTTCACTGTAAAATGATTTAACTGTTAAAGCTTTGATATGAAAAACTAGTTTTGCATGAGATACTTACCCCTGACAAGTTCAGTATGATGGGGTGGGTTGTTTTGGTGCAAAACAATGAAAAATCTCACTGAGGTCAGTATATATATATATATATAAAACTAAAAGAGTCAAGGACAAAAAAAGTGATATTTTGTGCTGAGTTCATAAAACAACTCTTTTAATGCATCAGTATTCGTGTGTATGTTTCAGCTGTGTTTGTGTGTGTGTGTGTGTGTGTATGCGTGTGTGTGCATATGTTTGTAAGAGAGACATCAAATACCATGACTAACCCAGAAAGTCTCTAGGTTCATGACCCCGCTGAGCCCTGACATTCCTCAGGAATTCACACAATGAGACTCTTTGAGCAAAAAAAAAAAAAAAACATCTACATGATGTTAAACATCAAAGGTCAAATTTAACTTCTCTCTCTCTTTCTCCCTCTCTCTCTCCCTTCCCTACTCATGTTCTTCCTCCGCTGCTGTTTTTCTCTTTTCCCTTTTTCTCTTTAGACCGACGCCTGCGTGTTTTAAAGGATAATAAAATTCACCCTGAGTATAATCTGTCTGCTTACATTCAGCTTCAGCTTCAGCTTTAGCACTGGGGCTACAAGGCTAATATAGCTAATTAATAATGGAGGTGTTGGTACAACTATTAGCATTATGCTAATAGCACAAACAATTAAACAAATGAGACCAAAAACATATTAAATTGGGTAATTTATTTACTGAGGAAAATGATTCAGTATTATACATTTTTTGAGTGGCAAAACTGGAACACAAGAATTAGCAAATAACTTGAAGATCAGGTGTTTTCAGTCAATCAGACAATCAAGCATGAGTGGGCACCCTGTTTTATTTAAAGAACAGGGATCTACCAAAGTCTAATCTTCACATGTTTATTGAAGTGAATCATGGCACAAACAAGGTAGAGGGCCAGGACAGCTTGCCATTTATGGAATTAATCATAATTTTAAAGGAAAATGTTAGGCCTGTAAACTGAATCTCAAGTGAAAGTGGGTCATGTAGCAAGACAGAAAACCTAAGCATGTTCTAAGTTGTTCTGCCAAAGAATGGTTAAAGAAGAAAACAGTTACATTTTTTGGAATGACCAAGTCAAAGCCCTGACCTTACTCAGTTTAAATGTTGTGGAAAGACCTGAGCAACGTGCAGTTCATGTGAGGTAACCCACCAATGTCCCAGAGTTGAAGCTGTTCTGTATGGAGGCATTGGCTAAAATTCCTCCAAGCTGATGTGCAAGACTAATCAACAGTTAGAAACACCGGAGACATGTTTAAATATTTTCAGGAGACAGTTAAATCTCTGAAAAACAAAGTTAATATTCCATAGCTAACGAACAAGTGCTGTTATCGTCCAGAGGGAAATGTCCATTCCACCTTAAACGGTGCAGAACTCAATTTAGAACAGAACTTAAAAAAAGGCAACTTTATAAATTACATCTGGAATGCAGTCATTTTCGGAGGCCAAGTCACTCGGCAAGTTATTGCAGTGTTGTATAATGAGAAAGATTACAGAGTACAGATTTAGCAATTAGCTATGCTTTTTTCCCTGCTATAGTTATATCAGTTTCTCTCATTTGAACTTCTTTTGACTTAGTCTTAACCAGTCCTGGTCTTGGACAAAGGTGTTCTAGACTCCAGCTTTGCTCACAGATCTGTAATATTGGATCATTTTTTCCTCAATTATACATAAATGTCCAAGCATAAAATTCCTTTCTCATTTTAAAAGTCATGTTTTTAGATATAGAATATAGAAATATAGAAATATAGAAAATTTTAAAGGGTTCACAAACTTTTAAGCACCACTGTAGACAACAGTATATAGTATAGTGTCTGAAACCGCATAAGCAAGGTTGGAGTGTAGTCACATTTGCTTGATTATCCATCTTGGTTGCCATAGTAACACTGCACCAGGGATGGGCAAAACTTCTTAGTGAATTTGGTGACATTTATGAGCTTTGATCTGGTTCCTTCACAACAATAACCAGTAGAACCATCATGCAGAATGATCATCCAACATCAGTACCAGACCTCACCAATGTTCTCATGGATAAATGCAATCAAATCTTCACAGCCATGTTTAAACATCTAGGAATCCCAAAACAGTAGAGGTTCTTCCAGCCCCTACTAATGCCCCAACAGTTAAAGAGAGATGCTGGAGGTGTCTATAAATGTTTGGATATTTAAGAGGGGAATTTTTTGCACTGAAATGGTCTTTTAATGGCTGCAGTGCTGGTTGAAGTGGCAGGGTGTGTTACACGCCGGGGTGGTCTTGTTTCTCCCACATTACTGCAGGAATATGAGCTCTTTCATGAGCGGAGGAGGTTTCAACCATTTCTGGCCAAATAATGGGGGGGCAAATGATGAAGACGCCCTTTTAACCCCAGCAGTTACAGCCGTTAGGACGTCGCAATTAATCTGAGCTCACTTTTCATAGGGCTGACAGTCTGGATACACTCAATCCCTACAGACTCGACACTTCCTCAGAGAGAAGAGATTTAATACCCCCTACTGGGGGCAGGAGAACAGAAAGGTAGAGAGAGAAAGCGAGGGAGAGGGAGAAAGTAAAGAAGGAAAGAGAGGCAGGAGCAAATGGGAGTGAGAGAAAAGTAGGGTGGAGAGGGAGAGGCAAATTGGTAGAGAGAGAAGAGAGAGAGTGGAGGAGGACAGCGCAAGAGAAAGAAATAGATGGCAGAAATGTGAAAAAAGAAAGAATAAGGAAGAGCAAAGAGAGAGAGTGAGAGACAGACAGAGAGAGAGAGGGAGAGAGAGAGAGAGAGAGAGAGAGAGAGAGAGCGAGAGAGAAAAGAAGCGAGAAAAGAAAGAAAGTGTCATGGTTATTCCCACTGAGTAGCAGCGTTAGTGTTCCATGTTCGACATTCTTCTCCTCTACTGTCTGGCACTGTGCTTATTTCCTCCCCAGCATCAAAATCAGCTTCATCTACTAAGTGTGTGGAAAAACAATTTCTCGTCATGTCAAAGTTCTTGGAGAACTGTTTTTTTGGTAAGTTGTAAGGATCACATCCAAGTCCAACTGCAAGGAGATAGCTAATTGTTTTACTTCCAGATTCACAGTTTTCTCTACTAAAGGCAGCCATGCGGCAGCATGTTTTGCCACTCAGCTTGACTGAGAGGCCATGTTCTGGTGAGTGAATGCATACCCTCTAGTCCTAGAGTCTCTAGAGTTTCTCCTCTCCTCTATCCCACTCTTCCCTAAATGTCCTTGTCTCTGCTTGTGTATGTCCGTGATGTGGGCGTGACATTCCTCTCACCAATGCTCATTAGCTCTGCAGTATTTCAACACCCAGTTTCTAATCCACTCGCCTTCAGGTCACTGTTTTAGTGCTAGAGCACTTTCCTACGCCACTTAGATTTGTGCATTCAAAGCACGCTCTTGTGTTGTTGTTGATTGCTGTAACTAATCCTTGTCTCCCTGCGTTCCAGGATCACTCCCTTGCCTGTCGGTTTCCTTGGTCGTCTCTCAGCCTGCCCATCATTCATCCAGCCAAGCTCACAGCCCCATCTTCACCCCAGCTCTGCCAGCCACCACTTCCCTCTGCCCTCTGCCTTCACCTGCCAGAATCCCACAGCCTCCATCCACCTACACGTCTTTGTTAGTAGGGCAAATCGATATTAAAAACTGTCGGCAAAGAACTTCTATTGCTTAATATTGTTACATGTGTCACTTGTGTCACATGTCATGTGAAACATGGCCGAGGTGGAGAAAACCTGACCCTACAAAATCCCCATGAATTAAACAAGTTTAGAGCCTTAGCATGTGCAGCCTTGTGAAGTGAGCAATGGTTGGAGTTCTTGTTTATCTAAAAGCCAATATTTGCTTGTGATCCAGCTCGAACAGTATATTCAGTCTAACTTGAATATTGCATGTGTAGAATGACAGAATGTGTGGGGTGTCTGTGTGAAAGTGCTCCCACAGAAATAACCTCCTTCTAGAGTCTGTAGTCTGTTGCCACAGCTATTTGATGTAGCAGAGTCTGTTGTTATTCATGCTATTCTTTTGAATTTTTTACATATATAAAAATATTGTAACAGCTTAGGTCCATTCAAGCAACATAGATACTCACTGTTATGCAATTTATTTGAAAAAATGTTTTAAATGATCTAACATACATAATTTAATGAAATTGGTGGACACATAAGGGGAGGGCGAACAGGAGGAGCAAACCAATAGGGCAATTGAACATGTGGGACTAATACAGACATATCCAAAGAAAGTAAGCCCTTCTGGAAGCTTAGAGGAGGAGACTGAAGCATGATTAAAGGTGAACGTGAAAAGGTGGCTGCGTACTCTGTGCATTCAGCTATATTTAGTAACTTTCATTAAGCAGAGAACTGAGGCACGCTCCGAGAACTTAGCCTGACCCACGCCGTGCTTCATCAGAGAGAGGGAAATGCGTGCAGGTTAGATAAAGTAATCCAAAATGAAGTCTGGTGCTAACTGCTGCATGAAGAGCAGCTTTAAGGCCTTCATTCTGTCTGAGACTCCGGTTTGCTGTTTACGAAGTGCAAACCAAACAAAAATTGCAAACAAATAAAAATAATGATAAAACATTTATCAAGGCTGAATGATGAACATAACATAGAACCAAATATCAAAAGTTCCACCCAGAAACCTTAAGCTGTAAGTCGCAAGCAACTTTGTAACACACCACGCTAAGCTTAGCTCACTATGGTGAGTCCATGTGACACACAGGGGCTAATGACTCCCCTTCATTCAAAACAGCTGTGTGGGAAATTGTTGGAATCCCAGTGAACAACAGCAGCAGTGGAGAGTAAGTGGTTGATTGGACAAGGATGATGTCTGCGTCATTTGACAACTGTAGGGTTTGTGTGCAAAAACATTGAAAATGGCAGCACCCTTATCCCTTTTTCATCAGCAGGGAATGGGCTCTTGAACTGGACGTGTTTAGGATTCTTGCAACTTCGGTAACTCTGGGCCCACGTTGGGACACCAGGTTTAAGCAGAACCACTGTTATCAGGGGAAGATGAACAACAGAGGGCACTTCACAACAGAAGTAAGCAGCAGTAGCAAGATGGTGGATCACATTGATTATGTGCAAGATTTTGTTCTTTTATTGCTTCATCCCAAAAATAAGATTTGTTTACAGAATTGACCCTTTTCCATCACTACGTTCTGCTTCTACTGCAAACTGTAAAATCACACACCCATTACACGTGGGTGAAAACTAAAACAGCAATGAAGAGCAAGTGGTGGATCAGATGAGGAGGTTGTGTTGCAGTTGTTCGACACTTGTAGATTATGTGTGCAGAAACACATCAAAGGTGAAATAAATAACAAGTGTTCAGCAACTTACCCCTTGCTTTAAGTAACTTCTAGATGAAAAAGCACAAAAGTACATTTTGTGTTGCAATTGTTGTGTCAATTTCAAATGGACCCCCTTAAACTTTATTCTTGAGGCTTCCAGAAGGCCTCAGGTATCGATGAAGGGGTCTTGGACCCCCTCCTTACACCATGTTCACAGCCCAGCAGTTCACCAGCTACATCGATCACAATCTTAACAGGCATTTGGCTCTCGATTGTCTCGATTGGCCGATGTTTCCCCACACAAGTACATCATTCCGGTGCTTAAAATGACAGGAGCCTCTAGGCTGTACGAGGGCATTTGTTAATGTAGCGTAAAATAATAAAAAAAAGGAGCTGATTAATAACATATAAAGCAGGGTGTCATTTTTCCAGAGCAGCCAAAGGCCAGGGGAGGGAGTAAAAAATGTTTGGAGAACGAGTGTGACCGGACTCAATAATCATTCATCACTGGACACAATGAGGGAGGCCGGAGAGCTGCTCAAATCAAACACAGGAGCACGAGCCCACGCAAAGTGATAATCAATACTCGGCAATAAGGCAGACTATACATCACACCAAGTCCCTAGAGAGGGAAACTGCACGGAAATGTAAATCTGAGCTACAAGTCATATCACCCAACACATTTCCAAAGCCAGGGACATCAACTATAATCTACATTTTGCACCGGATGCTTGAGCCAAGTAATTAGCTTAGCGCTGTGTGAGATGAGAATGCACACACACACACACACACACCCAAGCTCTGTCACCCAGGGTTTACGTAAGCTGGCAAATGCCAATTTCACATATTACTGTCCAGCAGGTGAAAACATCAATGGCATCAACAAATAAATAAAATACATAAATTCATTAACCTCCTGAGACCCGAGGTTTAATTTCTTGTGCATTTTGATTTTTTCCATGATATTTGGAAAGAGTATATTAGTGGCAGTGGTGGCCTAGTGGTTAGGACGTTGCGCTGGGGACCTGAAAGTCACAGGTTCAAGTCCCGGCTCAGGTATTACTGAGGTACCCTTGAGCACGGTACTGTCCCACTACTCTGCTCCATGGCTTGGAAGTTGCTTTGGATAAAAATGTCAGCCAAATGAATAAATGTAAATTATTATATTAAATATAAAAATTAAACATTGTCTTTGTACAAGAAGTTGTTTTTTGTAAATAAATAATGACTTCATATGTGGTTTTACTAGATAAAAGAAAAAAGCCCCCAGTGTGTAACAGACTGTGAAATTCTTTGTTTTACTCGAAATAGTAATTTGTTAACAGCCTATTATATTATTATAACCTATTATTAAACAGCCTAATACTGTGACCTGTAAAACAATAATGCCATCCAATGGAAATGTCTAATTTTATTTCAAAATGTTTAAATAGGCAAGCACATCAGATCAGTCACATGAACAAAGTAAGCACACTCTTAATTAATCTCACCTTCAGGTCCATAAAATAAGAATCAGATGGTCCAGATTAGGTGTTGATTAGAACCCTGTGCAGGTGGAACCTGTTTTATTTAAACCTGACATCTAGGGTCTGAAATTGCTTTTGCTACTGAGGTGTATGTTGTCATGATGCCAACATCAAACTGTCTAAAGTAACAGTACACATGTGGTGAAGGACAAAGACTGCTTTTTCACTTCTTACCATCTGTGAAGCATGGTGATGGAAATATTTTGGTTTGGGCACTGGGCAGCTTGCAGTCAGTGATTGAAATATGAATTCTGCATTATATTAAAGAGTGCTTGAAGTCACTTTGAGTTAAATCAGAGGTGGGCCTTTCATCAGGATAATGATCCTAAGCACACTAGCAAATCCGCCAAGGAATGGTTCACAAGGAAGAAAGATGATTTTTTAAATCTCATTGAAATGTTGAAACATGGAAGAGTGGTGAACTGATATCAGAAAAAAAAATCAACTTACAGTACTGATAACATCTGTTGAATCAAAATAACATCATAACATAATTGTCATGTTCCCATGATTTCTCTTTCTTCTCTCTCTCCACTTATCTCTGTCTTCTGCTGTTATCCTGGTCTGTGCATCTCTCTACCTTTTATCTTTCTACCTTTATGTCTCTCTACCTTCTCTGTCTTGCTAAATTCTTTCTCTCATTTCTCTCTCTTTTTGTTTCTACCATTCCTCTCTCGGTTTGGCTTTCCTTCCTTTTCCTGTCCACTTCCTCTTTTTCTCTCACTCTGTGTGTGTATGTGTGTGTATATGTGTGTGTGCATGAGTTATCAACTTCATATGTCCATGTGTGGGCCGCATGTGCAGCGAGTGTGTATTAGGTCCTTGATTCAGCTCCAAGAAGGAAGCGTCTGTGTGTGTATAGTCTATATGATTAACCCCATGTAAAGATGTTTCACAGTAGCACACACATGTTCTCAGTTTGAGGATGTACACGCACACACACCCTCACACATGCATACACCTAATAATGACCATGTGTTTGGGTTGTCACTGTTTGGCCCAAATGTGTATCATCCAGCTGCAGAAACTCCCTCAGTCTCTCTCTCTCTCTCTCTCTCTCTCTCTCTCTCTCTCTCTCTCTCTCTCTCTCTCTCTCTCTCTCTCTC
>JBBPDA010000001.1:31053655-31065431 GCA_037974385.1 Arnoldichthys spilopterus | reverse complement strand
CCAGCAAAAGACCTGTACCTTTTGATCTAAGTAGGTGTGGTGGATCATAAGAGACCAAGAGTTCACTCAGATACTGTCATGCAGGAGTGTTCAGTGCTTTATAGGTCAATAACAGTATTTTAAATTTGAACGGGAGCCAATGCAGATTAGATAAAACGGGGGTGATGTGATCATATCTTTTAGTAAGAACTATTGAAAGCTTGTTTATGCACCTATAGGAAAATCCAGACAGTTAAGCATTACAACATGTCTAACCAAGAGGTAACAAAGACATGAACTAGTTTTTCTGCATTGTGTATTGACATTGTATTTCTTATCTTTGCAATATTTCTGAGGAATGCAATCCTAGTAATATTATCTACATGAGCTTCAAATAAAAGATTGGGGTCAATGATCACACCAAGATCTTTCACAGCTGCACAAGATAAAACAGAATGGCCCTCCAGAGTTACTTTGTGATTGGACAGGTTACTCTGAGCTGCAGATGGCCCTATTATGAGTACTTCTGTTTTGTCAGAGTTGAGTAGTAGGACCTTTAGAAGCATCCACTACATTACATTAAGTTGGTGTTTCTCACCAGGCTGTGCGGAAACATATAACTGTGTGTCATCAACAAAGCAATGAAAGTTTACTCCATTTTTTCGAAGAATATTACCCAGAGGTAGCATATACAAGGAAGGTCCAGAATTCAAATCCAGGAAAAGCCCCCACTTTTGTCATGCCTGGCTCCTGACAAAATAAGGCAGGACAACAGTGGAATCTAAGGAAAAAAATCTAACAGAAGGCCAACAGAATAACAGAATACCAAACCTTAAGCAATGACTAATATTTACCATCTCCATCCAGGAAAACCAAAACTAGGCCTGAAAAACTAGAACAAAGACCAAAACAAACCACAGAGAAAAGGCCTCCATCAGCATATAACATAAATCACCTCTTCTTAGCCTATCAGCAGATACAGCTGACTTAGCTGTAGCTCCACTCACAAGCAGGCCACATGCCAAGCCAGTGGTTCATCATACCAGTCTGTGAGGGCCTGTACACATGGATGTCTAAATTAATTGTTTTCCTAATGTTTGTGGCATCAGGTGAGCACAGATCAAATGCTGATGTTTTTCTGCACGTTGGAGCAAATCAGACCGTCAAAAAAAAAAAAGCTCAAACCCCACAGATTTAAAAAACACTGATTACTGCCCCCCACAGGTGAACACCGGGCTGCAGGTTTGCGTTCAACAGAGGCTAACGAACGCGAAGGTAGGGTCATATTCAAGTCAATCAACTGCCGATACAAACCGCAGCTAAAACGCCTACATCGCTCAGAGTGCATTCACTTATGCAAGATTTGAACGCCCGTGTGGACTAAGCCTTACAGTAAACCACACCTGTGGGGTAAAAAAAATCACAGTCAGCTGAAGTCTTCAGTAATGGTAGTCGCTGTATTTTCATTTGCAACACAAATGTGTAGGTTGCTTATAGAAAAAAAATCAGGTTATGTACTATATATTAAATATAATATACATTGCAGTATATAGTACATTAGTATGTACTATTGTATACAGTAAATAGAAAACCTATAATATATAGTATGTGTCATATGCTGTAAATGTAAATATACACTGTAAATGGCAGCAGTTAGCAATGTAGCATACAGTATATAGTACAGTACTGTGAATTTTGTTATACAATATGTAGTACAGTTGGTATACAGTATGCAGTACAGCAGTATGCAATATAGTATACAGTAAATAAAAAATTCTAAATATAGTTCACAAATATATAACTGTAAATATATAGTATATAGTACAGAGGTTAATAATATAGTGTGTTGTACTGTTGACTATAGTACAGAGTTAATATGAGTATACTATCTATAGTAAAAGAGTGTGTTAGGTAGTATACAGTAAATAAAAATATACTGCATAGAGTACAGTAGCTAGTAATTCAGTGTATGGTAGTGCATGATTTAGTATACAGTATTTAGTACAGTAATGTGTAAAATATTGTACAGTATACACTACAGTTGTGTGTAATATAGTGTACAGTATATAGTAAACTAGTGTAAAATATAGTATATAGTACAGTATATATTACAGTGTGTAATATATTGGAATGTAGTAAATTCTGTTCTGTGATTCCTAAACTGCTCAAATGCAGAACACTGTATAGGTAAGGTGTTTCTAAAACAGAAACATATACTTTTAAAAAAGTGTTTTCCTCACTTACAATCAGCTCAAGTATATTTATATGTTCCACATATATTTATGACACTTTAAATATGCAGTGGTGCTTGAAAGTGAATTCTTTAGAATTTGCTTTATTTCTCCATAAATAGGACCATAAAAATACACCTAAAACACATAACTGTGGAAGTGTATCATGGCACAAGAAAAACTTTTTGAGAACTGCATAAAGAGTAGTTAGTCTTGTCAGGCTACAGGTTACAGAACTATGTCAACAGAGTTTGCACTCCTCTAATCAATAGTTAGGCAGGTTGTGTATAAATGGAGGAAATTCAAAAACGTTGTTACTCTCTCCAGGAGTGCCTGACCAACAAAGGTCACTTCAAGAACAAGGCATGGAGGAGTTCAGAACATATTTATTTAAATGAAAAAAGTGTTATGGTTAGAAAATGGAAAGCACTGCAGAAGATGATAATAATAATATCATGGTTTAGTACTGTTTGGATGGAGCATTGATGGAATAAATAATTCTAAATTAAACCACTGAAATCTAAAGGAAAATGCAAGAACCTTTGCCCATGAACTGAATCTCAAGTGAAAGTGGGTCATGCAGCAAGACAACATACTTAAACACACAAGTTGTTCTACCAAAGAATAGTTAAGAAGAATAAGAAAAAAGGTAATGTCTTGGAAAGGCTATGTCAAGATCCAGATCCTAACCCAATAGAATTATTGTGGGAGAATCTGAAGTGAGTAGTTAATGTGAGGAAACCCACCAACATCCCAGAGTTGGAGCTGTTCTGGATAGAGGAATGGGCTAAAATGTTCATACTGATCAACAGCTACCTGAAATTTTTAGTTGCAGTTATTGCTGCACATGGGGGTCACAGCAAATACTGGAAGCACAAGTTAATAATTAATTTTTAAATTTTTTCACTGATACATAATGTATTATATTTTTGTTTCATTCTTTTTAAAATTTCATGATGTTTCAGGTCATACTTATGCAGAAATACAAAAAAATCTAAAGGGTTCGCAAACTTTCAGGCCCCACTGTATTTCAATACATATTTTTCTGTATGTGATTGCTGTGTAGGGCTAATGTAAGCAGTTAATCTAGAGATCACACTACTTTCTCTGGTTATACATAGCTCTTGTAGCACTAATGCCAGCTAGCTGCCTTTCCATTGCTAGTGGCAAGAATGATAATGAAGCCAGTGTTGTTGGGGTGAGAATCTAGACATTTGCTAAACCTCTCATTGTGAAAAGGGACTTATGAAGGTTGCATCTGTCTGGTTACAGAGTCTTGTAAAACAACCATTTTCACCTCATTACAAAGATACTTGACAGAGCAAAGATCTGTCAATAGCTCCTTCTAAGAGTTAATACAAACAGAGCACATTGCAGTGCAGGCCAAGCTATCAGCACTTACAGCCACCTATGCGGAGAGTTACTGCTAAAGGAGACCCTGCTGGTGGATGAATGTGTATGCTAAGCCTTATCCTTGAGCAGACGTTTTTCCCCCACGTCAGCACCTTTCCCTGCTGCTGGTTTACAGCCTCTAAATTTGCAGTAAAATATGACTTTGTTTGGGCTCCATTTGTTTTCCCACTTGTCGTTCGGGGGGAAAATGATGCTAAGCTGCGTCAGTTTGTCTCCCAGTAACATAAGGCCTCCCGCATCCTCCAGTCTCAGCTTTTACAGCGGCGTTAAAAAACCTCCGATCCACTGCAATTTCTGAAAGTGCTCTATAATTTCAGATGCTGGCCGTGTCCTTGTGTACCGGGCGAGGCTTTTAAAGTTTGGCAAAGGCACACATCCATGCAAGGACAGAGAAATGGCTACCTGTCTCATGCATAATGCTAGTGAGAAAACAGCCAGACAAGGCCAGACAAGTCCAGCAGGCATGTAGACAGTACTTTAGACACTACAGGAGCCAGAATGCCTGTGAGATGACTGTCTATGAGAGAATCAGCAACCATGTCAGCCAGATTGCGATAATGTTTGACCTTTTTTAACCCTGTAACAATGAATGTCTAGCCACCAACATATCGGTGCCACATTGTTTTAAAGCATGAGTAACTTTACAACACTCTTCAAACTTCACATTAAGTAGGAAAAATCTTTCTGCACATTATCCCTGCAGGCCCAATCTATTATACAATCATCTGGACTGTTTGACCACTACATCACAGATCATGCACATATATAATTAGCAGCCAGTTTTTTTTTCTACTGTGTGTCTAAGTGTATTCAGATACTCTAATTTTGGGTGGAGTTGTGGCTCAGCCTTCTATATTTGCTCATAGGCCGGGGGTGAATCAAAGACAAAAGTGGGGTTTTGTCCAGGATTTTTACCCAGGACCTCTCACACCCAAAGCGAGAGTATAAAAAAATCTAAATCAAGAGTATAAAACACAGATTTACACTGGATGCTGAAATGTGTCTGCTAGAATTTGATTCCATTCAGCCATTGAATGTCTGAAAATAAATGTAGGGAAAATGTTCTACATCACAAAAGCCACTCCAAAAATTCTCAGCCATCTAGAAGGTGCTGTGCAGAGCTTCATTCCTCCAACTCATCCCCAAGACATTAAATGAAACCTCATCACGTAAATGCATCCCAAATTGCTCCAACAAACTTCTTAATGTTATCAATGTAGCTCTATCATTCCCACACATCCCAAAGGTCATCAATGGAGCTTCGATACTCCAGCTCATCCCAAAGGTGCTAAACCAAGCATTATAACCACTCCAACTAACCCACACATGTCTTTGCTGGAGCATCATTGTTCCAGTGCATCCCTAATATGTTCAGTGCAGCTGAAGCTCAATACTCCCAAAACATACTAAAGATGGTAAATGGAGCTTCAGCACTTCAACTCATCAGATCTGTTCATGAGAGCTTCATGACACGAACTCATCCCAAAGGTAGCGAATAGAGCTTCATCACTCCATGTGAGGTTTTGGTCTAGTCTTGTCTGGAACACTGTCACTTGTTTTCAAAGCCAAGACTGGAGCTGCACCTCCTCACCTATCAGCTATGATCAAGCAATGTGTCCCTACCCGTCATCTCTGAGCATCAACCACTGCTTGCCTTAAGCCTCCAATGCTCAGAAGAAGAGAAAGATCATCAAGACTCTTTTCAATTCTGGCTCCCCAAGGGTGGAATGAACTTCCTCTTGCCATCAGAACTGCTGAGTCCCTCACTGTCTTCAAGCTACGACTCAAAACGCACCTCTTCAAGGAGTATCTTAAAAACTAACTAGTCACATATTTAACTGTTGTTACTGTCTATTGTTTATTTTGTACTCTTATACTGTATACATTGTCTTTTGGGTTTACAAGTTTGGCAAGGTTTGTTATGGTGTGTAACTTAGCCAGTAGTATCTTAGTAGACTGACAGCTGTTGATGGGTTTAGCCCTACAGACAGAAGAACAGACATGGACTACAAAGCACTGTTGTACATCGCTCTGGATAAGAGTGTCTGCAAAATGCTGTAAATGTAAAATGTAAATGTTCTGTTTTGTTTTCCCTTGCCATGTGCTTCTGTCCTTGTGTTTATGTTTATGTTCTAGCCCTGCCTATGTCTCAGCCCTTGTCACCTGTTCCCTGTTTCCTGTCTCCTCCCTGTTTAGGTGTTCATCATTAGTGTTCCCTTTTTAGTCTCTTGTGTTTGGTTTAGCCTTTGTCAGTTCTCTGTTCATTTTCCTGTTGTGTAAGACCCCTAGTGTTCATGCTTTTGTGTCTTGATTCAGGTTGTTTTCATGTCGTGTTAGATCCTGTTATCTCAGACCTTGTTATCTATCTATTTAGTTTCCTTAGTCTGTGTTATACGTTTCTAGTCTGTTTATTTAAATAAATAATTTAAAAGTCAACTTGTTCGCACTTACTTCCTCCAAACAACCAAAATGTTACACTCCAACTCATCCCAAAGGCAGTGGATGGAGCATTAACTCTCCAGCTCATCCTACTGTAGTTCAGTGAAGCCCTATCATTGCAGAAAATGACTGGTAGTCATCCAGATGCTGAGTATTGGCCCAGGGACAGATATGTTTTCCTTTTTGTTTGCATATCTAAATACATTTCATCCTAAACATTGAATTTTACCTGATGGCACTGAATCACAGCACCAAATTACAGTCAAACACAACCAACTATGCAGATATAAGTGGTGGCATTTAGGCTTTGTATCTTGCAGACTTAATAGCAAATTTAAAATGATGGAAGAAAACTGAAAGACAGCTGAAAAGAAGGCTTGAAGAGTTTTTAGAGTCTGTTTCTCTCTTTGTTATTAAGACGTAGCCCCAAGCTTAAACTCTCTCTGGCTGTCAAAGTCATTTCAATCTCACCAAAATTTCTCTGTGCTAAAGAACCAGGAACTTTAACTCTTAGAAGGCACAGTTATGACTAATGTTAACAAGGGCATGCTGTCATTTAATATGAATTATTTCTGACTTATTTCTGTAGCTCTTTGAAACAAGCTGAGAAACTGGAAAGTGTTGTTGCTCCAGCCCACAGTGTGTGTAAGCAGAAGAGAACATATTTTTATAATGATCTGAATTAAGAGTTTTCATTGAAAATACAGTCATGTTCTTATAATACAGTCAGCAATAATAAGTAGAAAACACCCCCCCCCTTTTGTATGTGTATTCACCCTTCCCTTTCCAGTCATTGTGGCATCTGTTAACACTAAATGTCAAAGACAATTTTTCAGCTTGACATGCAAAGTGACTGAAAAGAACGGTGGAAAAAGTAAACAAAGACAGGAAGTTAAAGAGAAGAAGAGAGAAAATGCACAAACATTATCTACATTCATGCTGCAGCTGCACAGCATGGCAGAAAAAGGCAAAAAAAAAAAAATCTTAAAAGCAGCATCTGATGTATGATGATATTACAGTTTTATAGTCTGGATTAGTGGCAGCACGGTGGTACAGTGGTTAGCGCTGTTGCCTCACAGTGAGAAGGTCCTGGGTTCGATCTCCGGGTTGGCCACAGGTGCCTTTCTGTGCGGAGTTTGTAAGCTCTCCCCGTGTTCGCGTGGGTTTTCTCTGTGTGCTCCGGTTTCCTCCCACAGTCCAAAAGGCTTGAAGTTGGTTGATTGGATGTTCTAAATTGTCCGTAGGTGTGAATGGGTGTATGAGTGGTTGTCTGCGATGGGTTGGGCTCCTGTCCTGGGTGTACCTCGCCTTGGGCCCACAGTCAGCTGGGATTGGCTCCAGCTTCCCTGCAACCTGGAAAGGGAAGAAGCGGTTTGAAAATGGATGGATGGATAGTCTGGATTAACAATGACTTCATCTTCCACAGCAGTTAGTAAAATGTCAACATATTTAGCAGGTATTGAATACATTTGGTCGGGCAGTGGTGGCCTGGTGGTTAGAACACTGCCTTTGAGACCTGAAGGTCGCAGGTTCGAGTCCCGGGAGCTACTGAGGTACCCTTGAGCAAGGTACTGTCCCGCTACACTGCTCCCCAGGCGCTGTTGGTAGCTACCCGCTGCTCCACGTGTGCACATGTGATGGGTTAAATGCAAAGGTCACATTTCGTTGTTGTGCTAGAGTGTGATCATAATGACAAAAGAATCACTTTCACTTCACTTTCATTTACTTATATGTACATTTCTATTTGCAGGCACATATATGTGCATATATTTTTGACTTGGAGGTACTTATGTTTGTGAAGCATATTAAACTGTAATACTGATTTCATAGTTCTTTTAATATTTTCATAAACAATGTTTTATTCTTATATACATCTGGCTCGAAGGAAGGTTTGGACAGTGGTGGCCTAGTGTTTAGGACATTGCCCTTGGGACCCGAAGGTCGCAGGTTCTGCACTGGTCCTGGCACTACTGAGGTAGTGTCCCACTATGCTGTTCCCCTAGTGCTGTTGATAACTGCCCGCTGCTCCACATATGCACATGTGATGGGTTAATTTCATTTCATTTTGGTGCTTGAGTTTGTTCGCAATGACAAATAGTCACTTTTACTTCACTATTCTCATTCACTCTAATTGACTTTCACTTCATGCTGAGTTTTCTTTTGTTTTTTATCAACTGTTGATTCACCTATATAGAGGTGAATCAAAGCACATGAATAAATATAAGAACGTGCTTTTTAAAATACATTTACATAGGGTAATACTGGAGGTGGTGCAACAAGGAATACCAACGCATTTCTCATAGTTGTAAAATAAATAACAGACATAACTACTATAATACATACATATGCCAAGTGCTTTCAGTAACTACCGACAGCAACTACTGCAATAAATACATATGCCAAGTGCTTACAAAAACTACTACAAAATAACAGTTTACAAGTGCTACAGTAAA
The DNA here is from genome assembly GCA_037974385.1 of Arnoldichthys spilopterus. NCBI lineage: Eukaryota > Metazoa > Chordata > Actinopteri > Characiformes > Lepidarchidae > Arnoldichthys > Arnoldichthys spilopterus. Next base: position 31,056,916 of record JBBPDA010000001.1, on the reverse strand, counting down.
ACTAAGTAGAACATCATTCTCTGGGTGACATCTGGTCAGTTATCGGGTAGGAATAGTTCATATGTGACCACTAGGCTTATGTGCTTGAGTCACTTCTTGAACGTCGAGAGAGACTCATCCTTTATCCTGATGTCCTTGCAAAGCAAATGTAATGTGGCATTAAATATCCCTATATTACACACAGTAAATGAAAATATGCAGTATATAAATATATAGTAATGTGGAAAATAGTATACAGTATATACTACAGTATTGTGTAATGTAGTATACAGTGTGTAGTACAGTGCTGTGTAAAGTATATGTAGTACAGGAATGTATAATATACAGAATATAGTAAAGTAGTCTGTATAGTATATAGTAAAGAGTAGAGTAGTGTAAAATTGCATTCAGTAAGTGATATATAGTAGAGTACTGTTTAATATATTATACAGTATGTAATACATTGTTGTGTTATACAGTGTACAGTAGTGTTTAATTATAGTACAGCAGAGTATAATGAAGTATACAGTACATAGTTCCATGATGTGTAATATAGTACGTTAGTGTTTAATATATGTACACTAAGGTGTAATTTAGAGTACAGTGTACAGTATATAGTACAGTAATGTGTAACACTTTGTACCATAGTAAGATCAGTTTCTGTGGTATAGGGAAAGAGGGAATAGAAGTGATTCCTAAACTGCTCCAAAAACAGAACATTTGGTCTCTTCTTTACCTGTATAAGAAAGGTGCTTCTGAAGCAGACACCTCAATTTTCATTACCATATATGTAGTCATATGTTTTGCGTTTCATGTAATAAATTTGAATATATTTGATGTATTTCACACTTAACATATTTGATGACTGAGCTTTCAAGCCCGACGGAAAAAACATCAATAACCTTTTATAAGCAAATGACCCTACACTCATAGTGGAAAATCAGGAAGACCTGAGAGCCCTAAGCAACGTTAGGTAACAGAGAAAAAAGATGGGACTTAGGGTCCAACATGAAGAAAACAAAGGCTATGAAACCTGCCCTTAAGGAATTGTAGAAGAGAGGAAGACAAGATGTTCTGGAGAAGCACAATCCATGTAGTCATCATGAGTCAGAACCAGCTTGACAGCAATTAATAATAATGCAGGGTGAACCTGGGGTGGTGCAGTGGTTAGGAGTCGCCTCACAGCAAGAAGGTCCTGGGTTCAATCCGCGGGTCGGCCACGGGCGCCTTTCTGTGCGTATGAATGTTTGTCTTTCGAAGGGTTGGCCTCCTATCCTGGGTGAACCCCGACTTAGACCCACAGTCAGTTGTGTTTGGCTCCAGCTTCCCTGCGACCCAGAAATGGAAGAAGTGGTTTAGAAAATGAATGGACGGATGGATGGGTGAACCTGAACTTGATCAGAAGATTTTATATGTTCTGTAAGTCTGTGTATCATACACAGTCAATGAGGGTATAGATATTATATATACAATCATAGAGCGAGCAGAGAGAGAGAGAGTGAGGGGGGTAGAAAAAGGTTTGCTTAGAGTGGCTGATTTGGCGTCTCAACCCAGACTGTGTGTGTGTGTGTCGGGGGAAGCATTGTCTTCTGTAATTGTTCCGGAAAAAGAAGTCTGGAGACAATGGAGCTAACAAGCTGTCTGAGGAATCCTTAATTTGAGTCCCAGTGATAAAACCGCACATTTCAATTTCTCCCTCTCTCTCTCTCTCTCTCTCTCTCTCTCTCTCTCTCTGTCCATCTGTTCTCTCTCTCTCTCTCTCTTTCCTTCTCTTCTCTCTTATTTCCAGTCTCTTACTTCTCTCCCTCTCCATCCTCAGTTGTCATCGGTTCTTCTATTATTTTCTCTTTTTTATCATCTAGATCTCTCACGGCAACATACTCTCTATCTCTCCTATCCTCTTTCCTTCTCTTTTTCCCTCTCCTTTTCTTTCTTTCCTCTCCCTCTCTCTGCCTCTTTTTACTATATATAAATATATATATTCTCATCTCTCTCCTTATCATTCTCTCCTTTTCAATCTTGTAATCCATTTCTTTCTTCCCTTCTTTTTTGTCCTTTCTCATTACTTCACTTTCTCTTCTGTCTTTTCCTTCTTTCTTTCTCATGTCTCTCCATCTTCACTTCACACTCTCCTATCTGCCTTCTTTTTCGCCATTGCTTCCCTCTTTCCCCCTTTTTTCTTTTCCTTTCTTTCTCTCATCCCCTCTTTCTTTCCTTCTCTCTTTATTTCTTTTCTTTTGTCTTTCTCTACTTGTCTCCCCTCTCTTTCCTTACTTTCTTTCTCATCCTATCAGTTGTTTCTCTCTGTACTTCTTCCTGGCTCACTATCTGTTTCTCCTCTCTCTTTACTTCTCTTTTCCTTCTCTCTCCCTCACTCTCTCTCTGAACTGCAGTGTAATGTATGCAGTGAGAAGGTCATGGTGGTGTAATTTGTAGATGAGAGCGCACTGGGACACACACATGCTAATATGATGGCTACCAGCCCAGACACACACACACACACACACACACACACACCATCAGTGACAACACGTAAGATCAGCCAACAGCTTCATTATCTGTAATGGTGTCATTATGTTCTAACTATCGTGGAGGATAACGTTCAGTCAAGCCAGATTTCCTCTTCAACATCTCTAGCGTTCATTAGATATTTCCTTTTGAAGTTCAAACAGACAAAAGAGGCCATTTAACTTAACTTAATGCCGAGCATGACAGCCGTTTCGGCTAATGATCGCCACGCCAGTAGCATCTCAGCACACAAATCCGATCAGCCCAGAAGAAAAGGCAGCCCGGTTGCAGTGTTACTGCCGACAGGCTAAATTTAGCCTGAGCACCCATGTCAGGAGCTGCTACTTCAGTGGGAAGTACAGCTGCTAGTTTTCATCTGCACTACATCAATGTTAGCATTAGGTCTTGGATGTACACATTCAGGGTTAAAATGGGATCTGTTATATGGAGGGGGGCTGTGTGGGGCGGCTGATTTGTTGACAAGGAATGTGATCATGTTTGTCAGCTGAGGGTGTGGCAGTCTTATTTGCTGATTGGGATGTTGTGAGTGAGGGAGGCTGATTTGTCGATGAGGGGAGTTGTATTTGTCATATGGGCTGTGGGGTGGCAATTGTAGGCCTGTTTGTTGATTTTGGGGTTGAGGGTGATGTTGGCGAGTGTTGACGTGTCTTCAAGGAGAGGTCAGAATTACACCATTATAATTTTAAAAGTTTTATTTAACAGAGAGAGAGAGAGAGAGAGAGAGAGAGAGAGAGAGAGAGAGAGAGAGAGAGA
>JBBPDA010000001.1:31042285-31053555 GCA_037974385.1 Arnoldichthys spilopterus | reverse complement strand
GACTATTTGTCATTGTGAACACACTCAAGCACCACAACGAAATGCAACCTCTGCATTTAACCCATTACACGTGCACAGCGCCCGGGGAGCAGTGTAGCGGGACGGTACCTCGCTCAAGGGTACCTCAGTAGTGCCCGTTCCGGGACTCGAACCTTAGACCTTCAGGTCTCAAAGGCAGTGTCCTAACCACTAGGCCACCACTGCCCACAAGGCACCGCTGGGATTCGAACCCTGGATCTCTTTAACCAACTAAGCCACAACCCCAGAGACGTCCACTGCTCCTACACTGATGGGTTAAATGCAGAGGCCACATTTGGTTGTGCTATGCTTTGGTGTGTTCGCAATGACAAATAACCACTCACTTAAACATCCATTCACATAAAAAAGCTACCTACGTTTTGGTAGAACTTGTAGGAAAGCAGATCTGCCGAAACACCTTAAGGCTTCTGTACTGTTCTGCTCCTACAAGGAAATGCTAGCAAGATCAATGAGCAAGCATAAGTGTGCCCTATGGCTCAGCTTCAATCAGAATAGTGCAATCTACTGCCTCTGACAGCCCGCCAGGCTGATTGCAATTGGCCACCTTCTTAGGGAGTCAGGACCGGGCCATATGGGTCATTCTTCTATCCTTGGTGGAGCAACGTATGTATTCATTCAAGTGTCTACTTAGTGGCATGCATGGTTGATTGGCTATTGCTGTCGCACTCAACTTGCATGATTGGTAGCTCTACCAATACACAGCCATAGAGCTGAGGCACCATAAATAAGGTTAGGCATGGCCTCTTTGCATGGTGCTATGCTAGTCTATTAACATGCTATTATCTGAATAAAACATACAGCATTATGCTGCCGTGCTTCCTCTTTAAAAAAGGCTTCGCTACATTTGCTTTTGTGCATTTTATGAAATTGCAAGGAACATTTCCCAAAGATATTGGGGGTGCCTTTATCCTCCAAGAGTGGTGTCACTGTCAAGTGATGCAGAGAGGTATTTGGAAAGGCAGATTGCTGAATGGCAACATAAAACCAGCTTAGGCTGGACTCACCTGAGATGCCAACCCTGCAAAAAAACTTTCTTTTACAATTAGGTCAAATGCTCAATTATAATAATCATAACAATAAGAGTATTGTCTGTGTAATAATGTCTCAACCCAAATATTCCCTCTTCACATGTATTTAATCATGGTTGTTTCTTTCAAAGTTTCTTCACTTCTCTTTCCTTCTCAAGTCTTCACTTCTCATCTCATGTCTCATCTTCTCTCTTTTCTTTTCCTGTACTCTTCTCTTCTTTTGTCCTCTCTCCTTCCTTATTGTGTACCCTTCACTTCTCTTCTCTCCTCTCCTCTTCTCTTCATTAAGAGAAGCCCTGTTTGGCTAGGAATGACTGTGGGACTAGAACAGCATGAGACCGTTCCCATTTCTTGAAGGGTTGTTCGTGCATCTGCCTCGATTGTGCTCCTACAAGGGAATTGGACTCATATGCATTAAATAATTGAAAAATATGCCGCCTCATTTGCTAGCTGTTCCTAATTATTAACAAAAGAATAAACCCATTAAGTACGTTTTAAATTAAACGAATCATGGCTGGCACGTACCATCAGCATTACTGCTCAAATAAAGTTCATGCTAGAATGTCCTTTGAAGTAGAGAATGTACGAATTTGCAGGAAGTTGCAGAGGAACTCTGGCCCTTGCAATGTTTTCACGTTACGTCGTCTCTGTGAAGGTCATGGGAGGCCCACTGGTGTAACAGCAGGTTATAAACTCAGTGCCCAATGGGGTCTGTGTCAGACTTGTGAGCAAAAGGTCAGACTGCTATTTACAGAAAGCCCTCCAACGCTTCAGGGAAGCGAAGAACCCCAAATGATGATAATCAGATAACAAAGTGTTGACAAGATGTCAGCAAGTTTCGTAAGAGTTTACCTGGGGGCACAGAGCAAGAGAGAGAAAAAGAGCAAGCAAGAGATTTAATCAGCATGTTTACCTACTTTAACATCTCTGCTGGGCCCTCCAGGCAGATGACTAAATGCAGTGATTGCGGAGAACTGCACAGTTTACAGGGTACCAGGAACGCCGTCCTTGTATAGACACTCAAGAGGAGATCCTATAGTTCTAACCTGTGTATGGGACGTCCTGTAGTAAGCTACTTTAGATGGCCTTCAAGGTGTCCTATGAGTTAAGGTACAATGAGCCAGTGTAGATCTTGTAGGAAGGAGATTTAGGTTTTCATTCATTTACATTTGCATTTACATTTATTCTTTTGGCTGACGCTTTTATCCAAAGCAGAGTAGTGGGACGGTACCTTGCTCAAGGGTACCTCAGTAGTGCCTGAGGTGGGACTTGAACCTGCAACCTTCAGGTCCACAGCACAGTGCCCTAACCACTAGGCCACCACTGCACTGGTGCTAATTTCCTGGTCCTAATATTTATAATGACCATACAACACAAGGTGGACTTCAACTGTTCAGTTAATTTTGATCACACAATCCTGGACCAATGTCTAGAGTCAATGGCTTTGGAAGAATAAAGTCTAATGCTGAATGGAAATATCTCATAGTCAAGTCCTTGAAATGGTGTAGAGCAATGATCATCAACCCTGGCCTCAGATCTGCAGTGGTGCTTGAAAGTTTGTAAGACCTTTACATTACCAATACTGCTGTATGAACGTGACCTACAATAGTCTGATTTTTAGCATCAGTACCCAAAGAACCAAAGTAAATGTATTTAAACCTCTAGGATTAGCAGTTAAATGAAATTAGAGTCAGGTGTTTACCATCAATGTGATGACAGTCCAATTCGGGAGGTTCTGTTTTATTAAAAAAGATAAAGTAAACAAGGGTCGATGAAGTTCGGTGGTTACATGGAATGAACAAAGGAGATTTCTGACCTCAGTAGAAGATTTGTTGATGCTCAACAAGCTGGCAAAGGATACAAAACTATTTTTAAAAGTCCGACAGATTGTGTACAAATTGAGGAAGTTCAAGAACATTGGTACCCTCCCCAGGACTACTTGAACAACAAAGATTACTCAAGCTGTTTAATACTGTGACGTGTCTTGTCCCACGTGTTCCTGTCCGTGTTTGTTTTCTTTTTCCATGTTCCCTGCCTTGTGTTGTGTCTAACCACGCCCTAGCCCCGCCTCACAGCTACGTCTCGTCTCTCGTGTTCAGGTGTTTCTCATTTCTAGTCACTATTTAGTCTTTTGTGTTTGGTTCAGTCCCTTGTCGTTCTGCTGCATTCTCCTTCCTGTTTGTGACCCAGTTTATGTACTTAGTGTTTGTTGTTTTATTTAATAAACCCCTTTTTGTTTAAAGTTACTGCACTAGCTTCCAAATCACACCACAATCGTGACAAATACTATGTCCATTAGTTTACCAAAAGGAAGCCACTGAACAACAGTAGTGTGAATGGCAGGGTTGCTGTGAGGAAGCCACTGCTCTTCAAACATATCAAATAGTAAACTGAACCCAAATAAAACTTTGGTTGAAATGAGAAGTGCAGTGCTTGGGGAAATGAAAGTACGGCATTCCAGCATGAGGACCCATGAAGTTTTATCATTTTTAGGCAGAAATATACAAAAAATCTGGACATTCCTTCCATGTTTAGTTCAAACCACAATGTGCAACTTCTAATTAACTTTTTCAGAAGTCATTGATTCACCTGATCAGACACAATACTGTTTGGGGGGAAGGGGAGGGCAGCATGTTGAGCACTGGTTGGAATTAAACTTTGGTTTTAGCTGATCTCCAGGAGTAGGGTTTGTATCATAATGGACTACATAGCAGAGGATGTCTTGTTATAATCTACTCTGAGACACGTCCTGTGGTGAGATGGTCTATTTGATGTCCCACCTTGAGCTGCTCTAGATGGTCTCAGGATGTGACATTGTAGTGTGAGCTACTGCGAAAGATGTTCTATAATGAGCAACTGAAAATGGCCTAGGGGATGTCCCACGGTGAGTTTATCTAGGGGACCATTCCTGAGCCACTATAGGGGCTATCCTATATTAGACTACTGCAGCCTGTAATGAGCTTCTTTTACATGGTCTATAACATGTCATACCATAGATGCTTTAGGAATATCCCACCTTGAGCAGGCAACTGCAGTGTGAGCTTTCTGCAGATTACGTGGGGTTAAACCCATAGAGACGTGATCCAGATGACAGCAGTTTTACGCTGTAATTGCAGATGGTGATTTGCTGAGCTTGAGCGTATGTTGGTGGGCCATATTCAAGGAAGTCTGCATTATGCAAAGGGCAGCATCTATCTTTCTCAGCACCAACGTCTCTAGATTTGAAAGGTCACGTCACTGTGGCTTAATTTCATGCCTGGTTTTGCAGTAATAAGGACTCCCTCCGTTGCACTTGTTCAGCTTTTTTTTATTTTTATTATTATTATTATTATTATTATTATTATTATTATTATTAATCATATTTTTATGTATTTCTGATTAAGAGGAACGTCCCTTAAGGAGGCTCCTGGTGGTTGTAAGCTCTAGAAAATGATTAAATGGATCATTTTTGGGCCATGTGCTTTGATTCGTCTTGGTTCGAGTGAGACTCTTCTCACGAATACACTGCGCTGCATGAAAAGATGTGTAATAGTGTAATATGTGGTAGCCGGCCAGTGTCCATCTCCATTGCCTCGTGAGCTCCCTCCCTTTCTACCTTCTCACTTTCTCTCCACTGCTTTTTTGCCCATGCGGCTAGAGAGACTCTTTGGCCTCTAATTGGGTTACTAGTTTTATCCTCCATTACAGTGCATTAGCCTGATCGTTTCATACCCCCGTATCCTACATCTGTATGATAGTAATAACACTGTGATGCCGGCCAGCTCTCACAGCTGTTAAAGTGCATGGGATTGGCCCACGGATAAATCATTTATTATGCAGTCCTGTCTACGTGGCTACGTGCAGGGCAGTTCATGCCATGCTGGAAAGTACAAATTAGAGACTGTGGATTTTATTTGGACTCTAGTGGTCTAGTGTCAGCTGCATGCATTATTTAAACCGTTGCGCTGTAAAATGTGGCCAAAAATATTACTCTCTCACGCTCTCTCTCTCTCTCTTTCTTCCTCACTCTCTTGATTTTTTGCTCTTGGGTCAGGAGCAGAAAAAATTCTACAATTGTACACTTCTAATTCTGTAAAACAACTGTGCTCAGAAAAAAAAAATTGTTTCAGACTAATTTTGTTGGCAGAATTTATTTTTTAATGTTTCATGTTCTAGTATTGTGTCTGGTTCATGATTTTTTCTTGTGCTTATATTTGGCCATGTGCTTTTTATGGCTTGGCCTAGCCCTACCCTGATTGTTAGTATTGTCTTCTTCCTTCTTTCTGTGCTCCTCCCACTCCCAGGTGCCCGCCCTCTTGTTTACATTTATTCATTTGGCTGACACTTTTATCCCAAGCCACTTCCAAGACGTGGAGCAGCATAGTGGGACAGTACCTCGCTCAAGGGTATCTCAGTAGTGCCCAAGCTGGGACTTGAACCTGCGACCTTCAGGTCCAAAGGGCAATGTCCTAACCACTGGGCCTATTGTATACGTACCCACTGTTTGCTCTTGTTGGTTGTCTGGTCTTTATTGTACTCCAAGCCCAAAACATGACACTCATCAATAAAATCAAATCTAACATTATAGCCGAACCACTGTCCTAGCAAATTCCCATGGCAACGGGATGTTGACATGGAAATTTCTTCAGGTTATTTTGCTTTAGTTAGATCCATATCAGTCTAGTCAAGCTGCAGTTGGGTTAAGACAGGATTTTGTTGAGCTACACCGTGTTTGTCAGTCTTATCTGAACTAAAGTCTAGTTCACTCAGGTTCTATTTGGGTTTGCATCCAAATTTTAGGCCTAATTACAGCTCTGCTTCGTGTCATACACTCCCTGGATGGATACACTGCCATCTAACCTTTCGTTCTCTCTGGCTCTTTCGACCACCTGCTTTTTTCCTCTACTGTGGAACAGGTCGGATGGTGGCAGACACTAGATAAGGGGCATAAATAATTCAGCTCCCTTTCCTGTAGCTGTCCGGTTGCTACCTAGTCGGACTGCTTTCCATCTATTTCGCTTCCTCTGTTGACCCAAAAATGGCAGAAGCACAAAAGTAAACATTTACCCTTCTCCTCGCAGTCACATGGACAGGAACTTGTTCTGAAAAGCTCACAAAATAGATGGAAAAGAGGGAAACGGAGCATAGTGTTGCTGTGTATGTGTGTAATCCATGGCTCAGTGGATCTAAGACAAGAGATGTGTGTGTTTGAGTGTGTGTTTGAGTGTGTGTGGTGCAGTGAGGGTGGGGGATGCAGCATTCATAAATATTCATGTCGTCTCTGTTTGCTTTTGTGTGTTTGTGTTTTTAGACCCTCAGACGCTGATGTTTCCCGAGGGACTTTCGCTTCATCACCGAAGGTAGGAGAGGCTTTCTTTCGGGTCTGGATGGGCGACACTGGCACTGTGCACACTAGGGGTGGGATGACCTTGGCTAATACGTTCACTAGTTGATGCTCTGGACAACAACTGTACCAGCAACATCTAAAAACACAATGTCAGGATGTTCGTCTATGGACTGAATCTCAAAAACGTGGGTCAATTAGCAAGATGTTGACCTTAAGGACACAAGTCGTTCTATCAGTGAACATTTTGAATGAGTCAGTGTCTTCACTTTGACCCAAGAGTCATGCGGTGGATGGATTTGTAACAGTTGTCTTAAGGTCAATGCCTAAAAGTGGCAGACGAAACAGCAGCAGCGTGGAGACCATGACCCTGTAGACTGCCTTAACCATGTGCAACCCATTCAACATCTCCAGACCTGACTCCAGATCCACCCCATCCTTAACAGTGCACCCATGGCTCCTGCATTGCCCTAGTAAGCAAGTGGGAGGGTAAATCTTCCCTCATCCTTTCGTCAACAAAGGTTTCTCCAAGTGCAAGGTGTTTAATAGTTAGTAAGACACCTAGACTAACTTCTAAGCAACTAAAGGCCTCTCTCACATAAGGTGTAATGAGTCCACCATAAGAAAACCATTGACCAGTGATGGTATACATGGCAGGGTTCCAAAGAATGAGTGAACACACCACAGCACAAACACAGCACTAAATTTAGGCCATCCATGTAGGAGCTGTGGGCAGCTGTTGTATGCATCGTACGGTGAGCAGTGCTTGGGGAGGGTCTGGGATTTGAAGCGGCAACCATCAGGTCACAGGGGCGACTCCCTAATCATTACACCACCACTGTACTAAGGAGAAGCCATTGCTCTCCAAAAACGTACATTTCTCCAGTTTGCTAAAAATCGCATGGAAACAAGCCAAACTCCCAGAGCTGAAGCCGTTCTGTACAGACAAAAAAAAGTGTGATATTGGATAATTTTACTCAATAGTTAAATGAGCATATTTTTGTCTTATTAGTTTAATTGGAATGACTCTATCTACTTTTAGGACTTCTAAAGGGCTCACAAACTTTCAAGCACCACTGTATTTATTTCATAGTTACACAGTGCACTTTTGGTCCAGTTCTTGTCTGTATTTATTTTTGTTTCCCCTTTTGTTTGAATCTGAATTAGCCTTTAGCTTTTGTTTAGTCTAAAACCATTGCTTTGGTATTATGAGCGTTTGTCTTATTGCCTTCTCTTGAGTCATAGCTGTGGCTAAAAGAGTTAGGGACAGCCAATGGCCTACTGCTAATTAATTGAGGCCTGATTTGTTTTCAGCATTAGCCATTAGCTTTTGCCAGTTACAATGAAAGATTCTGAAATGTGTGGTGATTTGGCATATAGCTAAAATCAAATAACTGAAATCTGCAACTTGGTTAACAGTTTGAGTCTGAAAATAGAACAAAAACTTTCATGTAGTGCATTTCTCAGACCTCCAAACACAACAGCTGTTATTAGAACCTACAAGGTTTTACCGGTGCCCAAATCATGATGTCACGATTGGTGGAGTGGTGGACGCAAACGCGAGGGCAATTAAAGTTGTTTTAATGAAAGCTACGCAGACAAAACCAGGAGGGAGATCCAAACACAGCAGGCAAGGGTCAAACAGGAGCGAACTGAGCGATTCCGGAATCAAAGGACAAGGTCAGGAACAAGGCTAAGGTCAGGATTCCAAGAATACACAAACCAGAAACACTCAGTCACTGTGCAGGATGACGAGTTGACTTCACATAACTTCCTCTAGTTGCCCGGAGCCTAAGTAACTCCAGCAATCAACTCTCTGATCCACCGCACCTGTGGATCACTTGAACTGGGGGCTGATGCTGGGGTTACTGGCTCCGGCCACCAGATGGAGACAACTCCCCGTACACATGAGAAGACGTTTCTGGTGTTTTGGAGGTTTTTGACTAGTAAAAATCCCTAGTTGGTCAACTTAGTGTATCCTAGTGTGGAGTCTAACATGTTGCAGGCTTATGAGGAACCTGAAATGATTCTGAAATGACTGCAAAACATTAAAAATGTAAGTGAACAAATATCCAAAATGTCTCAAATCTAAAAACACTTACTACAAGTGACATTAGCCTCATAACTGCTACTAGAAGCTAAAAAAAGTACAGAAATTGAACGGAAGTACTGTAACTCCACTTTTCAGTTAATACGCAATATCTGGTGTCCAGCACATTTTGGTCATTTCCCTGCCCAAAGACACCTGCTTCAGCTAACCCGTTCATTACCAGGTTTACTGAGTTTGATTGAGGAGAACTACCAATCTGTGCTGGACACCAGCCCCCCAGGACCAGACTTGGGCACCCCTGGATTATATCTTGTGTTTGACACTGAAAAACATTTGCAGTGACCTTCAAAATGACTGGCACCTTTATCCAACATCAAATGAAAATCCTCAGCAAAGGGAGCATGCTCAGAGTACTAGTGCCAGAAAGTGTGTGAGACAAGAAAACATGTTTATATTTTTCTATGGATTTCTTCTTTGAATAGTTTGACCTCGCCGGGTGGTTCGATTTCTCATTTTCAGTGTAAGCTGATAAATAACAATAACACGTTTTCGTAGCCTTTCTTGTTCATCCTTATGAAGCATGCCAATAATTCAGAAGGCCAGTTGTATTTATCTCTAGATTCCCATTGTGTATACGCTTATGCTTATGTTTTGTTCTATTTACTCTCCAAAGCTGGAGGGCTCCCAAGTGGTATATTGGTATATTAGTCTTATAATTAGAAGATTATGGATTCCATCACCAGCCATCCATGTCCAGGAGTACACTTGCACTCTTTGGGTACATTGGTACTCTTTGGCTCTTTTAGGGTTGGTAGGGTGGACCTTCCACTTCTCCCATCACTCAGAATGATGCCGGTCAGTGAGGGAGTCTAGTAGCTGATATGACACAATTGTCAGTTATTGCTCTTCTCCAAACAAGTTGAGCTCTTTATTGCCACTCCAACAGATCTAGCGGTTTTCGTGACTTAGAGGAAGCCTTCACCCATCCAATTTGGTCACATTGTGTGATTTTGGGAGCTCTAGTTAGGGCAGGAATTAGACACTGGGGAAGATATTAGATATTAGACACTGTTGTGTTGTTTTTGCAGACTGAAAGGGCATCATTTATTTAATTATTTTTTTATTTGTACAATTTTTGTAAAATGTTTTTGTGATTGACATGAAAAGAAAGAGAAAAATGTCAGGATCAAGCAGAACTGTGTACCCAAAAAATCTATTAATTAAATAATATTACATTTAAAATCTGATGCTTACTGGACATTACATCTAAACGTAACACTCTTACCCCCTTTAAAAAAATTAAGCATTTCTTCATTGTCAACAAAATTATCTCCCCATTGTCTGCTCTTCATTGCCGAAAATATTACATCTCCTACCCATCAACAAAATTATTAAGTCTTCTCCCTAGCAACAAAATTCATCCGTCCATTTTCAAAACCACTTCTTCCGTTTCCGGTTCGCGGGGAAGCTGGAGCCAATCCCAGCTGACTGCGGGGCTAAGGCGGGGTTCACCCAGGACAGGAGGCTCCACCCATCACAGGGCAACACACAGACAGACAACCACTCATACACACACTCACACCTACAGGCAATTTAGAGCATCCAATCAGCCTACGGCAGCCTTTGGACTGTGGGAGGAACCCGGAGGACCCGGAGGAAACACACGCCAACACGGGGAGACACTCCACACAGAAAGGCCCCCAGGGATCGAACCCAGGACCTTCTCGCTGTGAGGCGACAGCGCTAACCACTGCACCACCGTGCCGCCCGAGTCTCCTCCCCATCAACAACATCGTTACATCTCCTTTCCTGTCCAGCCACTAGATTTCAGAGCGTTTCCCTTGTTTTCTCCCTTCTGATCATTCATGTCTCTCTGCCTATGCATTTCACATGGACAGGCTGTGAATATTTTATCAGGCCCTTCTTTAACATTTCAGCAGACCTGTGCCAGATTTGCGAAGGTGACATATCGCCCCCACCCCCACCCCCACCCCTCACTCTGATGCATTATACATGTCCCGTGTGCCGCTAAAGGCCATACGAACACCAGCTTTAAGTACTCCGTTAGGACTCTCTGGACACTCAGAGAGGCCATTTTTCAGATGCAGGGTGTTATGCTGCCCAGTGTTGTCCTGGCCTGTGTTTAATAATGGATCTAGAGGATGTGTGAAGGGGGCTCGCCGCTAAGGGACAGATTCTGGGAGTATACTTGTCCAATTTTGTAGGGTGCGTGTGTAGATTTGTGTGTGTATGAGTGTATATGTCAGTGAATGTATTTGAAAGTGTGTGGATGGTTAAGTGTGCTTTATGTGTCTGTGTGTGATTGCTTGTGTGTGTGTGTGTGTGTGTGTGTGTGTGTGTGTGTGTGTGTGTGTGTGTTGGCTGTAAATTTACTCGTATTCTGCAATCACAGAACACTTGGACATTTTCAGCAGATACTGTGAATCTAATGTGTTTGTTCAAGCCTACATTGTATTGAATATGTAAAATAACTATGTAATTACACATAATAGCATGCAATTACAATGTAACTACAAATTACATGTTCATAGTTACTGCTAAATCATGGTTGTGCACCCACTTGATCTAGTAATTAAACTCATACCTACAGTAATATTATATTGGTGTTACACAAACTGACACAAATTTTTATTGTGCAATTGTACAATTATGTAGAAATATAGATTATACTTCCATCCATCCATCCATCCATCCATCCGTCCATTTTCTAAAACGCTTCTTCTGTTTCTGGTTCGCGGGGAAGCTGGAGCCAATCCCAGCTGACTGCGGGCCTAAGGTGGGGTTCACCCAGGACAGGAGACCAACCCAT
>JBBPDA010000001.1:30859268-30869786 GCA_037974385.1 Arnoldichthys spilopterus | reverse complement strand
ATAGTTTGAGACAGAGCCTGGAATAGTGCTCTATATAGTGAATATGGCATAGTTTGAGACAGAGCCCGGAATAGTGCTCTATATAGTGAATATGGCATAGTTTGAGACAGAGCCTGGAATAGTGCTCTATATAGTGAATATGGCATAGTTTGAGACAGAGCTCGGAATAGTGCTCTATATAGTGAATATGGCATAGTTTGAGACAGAGCTCAGAATAGTGCTCTATATAGTGAATAAGGTGTAGTTTGAGATGCAATTTCCCTGTTAGCTTGCTGGTTCCTCAGGGGTGACTGGGCGGATGATTTGCCTCAGTGTTTAACAAGCCACCTCCATTGTTAATGCTGAATAAAGTTGAGAGTCTGGAGCCAGCGGCCTGGCCCTTTGCCCTTTCCTTATGCTCCTGCATCGGGCACCTGCCCAAGACTTCTAAGCATTTATTGACCACTGGCATCAAAGTGGCCACAGTCCATCACCTGCACACGTCGGCTTTCACCTCCAATTGATCACTCGCTTTAAGCAGCTCTAGCCAGCCACATGAATGAAGTGCGGACAGTTAAGAGTCATTGTGTTGAAAGCTTTATGCAATATGTAGCAATAAGTCACAGTTATTACTGCTGTATGAATCATTTCCAAGTGGAGAAACTACGAGGAAGGTGCAAGTTCTATGATACAAATATACAATATTCAATAGATTTATTATCAGTAATAATCACGATAAAGTTGCAGTTGCAGTTACTGCCCCTTCAACAAAAATGCTAATATCCTCTAGCGCCTCTGTGTGATTTTCTTCGTAGCATCAAAGAAGCATCTCGCCCAGCATAATAATTTTTGTGTGGGTAGATGATGGTGTTGGTGGGGATCGGGGACTGGACTCAACCAGGGGGTCTTGACCAAATCTTTGTAGGACCAGGGAGGGTGGAAACACGGAATTTGGTTTTCATCCAAAGAATGTGGTAGTAATGTAGGGTGTGAATTTTTGTGAAGTATTGCCACAGGCATGTCTTTATGTATGGAAATGTGTCTGATGCAGCGCCCCCTATTGGTGAAATCTCACAAAATTTGGTGGGCTTCTAAATAATGTGGTACCAGTGTGGTGTGTCCAATTTTATGAAATTTGAACCTTTACATCATGAGATATTGGCAAGTGAACTTTATAATTGTTGCCGAAACGGTTGTCAAGCTTTTGGCCAAAAGTGCTTGGTACCTTTAGGGATGCTAGTAAACAGGGACACTTAAGGACACAAACTTCTAAATCCATATCAGCCCTGTGGGGTTACAATCCCACCAAGTTTCATGTGGATCATTGAGGTCTAAATGTATAAAATTGTCCCCCAAAAATGTAAGGAAAGAGAGGGAAACACTTAGTGTCTCTTTGGGACGTGAGAATTAGAATCTGCTGATTTGAGAGAACCCTCATGGCATAGGACAGCACCGCCTGAGAGGGTTGGTGTCTAATAAAGACCATAAAGCTTCACATCGTTCACATGCTTCTTGGCGCCTAGTGTTCACACATACAACCTCTCCTTCTGTCCTGCGCTGATGGGTGCCAGAAACCACTGAGAGGCCAAATGGCAGCATCAGAACTCCTCCACAGTGGCTGGAGATTCTAAACGCATTGGACACGAGGTAGCATGGCTGAACCAGCTTCATGATATACAGCCTGTGCTTCTGGCAGCACTTCAGGGGCTGCTGTCTGAAGTGGACCTCAGGCTGTTCATTCTAACACTCCATAACTCAGCTGGGGTGTGTACTGCTGGAGAGAGGCCAGTCCCGCTAAAAAAGGAGGCTTCCAGCGTGATGGTGTGTGTTTAGAGAAATCGCTGGGGCAAACCAACTTTTAAAGTTCCAGCAAGCCTGAGAGGTCTGCAAGACGTTAAGGTTCTGGATCGATATCTGTAAGCCAGGTTCACTATTCGGATGCCTGGCTATGAACCTTCTTGGGCACTATTATTCAGTGAGAGTGAAAAAGGTGTAGTGTTGAGACATATCCCAAATTATAGCCCCTCCTAGACCCTAACGGTAAGTCAGCACAACGTGTAACTCATCTTCAATATTTAGATGCTTAAGGGAATGAGAAAATTAGAAAAGTTGCTAATGCAAACACTCGCACATTTTGACATGATAATGCCATGCTAATGCTAACACTTGTACATTATGATATGATAATGCTATGCTAATGCTACCTCTTGCACATTATGATATGATAATGCCATGCTAATGCTACCTCTTGTACATTGATATGATAATGCCATGCTAATGCTACCTCTTGTACATTATGTGATAATGCCATGCTAATGCTACCTCTTGCACATTATGATATGATAATGCCATGCTAATGCTACCTCTTGTACTTTATGATATGAGAATGCCATAATAATGCTACCTCTTGTACATTATGATATGATAATGCCATGCTAATGCTACTTCTTTTACATTATTATATGATAATCCCATACTAATGCTACCTCTTGTACTTTATGATATGATAATGCCATACTAATGCTACCTCTTGTACATTATGATATGATAATGCCATGCTAATGCTACCTCTTGTACATTATTATATGATAATCCCATACTAATGCTACCTCTTGTACTTTATGATATGATAATGCCATGCTAATGCTACCTCTTGTACTTTATGATATCATAATGCCATACTAATGCCACCTCTTGTACATTATGATATGATAATGCCATGCTAATGCTACCTCTTGTACATTATGACATGATAATGCCATGCTAATGCTACCTCTTGTACATTATGATATGATAATGCCATGCTAATGCTACCTCTTGTACATTATGATATCATAATGCCATGCTAATTATATTGCAGATTGTTATAACATCATGCTAAACCTCCTGATGCTAACACATGTAATACTTGCTCACTGTAATATGATAATGCCATGCTAATTCTGACACACCTGATGCTGATGATTGCTTACTGTGAAATACTAACACCATGACAGACATAGCAGAGACTGTGATGTCATCATGCTAGTTGGCCACTTGAGACAGCCATGAGATAATTCTGCAGTATTAGCATACTAACTTTTTTCATTTACATGAAAAACATTTTTTTTTAAATCATTTGTGATAATATGATTTTAGTACGTCACTGACAGGGTGTGGTGGAGTAGAAAGGTGAAGTATGAGTGTTTCTTTACCTTATTGCACTTGGATCCTCGGCTGAATTTTCCCACCAAATGGCTGTTATTTTTATGCGCACATGCGTCTAATGAAAAAATTATAATAATAAATGGACAAATACAACAAAACGAATGTAAATGAAAAATGACATAATATGAACAACATATTTAATGTGAAAATGAAACATTAATCAAACAAAAAGCAGGAAAACACAAATTAAAAAGATAATTTAAAATTATTTAAGCACATAAACAATGCTAAAATAATGAGGTGAATTTGAATTAAGCTGCAACATCTGGCCACAAAAAGCAATTAAATGTAATTAAATTAAATTAAAAACCTATTTCAACACAGATGGTCCCACTTTACTTAAGCTATCCTAATAACTGGGTAATTACACATTAATAATGCATGTAACAACAATGTAATACACTACAGTAATTACACAATAAACGTGTAAACGCTGCACTACTGCAACAGTCAATACATCCCCAGTAAATTGTCATTACATGCTAGAGAAAAATGAAGGTCTTGCCTTAACTTTTGGATCTCAGAGGCAAAGTTATCAGATGTATTTTTTTTTTAAAAACTACATTTTTACTATTATTATTGAATAAATATTGAAACATTTTATTACAATGTATCAATTTGTTCTCCCACACACAGTTATTACACAGTTATTACACAGACACTTAATATAAAGTGAGAGCAAAATCAAATGCTGCTATTTTGATTGTCGTGACTTTGGATCCAGAGTGCCTTAATGCTGAAAAGTTGTTCATTAATTGTGAAGTATTATTGAGAGTACTAGCCATCTGGGACACCAACCAAGGTGCAAACAATTGAGTCATTCTCACACCGAAGAAATCCGTGAACCGACGAGCAAATGAGGCAGATGGATTTTTTTCCCTGTGGTCTTTTATCGAAGGCAATAAATTGTAGTTATAACCCCTTTGACCCATATATCTATGTGTAATAGACATTGCCTTGACCCCAGGCATCCCAGGCCTGTCTACAAACTCATACCCACCCCCCACACACACACACACACAAACACACACACACCGTTAACCTGTGTATTGCAGACTCAGATTCTGAAACAAGGCCAGATTCTCATGTTGCCCTCCTAGTTATTGGATTCTTACCAGTAATGGGCTGCAGGAGCCGTATAAGGTGACTGAATGTTGGCAGCTCATGAAAGCAATGGGAAGATAATACAGCCGGTCTCACTGTTAAAGGAATACTCCAGCATTTTTCAGTGCCATCTCTACCTGCTGCCCCTTTACTGTACTGTTGCTCACCATGGTCAGTAATGTTGATTCCAAGCTTCGAAATGTGCTTAAAAAGGCCTAAATTGAGATGCAGAAGATAATGCTTAAATATTGTTACATGATACTGGTGTGCTAACACTTGCTTATTGAAATATGTTAATGCTATGTTAACACTCATAACACTAGCACTTGCTTTGTCTATGCTAATACCATCCATCCATTTTCTAAACCGCTTCTTCCGTTTCCAGGTCGCGGGGAAGCTGGAGCCAATCCCAGCTGACTGCAGGCCTAAGGCGGGGTTCACCCAGGACAGGAGGCTCAACCCATCGCAGGGCAACACACAGACAGACAACCATTCACACACACATTCACACTTATGGGCAATTTAGAGCATCCAATCAACCTACTGCAGCCTTTGGAATGTGGGAGGAAACCGGAGAAACCCTAGTGAATACGAATATTCTGCACAGAAAGGCCCCCATGGCTGACCCGGGGATCAAACCCAGGACCTTCTCGCTGTGAGGTGACAGCGCTAACCACTGCACCGCCATGCTACATTGGAATTTGAGGCATTGACACACTACAAGATTTAAAAGATCACATGGAAGACATATAGTTGGGCTAATTACCATTTCTTTGTCATATTAGCATGGCAAAAAAACAATTCAGTAAGCCAGCCTTTCCAGTTGGCAAGCTTTCTGCTCTTGAACAGTAAAAATGTTGATAAAATACATTTAAATCAATGGCAGTTAAAGATTGTGGTATGATAATGCCATGCCTGTGCTAACACTCCTGATGCTAGCGTTTGCTAGCCTGCTAAATTGATATTTGGCCCCTTGAGACCCCCAGTAATGAGTACTTTGTAATGTTTGTCCATGTAGTGTGGCTAATCTTCATTCATTTATCATATTAGCACACTAAAATATATTCCTGCATGCTAACCTTTTGAATAAAACATCTTTCTTAGACAGTAAAGGTTAATGGAGCATGCTAGCAAATTTAAGTATCAGGAATGTTAGCATTGCCCTGACATTAGCACCTGTTATCTTCAGCATCTGCCCACTGATTTCTACATGTCATTCATTAACATGTTTACTTTTATTGCCTTAGAGCAAGAAGCTGGTTTACTCAAAAATATGGCATGCTAAAATTATCTGTAAGCACACCAAAGTGACGAATAAATAATATTATTAATAATAAATAAAATAAGAAGAAGAATAAAGGAATAATTAATAATGAGGAATAAATTAGCCACACAGATGATCTTTAAAATCTTTGGTAGCATAGGTGAAAGCAAGTGTTAGCATCAGGAGTGCTAGCATGGCATTAACGTATCACAATAAGCGAGTGTTAGCATCAGGAGTGTTATCATGGCATTAACGTATCACAATAAGCGAGTGTTAGCATCAGGAGTGTTATCATGGCATTAACGTATCACAATAAGCGAGTGTTATCATCAGGAGTGTTATCATGGCATTAACGTATCACAATAAGCGAGTGTTAGCATCAGGAGTGTTATCATGGCATTAATGTATCACAATAAACAAATAGCATTAGGAGTGTTATCATGGCATTAATGTATCACAATAAACAAATAGCATTAGGAGTGCTGGCAGTAGCATACCATTATCATACAAATAGTCTTAGCTTCAGCATCTGCCCATTGACTTCTATTATAAGAGGTTTACAAGCAAACAAGCATTTTGTTCTTTTCTAAGTATAAGGAAATGTGGCAAAATTATTGTCTGTGGTAACTGACTCTGCAATACAGGTGTGGTAGATAGAGATCAGATTAAAAAACACTGGACTTTTCCTTTAAGCCTATTGTTTAGCTCATATGGTAGTTACTGCTGTTTAAATGGGCGGCTATTTGAAATCAATAGTCAGTCAATGCCCTCTTCACATACTCTATGAGATCAGATCATATTTTCATATTCTCCTGGGTGCTGTAGATATTTTTTTCCCCGCTGAACCTATCAGCTGTAAAAGCACACATTTCTATCTTTAGTCGCAGCAGTTTGACAGCACAGCTAATCGCCTGACTGGCTAATAGCTTCAGTGCTGTTTTAGGACTGCACTCACACGCAAAACCAGGTGAGCTGAGGTCAGATTGATCATAATTGGATCATATAACAACACAATGTGATTACAGTGCATGTAGCACGCAACAAGAAGTAGAATTCCCCCCACCAAGCCTCTTTTAATGCAACCTGTTGCTGAGGCAGATAGCTAATGCTATGCTAACATGGTGGCCATCCAGTAACAGGTGATGTGTTGTATCTGCAACTGCAGAATGACTCATTTCTCATGAGTCACACTCATCATTACAGTCCCTGATCACCCGAGACCATGACATCATCCTTGCATTACGCCAGCGGACTCTCATCTCTGAGGTAAATGCTATTAGAGTCTTTGTTCTGTGGTGGATTACAGGAAAAAAATGGTCTGACGGAGGTAAAGAGGAGGGGGTGACCTGCAAAAAATGAACAGGGAAAGAGCAGAAAGATCACGAAGAGCGACCAACATCTGATTCACACGGATTCAGGATTGAGGTTCATATAAACTGAGAGTGAGGCGTGGCATAAAAACAGCACCCGCTGTGTTCCCATTGTGCTTTGCTAAGTAATTCAGTCTGAAAGCGTATATGATTCATCACAAGGAGGAACTGCTCCTGAGTCTCAGGCATGAAATCGCCACCATTAGTGAGGTAAAGTGACACAACGATACAGTTAAACATGCTGCAGATTGCATTGGTCGACCAGGAATGGTGTGGCGATTGAATTTTTCAACCAGGAAGGGTCTGGCGATTGAATCTGTCAATCAGGAAGGGTGTTGCGTTCGCATTTGTTGACCGGGAAGGGTGTGGCAATCATATTTATCAAATAGAATAGTGTGGCAAATTGTATTTATGGACCAGGAAGGGTGTGGCGATTGAATTTTTGGACCAGGAAAACTGGTGATCATATTTATCAACCAGGAGGGGTGTGGCAATTTAATTTATCGACCAGGAGGGGCGTGGCAATTTAATTTATCGACCAGGAGGGGCGTGGCAATTTAATTTATCGACCAGGAGGGGTGTGGAGATCGTATTTGTTGGCCAGGAAGGGTGTTGCAATCATGTTTGTCAACCAGTAAGGGTGTGTGCATTTGAATTTGTGGACCAGAAAGGGTGTGGCGATTGAATTTGTTGACCAGAAAGGGTGTTGCGATTGAATTTGTCGACCATAAAGGGTGTGGCGATTGAATTTGTCGACCATAAAGGGTGTGGCGATTGAATTTGTTGACCAGTAAGGGTGTTGCGATTGAATTTGTCAACCAGAAAGGGTGTGTAAATCATATTTATCAACTGGGAAGGGTGTGGCGATCGTATTTGTCAACCAAGAGAGTTTTTAACTGTAATAAAAAGTATTACTTGCATTAAACTTAATTAATATTTATTTCTAAAAGAAAAATAGTGAGTCGTAAGTATTTTTAAGTACCTGTCTTTAAAACTGTTCACCACAATTACTCATACAGTCACATTTCAGTTAAGATTCTTGAACGAGGAGCTTGTCCAAAGGACAAAATACACCCCATCTATCTAGCAGTTACGGCAGAAGACATATGTGGGCGGAGCCTGAATGGAGATAGGTCAATTTGCGGAACAATGCGAGCGACACTGTAACACTGGAGTACTTCAATTGAGGTACAATTTGCCCTAATAGAGGCGCCAGGCCTCAAATCAATGGGCCGAGACAGGCAGCTGTGTATGAAGACTGACAGAGTGGCCACCCGGCTCCGATCAGCCCGGGCCTGTTTGAGGAAAAGGATGTCCAATCAAGATGATTGACACAGGACACAGCGTTCAGAGCCACTTCATTGGCGCACAGCCATAATTCACCCGGACGGTTACGAGGCCGAGGTGTGTAAAAGGGGGATGGTGGCGGGGGGGGGGAGGGCTTTAAGGTTAACACTGAATACATTTTCCCATCCTCCACTTACACACGATCCTGATTTAGCACGGCCTTGATTCCCAGCTGACTGTACCAGCAGGCGTTAACCCTTAGAAGTCGCACAAATATATTATATATCGAATATTTTATGTTTTATAGATCATTTCTCACTCATAGCTTGTTGAGACACGCTGAGACCTTGTGTAGAAAGTGTGGAGCTTTCACTCTAGACCACATTTGTGGACATCGAAGAGAATACATTTTAAGATTTATGACCAAATTTGATTTAAAAAAAAGTTATTGTTGTTACCAGTGTCTTGTTAAATGCAGAGAAAAAAATTCTTTACATTTTTGTCATTTCTTTGAGTCAGAGGGCTCAAATTTAGCAATACATATTGAATACAATTATAAATAGAAATAATACATAAAAATATATAAATATAATTAATTATGTATTTAATTATAGAATCATTTTTGAAATGTAGCTAAATGTATGGGTCAACATGGCAGGGGGTAGAATATGTCCAGATTTTATGTCAAAACTGATGCTGATATAAAAAAAAATATGGCTCATAAAATATGGCTTTGAAATACCGCTCCTGTCCGAACATTTGTCCCATTCCGATATAATTTCTCATGCAAATTTCCAATATTGATATGATTCCGATGTTGTAGTCTTCCCTACAAATTTTTCCTCACTTTTTCCACTGCATAGTCCGTGAAAACGTGGCTGTTAAACTAGTGCATTAACATGCAAAGGCCTACAGCAGCTAAGCCCCGCCCATCCACGGCCATAAACAGAGCTCCTTTACATCCTTCAGCATTTCCTGTGGATCATGAGCTTTTGTGTGACGTTGTTTGGAAGCGAGGGTTTCATTATGTTTTTGCTTCACATTTTTTTGCTATGACTGGACATTTTGAGGAATATTAATGCCTTAAAGGTACAATAACAAAAACAGTTTGCTTAGGATGTCTCACAAGAACCTGGAGACCCTACAAAATTAAAAAATTTAAGGCGTAGACCCCAGATGTCTTGCGCTAATCCGCTAAAGCTCGTTCATATTAGCCACCAAACACAGGCACAATCACACAAATACACACACACTGACACACACTCCAAGCTCTCGTTCAACTGGTGGTCCATCCATACGACGGCCCCCAGGAGGCAACTGGAGCAGACGTCCAGCAGAAAATGAAGACAGATTTGAACAAATCCATCCTTCCTCCCATGCACGTCGCTCCACCATCACTTTAATAGCCCAAATTGACGAGCAGGGCATAACGGCGGGGCACGGCGTGTGCAAATCTGGGACACTGCAGGTGTCAGTGTGTAGGTGTGTGTTGTCTCCAACGTGCATTTTCACGCCTGAATTCTTCTCAAAGTAGCTGCAGATTTTACGGCCCCTGCTGTTCAATAAGCCGTGTGTGTTTTATGGTGGTGTAACAGCAACGAGAGCCGAGCCACGCCCCGCCGCACTGTGGAAGATGAGGCCGTCAATCTTGCCCCACCCATATTCTGACAAAGCACACCTTTCCAACTCTGCTTCCCAGCCGTGGCTAGGATGAGCTCAAACTCCTGAGCTAGGATTTGTATCAGTAGCCCCGCCTCCAGAGAAATGGGTGGGTTTGTAACCTCCTAAACTAGAATTTCTAGCACCTTAACCCCTTCATGATTAGCTAGAGCTATAACCCCGCCCCCTGGGGTAGGACGTTCAACCCTCTGAGGTAGCTGATCTGGAGTCTGATTATTAGCCACACATGGGCCCGCCCCCTAATGATTAGCTAGCCACAGCCCAGCTTTAGCAAGATTAGCTAGCCACAGCCCCGCCTCAGAAAGATTAGCTAGCCACAGCCCCGCCTCAGGAAAATTAGCTAGCCACAGCCCCGCCTCAAGATGATTAGCTAGCCACAGCCCCGCCTCAGGATGATTATATAGCCACAGCTCCGCCTCAGGATGATTACCTAGCCACAGCCCCTCCTCAGAAAGATTAGCTAGCCACAGCCCCGCCTCAGGATGATTACCTAGCCACAGCCCCGCCTCAGGATGATTACCTAGCCACAGCCCCGCCTCAGGATGATTAGCTAGCCACAGCCCCGCCTCAGGATGATTAGCTAGCCACAGCCCCGCCTCAGGATGATTAGCTAGCCACAGCCCCGCC
>JBBPDA010000001.1:30844859-30858102 GCA_037974385.1 Arnoldichthys spilopterus | reverse complement strand
AAAAAAAAACCAACCTTCTTTAAGTTTTTCCCCCCCCCCCCCCCCCTACAAATCCACTACTCACCCCCTTCCTCAACCTGCCCCCCCCCTCTCCCCTCCCCTCCTGCCACCTGCACCTCGTGACCTCACCGCGTTGCTCTACTTTTCCGGCGCGTCGAGCGTCACGCCGGTATCGCGCGAGACCGACTGCATGCGTGCACGACATGCAGTTGCGCGAGCGTGCGTGCGCACACGGGGTGTTGGTGTGTGGCATTGCAATGCAGCGATACCTCGCGCTTTAAAAAAAAAAAAAAAAAAAAGAATACCTATATTTTGTTTCTAAAAAAAAATTAAAATAATAATAAAACTACTGCAAATAAATAAAATAAAAAACACTCGCGTGCGAGCGCTCAGACCAACGAGACAGAATAAAGACGCGAGACAAAATAAAAAAAAAACAAAAAAAACACCAGAAGCCCCAAACACACCCCAAAAAAAGCCAGTGGAGAGGTGCTGTGGGGGGGGGGGACCAAGGTACCCTACATGCAACTGCCACTTGGGTGCAGCACAGCCAGCACCCCACCCTTACCCCCCCCCCCCCCTCTAACTTGCAGCCCTGTCCAATGCAAAGCAATGTGCACCTGAATTAGGTGCAGCTCCGCATCAGTGAAACCCGCAGCTTTGCATTTAATTTTATCGCCCCCCCCCCAAAAAAAAAGGCATAAAAAACAAACAAAAAACAAAAAGCAACTGGCAACCCGCCCCAGAGCCGGAGCCTGGCGAGGAGCCGCCACCTGGATCTCAGGTGCATGCCTCGATCCCTCGATCCGGTGGGCTTTTTTTTTTCCGGGTGGAAAGCTCCTCCAGGCTCCTCCAGGCTCCTCACGCTGCCACCACCTTCATTACATTAGCAAGGCGTGCCGGTGAGGGGGGGGGGTCTTTATTTGCCTCCCTCCTCCTCAAAGAGTGAAGAAGTCACATCCTTAGCGTTGTTGAGAATTCCATCTTAGCCTCATGACATCCCAGAACCACCACCCCACACACACACACACACACACACATCCCACCCTCCACCAGTTCCCCGCCCAGAAAAAGCAACGGAAATGTTGGGAATATTTACCGGCTTTGTTCTTCTTATACAGCACAGCATACTTGGAGAATCCCCTCTCTCCTTCTTTTCCGCCTTCTTTTGCCTTCCTTTCCTTTGCACTTCTCTCTCACACACACTCCCTCTCTCCCTCTCTCTCTCTCTCTCTCTCTCTCTCCCTCTCTCTCACACACACACACTCTCTCCCTCTCTCCCTCTCTCCCTCTCTCCCGGCTGTATCAACAGCTGAGGCGTCTGATGCTTTTACTCATTACACTTGGCCCACACGCACACACACACTCACACACACTCGCCGCCGGTAGTCCGCTGTGAGACACGCCGCCTAACAATGACTACTAAAACCCACCCTATAAACCCCTCCTATCTCTCTCTCTCTCTCTCTCTCTCTCTCTCTCTCTCTCGCCCTCTCCCTCTCTCCCTCACACACTCAAGAACCCACCCATTGTAGCCCCCCCCTTCCCTTCTTCCACAAGCTCAGGCTCTAACCCCACCCTTCGCTGTCGTTCGTAGGCTATGAATGACTGAATATGTCCAATCTGTCCATAGACTACCCCCCCCCCTCACACACTTACACCCACTCCCACCAACACCCATCCTTCTCTTCCCTTCTTTTTTTTCCTCCCCCAGTCCAGGGCGGTGGCCTTGCTGGCTGCTAGCAGGTTCTCACCGTAGATGCTGTGCGGGACCCTCGTAGAATGAGTGTATCCGTTTAGCTGCTTAAATTTGTCATCGGGCCTTTTTTCCCCCACATGTATGTGGGTTCACAGCATGTAGGAAGCTCTAGCCAGCAGTAATGAAGCCTTCTCTTCTGTCTTCCAAGCGCTGTTCACATGGTAACCGTGCTGAATCGATGGCCATGTGAAAGCACAAAGGTGTGGACGAGGCCTGCACATTGTAGCAAAAACATGCACGTTAGAGTATGATGTGCCCACTGTTATGATGTAATGTGCAGTAAAAGACACATGTGCATACGATGGTGGGAGAACTGACCCAGACACATGCAGGAGGGGCTGTACGTGCCCAAGCACCTGCTCCTTTGGCCAAAGTGTCCGTTTTGGCAAAGCTAGTGTCCCCGTCTACAAAAAGATGGTTTATTTTTGTCTTGTCACTACACACACAATAATTTAGGGGTTTTTTGGTGTCGTCTTGGCCCCCACAACAAAAATGTTGGTCTCATTTGGTTTCGTCTTGCCCCCATTGAAAAATATTTGGTTTCAACTTGCCCAAATTTTACAAAAAGTTTTGGTTTTGCTTGGTTTTGTCTTGCCCTCCCACAACAAAAATTTGGGTTTTGTTTGGTTTTGTCTTGCCCACCACAACAGAAATTTTGTTTTCATTTGGTTTTGTGTTGCCCCTCAACATAAATTTTGGTTTCGGTTAGAATCCTCTCATCCCTTCCTCAACAGAAAAATGTATCCATTTGGTTTTGTTTTGCCACACCCTCATCCTAAATTTTGGTTTTATTTGATTTTGTCTCACCGCCGACAAATATTTTGGGTTCTTTTGGATTCCTCTTATTTCCTCAACAAAAATTTTGTTTTTCTTGGGATTTGTCTGGTTCCTCACCACAAATTTTGGTTTACTTTTGTTTCACCTTCCATCCTCTGTAGACACAAAAATTTGGTTTTGGTTTTCCCTCGTTTCCCCAACACAGACATTTTGGTTTCGTTCGGCCTTGTTTCGTCCCCAAGACAAATTTGGGTTTCTTTTGGTTTCGTCTCAGAACCCCCAAGTCAAAAATTTTGGTTCTGCTGTGCTCCTGAGTGGTGCAAATGTTGATTAAACCATCAGCAATTATGATATAACTTGCAATGTTAATTCATTAGTCTCGTGTGATTTTGTTGGCACGTTTCAGTGCCTTGACTTGTCCAAACAAGTGCAGAAAGTCATCAAGAGCTGTGATTGGCTACAGGGCTCATTTGCATGGTTTAATGTCAGAATTGCAATTGGCAACATCACAGTGATGATCAACTCAAGACATACTGTGAAACCTTAATGCTGGTGTAGGAATCTCTCTCTCTCATTCTCTCTCTGCCACAAACACACACACACACACAGGATGCCTGTGTGTGCCCCCTCCTCCACCCCTGCCCCCAACAACCAGCTGCTGGAGCCGCAATATAAAAAATCCTTCCTCTGGGAAAGGCCCCTTAAGCCCAATTCCAGTGTGCAGCACTGTTCCAGGAACGCCTCACCAGGTTCTAGAACCTGACAGACATTCTAGATTGGCAGCAGTGTAACGAAATGCAGCTAGAAAGATCCGACAAATCCTCCACCGCCCACAAGAACCCGCAACCCATCTGATGCAATAACTTAGTCATACTCTCAAGAATAAATTAGTGACCACTTTTTCCTTACACTGCTGTCTCAGTACAGTCTCCTCACTATACTCACTATACTCAGCATATTCTTCACTCTATACTCACTACAGTCTCCTCACTATACTTATTATAGTCCTTACTATACTCACTATACTCAGCATGTTCTTCACTCTATACTCACTACAGTCTCCTCACTATACTTATTATAGTCCTTACTATACTCACTATACTCAGCATGTTCTTCACTCTATACTCACTACAGTCTCCTCACTATACTCATTATAGTCCTCACTATACTCAGCATATTCTTCACTCTATACTCACTATAGTCTCCTCACTATACTCATTATAGTCCTCACTATACTCAGCATATTCTTCACTCTATACTCACTACAGTCACTTCACTATACTCATTATAGTCCTCACTATACTCAGCATATTCTTCACTCTATACTCACTACAGTCACTTCACTATACTCATTACAGTCCTCACTATACTCAGCATATTCTTCACACTATACTCACAACAGTCTCCTCCCTATACGTATTATAGTCCTCACTATACTCTGCATATTTTTCATACTATACTCACTATACTCAGCATATTCTTCACACTATACTCACTACAGTCTCCTCAATATACTTATTATAGTCCTCACTATACTCAGCATATTCTTCTCACTATAATCACTATGATCTCCACACGATACTCATTATAGTCCTCACTATACTCAGCATAGTCCTCACTATACTTAACATATTCTCCTCACTATACTCACTATGGTCTCCTCACAATACTCATTATAGTCCTCACTATACTCCGCATAGTCTCCTCACTATACTCACTACAGTCTCCTCACTATACTCATTATAGTCCTCACTATACTCAGCATTGTCTCCTCACTATAGTCTCCTTACTATTCTCTTATTGCCCTCACTATACTCAGCATATTTTCCTCACTATATTTACTGCGGTCTCCTCACAACACTTATTATAGTCCTCACTATACTCAGCATAGTCACCTTACAATACTCACTATGGTCTCCTCACTATACTCTAAAAGTACTCACTGTACTCACTATACTCAGCATATTGTCTTCACTATACTTACTATACTCACTATGGTCACCTCACTATACTCATTATAGTCCTCATTATACTCACTATGGTCTCCTCACTATACTCATTATAGTCCTCACTATACTCAGCATAGTCTCCTCACTATAGTCACTAGGATCTACTCATTATACTCATTATAGTCCTCACTATACTCACTACACTTAGCATATTGTCCTCACTATACTCACTAGGGTCTCCTTACTATACTCATCATCAATTCTCCTTACTATTTCTTACTTATAGTCCTCACTATACTCACTACATTCTCCTCATTATACTCACTACAGTCTCTTCACTATAATCATTATACTTAGCAAATTCTCATCGCTACACTCACTACAGTGTCCTCACTTTACTCATTATACTCAGCATGTTCTTCTCACTATACACAATATGGTCTCTTTACTATACTCACTGAAGTCATCATTCTCAGCATATTATCCTCATTGTAGTATCTTCACTATACTCACCATAGTTGTCTCACTATGCTCAATATACTGAGTATATTCTCCTCAGTACTTATTTTTAGTCTTTTCACTATATTCAGTATAGTATATAGTATAATAATAATAATTATTATTATTATTATTATTATTATTATTATTATTATTATTATTATTATTATTAGAAGTAGTAGTGGTAGTAGAAGTAGAATAATTATATTATTATTATTATTATTATTATTATTGCTATTAATATGAAAAGAACACATATGATACATGGTTCCATGTAACGACCAAAACATTAAACATTAGCAGTGCTAGTCATAATTTCACATATGTTAGAATGTTATATGTAAAGATATGAGCGGTATACTGATCTAATACCTGCAGAAAAATGATTTGTGTGTATTTGTGTATTTGCCTGATCATTTTGGTCAACAATATGATGAAAAACCTTTATACAGTCCCGTTACTTCTCACCAACACAAAGGGAGGCCGAGAAACGCTGCAGGTAGATCAGATTAGCTCCTCACAAGGACTGAGGAACAAATGATGGCTTCTCAAATAAGAGACGATGAGATTAGAATCATTGTATTAGGTTTGTAATGAGGACTCTTCCTGCCAGCGGGTAAATATTAGGATCCTACTTGATTAATTCCACGTCGCCCCGCTTCATTCGGAAATCTGAAGTGATTGTGTGGATCTCATAACTAACTGGGATAGAAGAATCAGTGAAACGGGGCTTCTGAATGCATTGCTGATTCAACTGATCATCTGGACGATGGTCAGGGAGCCATTTTTTATTCACGCACGACATGAATATTAAACAGAAACAAGTAGGCCTCAGGGACAAAGTGTTTAAGACTAGGCCCCAGGTTTAAACACATTACTCTGGAAAACCGAGGTTATGAAACATAGCCAAAAATGGATCCAAGGTGAAAAGACTTGGAAGACCATCGTATCATTGTACTTGGAACTACTAGCGCTACCTTTAGTGTGGACAAGTAAACATCAATACACTGAGATATGTGGTGTCATTCCTGTCTATGTGGGCAGCAAATGTATAAAATAAAGAAGTTGCCAGTTTTATTTTAGCCAGATATAAAGAAGGCACCATATCTGCCCTCAATCAATAAGGCAATCCCACAATATTGAGTGACCACAAGCTTTCTTGAAAAATGTAATTCCACATGGCAGCCTGAGGCCATTGAAGGTTTCTTCACATGTACGATATTTCAACCAATGTGTGAAAAAACCCAGTGGCAATCAGGTGGTCCCCTGTCAAAATAATAAATAATATTTGTTGACGGGGGTGGGGATAGATGGAGATGAATTTCACTGGAGTTGGGAGCTGACCCATCCTTAAATTTTGCTTATGAGGCTTTAGGAGGATCTCAAATGTCAATCAGAGGGACGTTCATCCTCTGTTTCTGGTGTTTTTCTTGTATTTTTGTTTTCGTAGAAGTGTGCAGATGTCATTTGTTGTAGATCCGGGGCCTGGAACTGGATGCTGGACCAAATGCTAAGATACTGCCCCCTCTTATGTTTTATTCGAGGGTTTTGTTCAAAAAATCGAGAACTGAAACATATTTTGTTTGCTTATTTGCAAGGAAGGCAAACTAGGGATGCCCAAAGCATCATCATCATAGCCGTAGAACACAAACACTTTTGGTTAAGAAAGACTGTCAACATCATGACCATATTAGGAACTCTAGCTGTTTCTCTCCATGGGAAAAATTGAATTTTGGGTTTGAACTAATATTGAAATGAATGTACACTAAGAAAGGAAGTACACCCTTGGCCTCAGAAGCTACTATTGCCCCTTTAGCAGATATAACTTCTTGTAGGTGTTATGAGGGGAAGAAGGAGATGAAGAAGAAGAACCATGATATTCAACAGTTTGTCCAGGAGCTTGATTGGCTAACATGGCTAATGTAGCCCAGTAGTGGAAGCTTATTTGTGTCACTTAGCATCATGCAAACTGCACATTTCTTTCATATTTTGCAGACAGACTGCGATCAAAACATATCCCTGGACAATACCAACGGATCCAGTGTCCACTCAAGTAACGTTTTTTTAGCTAGCTAACTAGCTAAGTTACTCAAAGTGGAATATAAGAAAAATTTTGGTCTACACACTATGCTAGCAAATAGACTAAATAGGCCCCATTCCTCTACAAAAAAAACCCTCAACAAGAGGCCACACCCAACATCAGAGCTCCTGCCTCTCTAAAGGTCTCAACACGGTCCTGCTAACAAGCCTGCTGTGCAGCTCACTACCTCGACCCTCACTCTGATCTCTCTCGTTCTTGGCCAACAACACTCAGCAGCCCTGCCTAAAACTCTGCCAAGCACTGGGGCGTCTGTCTGCGCTGTGGATGTCGCTCTTTAGCCGGGGTGCTGAGGAGCGTCTGATGTTGAGAGTGTTCTGCCTGCACCCACCCGCTGAGGCGTAGCCTCGCAGCTCCTCAGAGGAGATCAGACATCGACCAGCAGAAGGCTGTGGTCATGTCTGTCAGAGGCTATTAGCGCCCACTTGCACACAGACATTCACACTCACGCAGGCCTGCACCAAGGACAACATGACAGTGGCGTGTTGTGCTGATCAAGCAAAGTGTGTGGGTGGGTGTTAGATTCTCTCACAGGTGACAACACACTGCTCTTGGTGACAGTCTTCGACCGCCACGTCGCTCGAAAGGTTACTGAGGATGTGCTCCAATAAGAGCTGTCAGCAAGAAATCAAATTCCTACAGTTTCTTTTTACTTCTAATGTAGTTGATCAGCAAAGCCATGCTTGGTTTTTTGGCTTTGTGCAGGAGCTACATGGCTAATGTAGCCAAGTAATGGAAGCTTATTAGTATGAATTAGCATCATGCAAAGTTGCCTTAAATGAAGCTGCTATTAATCTCAAAACTTGCTTAAGACAGTGTATCAGGGCTTTCTAGGTCTTCAGGGAAGACCTGATGATGTTTGGCAACCAATAGTCACATTTCTGTAATAAAATCATGTTTGTTGGTCACTGCACTGCCACGGTCATTTTAAAGTTTTGGTTCTATTAAAGTAAAAGGTCCAAGAGAAAACGACCCAATCAGAATTTCTTTCTCTATGGTTTGTAGATAGAGTTCACCGATTGGCCAGCCTACTGTGTTACCAGCAAAATGAGAAAGACGAATCAGCCAATCAGATTCTGATTTACAGTGGATGGTGCCAATTTTGTGAGGGAGAACTTCACTTTAGGTCTTCTAACAGTTTTAGATATGCCACTGGCTGAAAAGGAGAGAGCAGGTGCCTGTTGCAATGTGCAATGCTGCTAGCTTAGAGCTAACATACTAACAATTTTTTTAAAGATGCTAGGAGAAAGTAATGTTGTTTTAGAAGTATGTCCATGGTCCAAACTGAAGGCCAAGTTCCAACATTCACAGTTCACCATCCATAAAGACAGACAAGGGCATTAGCATTGTCAAAAACAGTAGCGGCCATCTTGAAACCTGAATTTTTGTGCATCTTTTGTAATTTTTTATAAGTTTTTGGCATAAGGATTTTCCTCTTGCTTTCTTTCGTGAGAGTCACGTTATGTCTAGTGAAGACTGGGCGACAACAATCCCAGCTAAACCTGCCGTTAAAAGATTCTAGGCCAAGCTACAGGCTAATGCTTCGTTAGCCTCTTGATAAATGACTTAATTTCCAAAAGTTATAGCAGAGTGGGCAGTGGAGGCCTAGTGGTTAGGACACTGCCTTTAAGACCTGAAGGTCGCAGGTTCGCATCCCTGGGCACCACTGAGGTTCCCTTGAGTAAGGTACTGTCCTGCTACACTGCTCCCCGGGTGCTGTTGGTAGCTGCCCGCTGCTCCACATGTGCACGTGTAATGGGTTAAATGCAGAGGTCGCGTTTCGTTGTGGTGCTTGAGTGTGTTCACAATGACAAACAGCCACTCTCACTTAAAGAGCTAAGAAAGAACGATATTTTAGTTTTTAATGCTGTTAAACATGGCCTTGACTGACAAAGACTAGATTTTTTAGGCAGTTCTGACTACAACCAAGGTTCAATCTTCTCTCAAGAAATTACTGAGGCTACGTAGCACCTATACAAACATACAGATACATTTATAAAGGCTTATTACAGATATGACATGGATTAAAATTATATGAAAATTAACAGTTACAAAAATGTCATGACTTACGTTTCATAGGGCCTGCACCATCAGAGCTGCTGGCTGTAGATGTGCAGGTGAACAAATCTGGCCTCCATTCATATTCATCCAAGTTATAACTTTGACCATACACTGAAAAAAGTCCAAAAACCCAAAGCTGGTGAGTTTGACTCAAGGCTTCTCTTGTTTGAATCCACTGTTGAAAACAGGCCACAGTTCAAAATCATGTCCACTCACCAATTACCAATTGGACCACAGAGGATCATAAATTACAACATGGCTCAAGTTGGTCGCTTGACTAAATATCTAGATTTGTGTCCAAAAAAGGGGGCAAACTAGAGTCTGACCTACAAAATAATAAGAATAAATAATGTATACAATAACTGGAGTTAAATTAAATGCTGTATTTTACCAATTTGCAATTCCATTATTATCTTTTTAAACACATATTTTTACAGTGGGCTTCTACACTGTGTAAATTCTTTGTAATGAATCAACCACCATTATATAGACCAACATTTTTCCTAAAATCGTTATTTTTTCCCCCAAAATGTATAATTAGATCATTTAAACGGCAGGAAAATACACAAAGCAAAGCCTAAAGGTTCACAGACAACAAATGTGAGGAAACATGTCAGTGTCCGTGATTCTTTGGTAAGTTGTAAGGATCACAGTCGAGCCCAACTGCCTTTACTTTAAACAGATTATCGACTGTTTTACTCTGACTGTTGATCTACTGTGACAAAAGCATGCATACGCTGTAGAGAAAGCCAGAAATATCTTTGAATAAATTCTATAAATGTTACTTTCGCTTCTTTTGTAAAGGTAACACTGCAGAGATACACATTTCGCCATGGCAACCTTTCAAATGGTACACTGTGGATGGAGTGTATGCTGTTGGATCCTGTGGACAATTGAGTCTTTTCACACTGTCGAGCCGCTACATTCAAGGCAGCAGGACGGAGGGGGGGTCAATAATAGGGTCAGGAGGTCACCGCTCTGTAGCAATTTCGCGGTCATGAATTAAAGATGATTAGGGGCGTGGCACGTGGCCCACAGGCTTCCGTTAGAGGGTCATTTATCCAGAGGACAGGTTTGGAGAGAGGGGCGATCAAGTGGGCGTCAGAACTGAGCGAAGCTCTCTGATAAAGCAGGCCAGAGGACGGGAGATTAAAAATCCTCTCGGCGTAGCTCGAGAACCTGCTCTCAACACAAGGACTTATCGCCCCGAGCCGCTGTACCGTCCCGATTCCCAAAAACAAAGCGGACACAAACCTGTCTGGTGAAATCAGGAGTCGTTAATGTGGGGTTGAGTAATCCACCAATGAATTATTTACTGTATTTTGGCCTTGATGCATATGCAACCACGGGTATTTCTCTGTAACGAATATTCATGACCACCTGGAAGGAGTCCAGTGGCTCAGGTAAAACAAGCCCTCTCTTTCGGGTGAAAACAGTGCTGTCTTTCAGACGCTAATGAAAAAGAAAAGGTATGAAGCTACCGGGGAGACGTCACAGTGCTTTCCTCACACATACAGTAAAACCATGTCCAGAAAAGCTGGGATATTCTCCAAAATGCAATAAATGCTAAAATTTGCTAAAGGTTTACTGACCGGCACAATTACATTTTGTAAACATACACATTTCAGAATTTGATGAATGCAAGACACTCAACAAAAGTTGGGGCATGTTTACCATTGTGTTACATCACCTTCCCTTTTAATGTAAGTGACTCTGTCATTGTGAACACACTCAAGCACCACAATGAAACGTTATCTCTGCATTTAACCCATCACACGTGCACACGTGGAGCAGTGGGCAGCTACCAACAGCACCCGAGGAGCAGTGTAGTGGAACGGTACCTTACTCAGGGGAACCTCAGTAGTGGCCGAGTTGGGACTCAAACCTGTGACCTTCAGGTCCCAAGAGGAATGTCCTAATCACTAGACCACCACTGCCCAAAATGTTTAATAACACTTTTAGCAATTTTGGAACTGAGGAAACTAATTGTATTAATTTTGCAGTTGGAAATGTTGTCCATTCTTGCTTGATGTTAGACTGCTGTTGCTTGATTCTGCTCCTTATGATACATTTTCAATAGCAGAAACATCTGGACGGATAGTAGACGAGTTAAGCACACACACACTGTGTCTATGAAGCTATGCTGCCTGTGCAGAATGGGGTCTGGCATTCTCCTGCATAAATGAGCATGAACATCCCAGGAAGAGACATCACCTTGATGGCAACATACGTGTCTCTAAAATCCTACTACAGAGTATACACGCAGCTCATCCATGCTATGAGCAGTGACGTAAAGGGGTGCCCTTACATCAGAGATACTGGCCTTTGCACCTTTCGTGATAACAGTCCGGATGGTCATTGTGATCTTTGGCCATTTTGTCAGGCTGAAACGTGGACTCATCTGACCACAGCGCACATGAGAATGGATTTCAGAAGGACTCCCATGCATTGAACAGTAGTTTCCAACCCTCTTTAAAGATGTCTCTGAATTCTCTGAATCTTTTCAGTATTATGTACTGTAGATGTTGAAACATGTCCATTCTCTGCTACGCTGCATTGAGAAAAGTTCCTTTTTGTTCCTTTCTGTCATGAATTGTGTCACATAGCGGTGAACCGCGATCCACCCCTGCCTGCAAAGACTGAGCCTTTGATAGATGCTAATTTTATAACCATTTATGATACCTCACATGCTAGCCACATAATTAGCCAATTATTGTTAACTGAATATTTTGCACATTTTTCAAATCTAGGCACTTTTCAACCCTTGAATTTCCTTCCATTTGTGCACAATTTGTCTGGCTCTGGGTTGATGGAGTCCAAACTTTGGATGGTTTGTAACCGTTGTCAGCCTGAGGAGCATCAGAAATCCTGTATGTGGAAGAAACTGGAAGAAACATCCCATCAGGACAGAGGAGTGGCGAGGATGGTTCGTCCGATGATCTGCATTTATATTTCTTAATTCGTTCATTCAGATTTTTCTCCTTCCATGTGTATGTACAGCCATACGCAAAAATGCGTTTGCCCCTGGTCAAACATACTCCTCAACAGAGATCAGTCTTCTGGCCATTTTAATGCAAAATATGGCAGATTTTCTGAATAAAAAAAAAAATAAAATGTGGCAGACGCAAAAGATACGATTTTTTTAATTGTGGCAAGACAATGCATGTAACTGGGCGTGTCTTTTAGGAAGAAAAGGAAAGTGGGAAAATAAAGATTGAGTTTTTCTTGAGCAATCATGGTGGCTCAACACCGCCAGCCAGCTGGACACTGTGATTACCTTCAACGGGCTTGACGAGTTATTGGCGAATTGATCTCGGCTGAAGCGTCCAAGTATGGTAAATATGGTCACCTGCGCCCCTGCACATGTAGGACTGGCTTTCTTCCATCTGCAGCAGTGACATTTCAGAGAACAAAGCGTGCCAACACTCAGCACACGGTCTACAGTCTACAGCAATCAGCGGGCAGAGGATTCATTGCTCAGTATGCACTCAATCTCGGAGACGGTCACGGCCCTTCACTCTCACAATTCTCCCTCTACAAGTGCTTCGCCTGTTGCCGTAAGTAGGCCTTCTCACAGTGTGAGGCCTACTAACGATGTTGCCACCACCATTATGCCAATCCATTGCAGCAGTTTGACTGACTGCAGCAAGTCACGCGCCATTCAAGCTCATCCTAGTCACAGAACTGTGTGCTACAG
The DNA here is from genome assembly GCA_037974385.1 of Arnoldichthys spilopterus. Taxonomy (NCBI): domain Eukaryota; kingdom Metazoa; phylum Chordata; class Actinopteri; order Characiformes; family Lepidarchidae; genus Arnoldichthys; species Arnoldichthys spilopterus. The sequence goes on along the minus strand of JBBPDA010000001.1, from coordinate 30,845,263 downwards.
GCCTGCGACAATTAGCACACTTCCTGTAGTGTGCTACAACCTGTCAGAATGAAAACATGGATCATAAGAACACTGCACAGCGCCTTTAAAATTAAACAAGCTATATCGCCCCCTACACTCTCTGTGGTGTAATTACAGTCTGTCACAACGACTCGACATGATTCGCTACAGGTCCATTAAACCTGGCAGTGAACAGTTGAGCTGAACCAGGTGTGATTGAGCAGGGAACTCACCAAACTGCTGGACACCGGCCCTCCAGGGCCAGGGTGTGGGACCCCCTGTTCTATAGTGGTTGCGCTAGTAAAGGTCGCAGGTTCAATTCCCAGTCCAGGCACCACTGAGGTTCCCTTGAGTAAGGTACCGTCCCACTACACTGCTCCCCGGGCGCTGTTGGTAGCTGCCCG
>JBBPDA010000001.1:30815181-30826461 GCA_037974385.1 Arnoldichthys spilopterus | reverse complement strand
GCAAAACCTGTCAGTAGAACCTGCCAGTAAAACACATCTGTAAAACCTGTCAGTAAGGCACATAAGTAAAACCTGATGGCAAGGGACCTCGATAAAACCCGCCAGTAAAACACGTCAGTAAAACCCGCCAGTAAAACACGTCAGTAAAACCCGCCGGTAAAACACGTCAGTAAAACCCGCCGGTAAAACACGTCAGTAAAACCCACCAGCAAAACCTGTCAGTAGAACCTGCCAGTAAAACACATCTGTAAAACCTGTCAGTAAGGCACATAAGTAAAACCTGATAGCAAGGGACCTCGATACAACACGTCAGTAAAAAACATCAGTAAAAACTTGTCAGTAAAACTTGTCAGTAAAACTTGTCAGTAAAACACGTCAGAAAAACCTGTCAGTAAAACCTGGTCAGTAAAAAACGTCAATAAAACACGTCAGTAAAAAACGTCAGTAAAAAACGTCAGTAAAACATGTCTATGTCTATTAAACATGTCTATTACGTGCTATTACAGTGTTGGGAAAGTAGCGCATGTGGATAAACCTAATCAGTACAACACAGCTGCTCTGAAAGTAAAATGTAGAGCAAAAGAAACGAAAAGTTACACGAATGCATAAAGAACGATTTCTAAATATAAACTCACCAAAGATCTCGCCGCCGCTCGCGTACTCCGTTACTAAATATATCATCCTTTCTGATTCCATCACCTGCAATACAAACACACACAAGATTAGCACTGCATTTAGCACAGACTGCTAATGTGGAAGTGTGTAAGGTTGCGTATCTGCTCATAACACATTCCATTCAGCCAAAGCACCCAGCACAGGTGAGTCTGGACCAGTGGCATGTGAGATACGGGTGAGGGGGCAATGACCTGATAGAGGCGGATGATGTGAGGGTGTCGCAACATCTTCATGATCTGAACCTCCCGGAAGATCTTCTTCAGGTTCTCGTCGTCCAACTGCGTCTTATCCACAATCTTGATCGCCACCTGGAGAAAGAGAAAGAGAGAGAGAGAAAGAGAGAGAGAGAGAGAGAGAGAGAGAGAGGGAGAGAGGGAGAGAGAGATATTGATATAGTGACAATCATGGGACACATCCGGTTCCCCACAACATTGAATCAATGGCATGTAACCGTAATAAAGATGTTTTCTTTGAGCTCAATGGGATTTCGGCAGGCAGCGTTTTTCTTGGTGCCATCTGAAAAGGTAAAGAGACCCTTGGCACGTGCATGCACTTTGATAACACTACTTCTGTAGTCCACAAGATGGGGCCAGACCTGGTTATTGTCTTGCAACACAGCAGAAATATGTAACGAAGTCAGAATCCACCACTATTTGTTACCAAAAAAAAGTGCAATATCAGCAAACATCACACACTTCACTGAAACACTGTTTAGAATAAGGACATTTCCAAAAAATAGACTTAGAACCATAAGCATTTTACACGAAAAACACAATAAACTGAACCAAAACCATCAAAACGTTTTGATTTAAAACTATGGGCATTTTACAGTAGCGCTCACTATATCTGGGGCAGTTTTCATTTGAAAACATGCACTTCAGCCCTAAAGGAAGGATTTGGGGACACGTTCCATTAGCGGTTAGCTTTAGCGCAATATCCGGATGAGGTAAAATTTTAGTCCCAGTTCTTGGCATCGCATCTGTGATCCTCCGCGTTGCTTCAGCTATCTTGTGGGCAGTGGAGGCCTAGTGGTTAGGACTCTGCCTTTGAGAACTGAAGGTTGCAGGTTCGAGTCCCTGGGCACCACTGAGGTTCCCTTGAGTAAGGTACCGTCCCACTACACTGCTGGTAGCCTCCCCGCTGCTCCACGTGTGCACGTGTGATGGGTTAAATGCAGCGGTCACGTTTCGTTGTGGTGCTTAAGTGTGTTCACAATGACAAACAGCCACTTTCGCTTCACTCTGGCTGAGAGTGGCCTTGTTCTGGAAGGGATGCGTAAGGTGGTCCTCCCCGTCCCCCACCACTTCGGGCAGCATGATAGAACCTGTGGTTAGCTCTTTTCAAGTGCGTTACGCTATCCAATGATGTTAGCAGTTCGAAAAGATGTGGGTGGAGCTTCACATGGCCCTTCCGGGGTTGGTGGCGTCACGTGACTGGAGGAGTCGAGTGTTACACGAGTGCCGGGAAGGAAGATAAGGGCAGGCTGGAAGTGAGCCGCCCGGATGAAGCCGGAAAAAACTAATTTGACTCCCTTACACACTAAAGATCATTAGGAGATTGGAGCGAGATAAGTGTGTGTGTGTGTGTGTGTGTGTGTGTTGTTTTTCATGCGAGTGGTCAGCTTTGCAGAGACAGTGCTATTTGGGGGGGGCAAACAATAAATCACACCATTTCTCCAATGACACGTGCCTCTGTTGCAGTTTCTCTGTTATTCAGATTGTTCAAAAGTAAACGCGCCTGGACCACTGCACGAAGGGGGAGGCGGTGTGGTCAGCTGAACTACCGTTCTCTCGCTTGTTCGGCCTTTCTCTCCTCTTCCTCTTTTTTTGCAGCTCTTTCACTCTCTCTCTCTCTCTCTCTCTCTCTCTCTCACTCTCTCTCTCACTCTCTCTCTCACTCTCCTTCCTCTCTTCCATTTCTCGCCCTTTTCCTACCGTTTTCTGCAGATCCGCCTTTCTCTTTCAGTCTTCCTTCCTCTTATGGTCTCTCACCGCTCAGAGCGACGTTGGCCGACGCGAGTGTCTTTGCGAGCTGACGGTACAGAACAGTGGGACTGGTGGAGACTTGGTGGGTGGAACGCGTGACCGAATTGAGGGGAAAACCCCAAAGCAACTGGACCAACGAAGCTTGGAGGCCTGATGTACCAAAAAAATGTCAAAACTGGGTGAAGTTGATGCGCTAGAAGCAGGAAAGGGGTGGGGGTGGGGGGGTGTTCTAGTGGTAAGACGTTGGGACAGAAGGAGGATGGTACAGGATCACTGGTATCTGAGGGCTCCTGGTCAGTCTCTGCGTCACGTAGGAGGCGAAGGCATCTGATGATGCTCTGATCTCGAGGATGGGAGGAACTTTTGAAAAAAAAGTACCTCAGCATTTGGGGGTGGGGGTTTCCTCCCACCTTCAGGACATCTGATCCAAAAAGGGGTTTCCCGACTCGGGCTGAAGGGTCCCTTTAAAAACAACCAGGAAATGAAGACGCAAGACAGAAGGGGGAGGAGTGGGGTGTTCCAGTTGTGCGGTAGTTAGCACCTACCAAACGTGATCCAAGGACGGACGACTGGTGAATTGGGTCAGGGTCGTGGGCGCCCAAGGCTCACTGATGCACGTAGGGAGTCAAGGCTAGTCTGATCCCACAGCAAAGCTACTGTGTATAGCAGTTTCAGTAAAGAGCCTCAGTACAAAGCTGCGGCTTCAGTCCAGCACCTGAAGGCCTGACCAGTGGTAGAGCCTGCTCTGCTACATCTACCAAACCACCGTGGAGGATGGCCCAGGGCCGATACCAGAAGGCCCGCCCCTTTTCACAGCTCCGTTAGCTGCAAGAAAAGACCAAACGACTTAACTATGACGGCTTAACGTCTCCTCGCCCCCTGCTCCCACACCTTCATGAACATTTAGCTGTTAGCAGTGCTGCTACGCTAAAACTGCTGGGGTTGCAGTTCGGCTACGCTAAGTCGAGAAGCCTCGACGGCGTCTCCTCGGCTTTGCAAACGGGGCAGCTCGAAATGAACACATTAGACGAGACTGATCAGTCGACTAGGGAGGTTCACAGCTTGGTCTGTGGGCTTCAAGGGCTGTGAGGCTACTCCCTTGCAAACGCAGGCTCCCCAAGGCCTCTGTCCACACGTCCACGGCATTTCTACGTTCAGGAAGCCCTCGTTGTTTTCACCGTGGCTGCAGGAAGCCCAGGCACCGCAGAGGCTCGAGAGCCCAGACACACAGGGGTTAGTGTGGGGGACGATTAGACCAAAACACAGCATCTTGATGGTGGCAGGTACATACGCGCAGGATACACAGTTACACAGTGAGCAGAAGTATCTGCAGTAGGGCTCAGTGTGTGTGTGTGTGTGTGTGTTATCCAGTGATATTTTAAGCCACAGTTGGGCTATTATTGGCACTGGCACTCATCCAATCACTCTGCTTCTGTGTGCACAGGGCCCAACATCTGGACACACACACACACACACACAATTACACTAAATGTGAATGGAATCCCAGCCAGCAGCTCATCTGGAGTACATGGAGTCCTCGACGAACGCAAATGGGCCCAAAATAAGCAGAGTCCAACAGCGGCCCTGTAAAAACACAACCAGCTGGCAGAGATGTGCACACACACACACACACACACACCAAACACGACACGAGCCAGTGTTCACCAGGACAACATGTTCTCAAACTCTGTGGCAAAGTAAGGAGGAACAGTAGAATCACCAAAACAAACCAAACCAACCAGGGAGAACGTCTCCGGTTTCCCTAAACACACTTTCAGTGGACGATTCTTCAAAGAAGCAGAAGCAGGTTCTGTGGACATTTCTGAGCAACAGCACTTACACAGGTTTGAGCTGTAAGGCGGGGCCACCGCATCAGGTTTGGGCCGTAAGGCGGGGCCACCGCATCAGGTTTGGGCCGTAAGGCGGGGCCACCGCATCAGGTTTGGGCTGTAAGGCGGGGCCACCGCATCAGGTTTGGGCCGTAAGGCGGGGTCACCACACCAGGTTTGGGCCGTAAGGCGGGGTCACCACATCATGTTTGGGCTGTAAGGCGGGGTCTCCGCTTCAGGTTTGGCCCGTAAGGCGGGGCCACCGCATCAGGTTTGGGCCGTAAGGCGGGGTCACCACATCAGGTTTGGGCCTTGGATGGAACTACTGAACTACTGCACACCTGGAACACTCCATCACAATAAGGCCCTTGTCAAAGTGGCTCAGATCCTTCTCACTTCTCCTGCTTCCAGCACATCAACTTCAAGAACTGACTGTTCACGTGCAGCCTCATATATCCCACCCCCTGACAGGGGCCACTGTAATGGAATAATGACACAGTCAATGCTATTCGCGTCACCTGTCAGTGGTGTTAATGTTATGGCTGATATACACAGCCAGTTGAGGAGGAGGGTTTGGTGCTGAGGAAACATTCACACATTCCTGATATCGGTCTGAGCAGGAAACGCTCATTTATTCCAACAACAACACCAGAGTAAATACAAATCAACAACGCAGAACAGCGTGCGTGAGCATGTTAGCATAGCCGCTTCCGAAGCTTTCCTGGAGGACGGCCAGTATTTACACTCACCATCCAACACCCTGCTTGGCAAATCCGCCCTCAATGTATGTCCGACGACTAAGCTCAGTATAGACGGAGAGAGTGGAGGGGAACGCTGGTAAAAGTCTTTAAGGCCCTGTCCAGCGTTCATCTGGCATCAGGTGAGCACGGATCGAACCCTGACCATTTTTTGCACATTGGAGCGAAGCCGGCTGTCCACACAGGCTTTCAGGACTCGCGTTCAGAAGCCGTAAACACGTTGCATTTGGCGTCAGTTTCTGTCAAAATCTTTATTAGAGCAAAGAAAACATTTTCACTGCGCTTCAGTTTAGCTCTGGAGGACCGTATCCATCCCATGATTCTTCAGGCAGAGTCTGATCCCAGTACCAGCGATGATGTTTTCGCCGTATCAAGAGGATTTTTAACACAACAACGTTAAGGTTCAGGTCTAATAAAGACACTGATCCATATTCACTACTACAGTGCAGGATGAAGCTCAAACCCCTACAGGTCACACACAGTACTACAGTCTGGACTGTCTGATTACTGCCCCCACAGGTAAACACACAGAATTACAGTCTGGACTGTCTGATTACTGCCCCCCACAGGTAAACACACAAAATTACAGTCTGGACTGTCTGATTACTGCCTGCTTGGGTGTCGTTTTTAGATGCTGGGGACAATCTGAACGACTCAAAACACGAACCAAAGTCCCTTGAGTATCTGAAACGAACGACATTAATAACAAAACGTAACACAGCTGTATTTTATGCTGTATTTTATATTATTTTATGGGGACAAAGTGTGTTTTCCAAATCCATTAAAGCATAAAACCAATAGAAAATCAGACTGTTGTTCCACAAAAACATTTACTTCCGTGGACGGAACAATGACATTTAGAAATGCGTCTGTTTTCTAGAAGGTTTCCCATTCACTTTAAATGCGAAGTAGACTTCCAGGATATTCTGGAACCGTGAGAATGGTCTAGAAGTTTCTGCAACATTCTGGAACCTTTTAGAACTTTCTGGGACTGTCCAGAAAAGATACAAAATTGCCTGTTTTGACACTGTAAATGCAAAATTTCTGTGGTCGTAAAATCCAAGTTTGTGATGAACAGAGCCATCGTCACATCAACTTCAGACATAAGCAGCTGGAACAGAACACGGAGACGGCAGGAAGAACAACTGACGTGTTGGAGCACATGGCTGGAGCTGCATCAGGACGAAACGGAACCAAAGCTGATGTTCTACCCAAACCAACGGAGAGCATCACTTCTTTAAAAATGCCACATTCTTTTAAATTCAGCCGCCTGACGGAACCAAAGGGGCTTCTTTGGAGTGACGCTGTATAAGAACAATGCCCACTTCCCTGAAGAACCTGTTGATTGGTGGCTCTTCAGACATAACCTCAAGGTTCTGTACCAATTTCAAGATTTCCCCTAGAACGTCGAGCCGAGAACCATTCAGGGACGGTCGCTGAGCAGAGCGCCAGCGTTGTGACCCTCATTAGTCGCCGCGTCCCGATGTGTCATCTAGTCCTTTCTAAATCGGCTTTCTGAGCGTCTTACCGGCCCACCTGTCATCCCACATTTATCAGAAAGGGGCAGATGTGTCGGGGTGTTTTGTAAGAAAAGGTCACGAGCTCACACACTTAAACAGGTCGGGCTCTTAAAGGACCTGTAGCCTCCTTCACCTGCACATCCCAACACCAAATGTAGCCCATCAACTGAGGTCTCTGAAAGCTGCTGCTGTAGTTCTGCACTAGGAGCCATGAGGCTAATGTAGCCAGGGGCAACAGGAGCGGAGTAACACCAATTAGCGCTGCCCTCAATCATCACACGCTCACCTTAAACAGCGCAGAGGCCTTTCAGAATCTCTAGCGGACTCCTTTATGTGGTTTCTGGCCATGTTAGCCATGTGTTTATAGCTATGCTGCTGTTAGCTGCACTGTTGTTAGCCATGTGTTTATAGCTATGCTGCTGTTAGCTGCGCTGTTATTAGCCATATGTTTTTAGCTGCTCTGTTGTTAGCCACGTTGTTATTAGCCATGTGTTAGCTGCACTGTTGTTAGCTGTGCTGTTGTTAGCCACGTTGTTGTTTGCCATGTGTTAGCTGCGCTGTTGTTAGCCATGTGTTTATGGCAGCTCTGATGTTAGCTGCTTTGTTGTTAGCCATGTATTTTTAGTTGCACTGCTTTTATCCTTGTTGCTGTTATATCTTGCTCCTAAATCCAGATTCTGCTCTTGGATTTTGTAATTACCAGTAGGGAACTCCGATTGGCCATCTACAGTCATACCCAGCAGTGATAAAAAAAAAAACCTTTTTGATATTAGCAGTATTACTATAACTGTACTGAAATTACTACTGTTACCTTAAGTAAGCAGTGTGGGCAGAAATGTCCATGTGTATACACACACACAGCCATCTGGACCTGCTAGCAGTCAAACCCCCCTAGAGGTGTGTGGGCGATGGCTAAAAACACAAGGGGGCTTCCCCGGGAATTTCTGAGCTTTCGCATACAAAATATGACAAAACACAGGGAAACATTGCAAAAGAGGCCTCCCCCCCGAAAACCCGGGGCTTTCCTTCACTTACATCACTGATCTACAGTAAACTCAGCACTGGATTCACCACAAATCAGTGTCTCTCCAGTCTGACTTTGCTCTTCTTGAGTTCAGCACTGAGCTGAGGTTAGTGCAGCTAATGAGGAATGGACAGAAGTATGAGCAACACTCAGGCTACAACATGGCTGTTACTACCAGGCTGGGAAGGTGAAAACTGCCACTGCTAGTCATGGTGTAATGGTTAGGGAGTTGCCCCTGTGACCTGAAGGTCATCAGTTCGAATCCCTGACCGGTACCACTGAGGTACCTGTGGGCAAGGTACCGTCCCCCAACTGCTCCACATCAGCTGCCCACGTGGATGGGTTAGACACAGAGGTCATATTTCATTGTGCTGAATGGTGCAGTGGTGTGTTCACAATGGCAAACATGCAGAGCCAAGTCCCAAACCACGTCATCAACGTTCATCACTGACAATAACCAAACTAACACCTAAGACAATGGAGAGAACCAAATAAACGATGTAAACTTCCCTTAAAAAGCCACTCAGAGCTGATTGGTTCCCAAGCAGACGAAACACCTGCGGACACAGGTGAGACTGCAACATTGCAACGCAAGGTTTGATTACGTCCCGTCCTGTATTTCCTTACTGGGAAAAGTTCTTCAACTGTGATTCTTAGCGTAATCACCAAATTTACACACCACCACAGCTTGGAAACGCCTCCCAGCGTCGCTGAACTTGCTTCCTCCACTGAGATGTTCTGTGCTTTCCATCAAACTCATTTTCTAGCTTTTCTTGGGCACTATTTGCCTAGTGGTTAGGACCTTGCCCTTGTGAACAGAAGGTTTCAGGTTCAAGTCCCTGACCTAGGTACCCGTGAGAAGGGTACCGTCCCGCTACACTGTTAACAGCTGCTCCACATGTGTTGGGTTAGATGCACAGCGCACATTTCATTGTGGTGCACTTCGTGAATTTGAGCCAATCAGCTTGCCCCACATACGTCTCGGGCCATTGATTACGCTGATCCCTGGCCATTACAGCCACCCCACCCCCCAAAAACCTCCAGATCTCCCCGTTCCATCCAGATGTTCCCCCCAACCTACAATGCCATCTGCCTCACTGCCCCCTGCAGGACAGCAAATGAAACTGCGTGCATGGTAAACGCATGGTCGCACTCGTCTATCGCTGCCGCTGTGGCCGGCTAACAGACGACCGCACTGGCTAACATCACACACTTCTACAAAGAGGTCAACGGTCGAGGTGATCAAACAAAACAACCTGCGTTCATGTACTGCATTAACCCCAGTGTGTGTATCTGTGTACGAGCTATAAACGTGGGCACACACACACAAATAACAGGACACAAAGCCATATACAGCCATAATCCCAAATAGCTTCTTCCACTTTGGCTCGCAGTGAAGCTGGAGCCAATCCCAGCTGACTGCGGGCCTAAGGCGGGGTTCACCCAGGACAGAAGGCTCCACCCATCACAGGGCACCACATAGACAGACAAACATTCACACACACTCACACCTACGGGCAATTTAGAGCATCCAATCAACCTACTGCAGCCTTTAGACTGTGGGAGGAACCCGGAGAACCCGGAGGAAACACACAGACTCCGCCTTATTACAGAATATCAATATGTTTATTATACATTTTTAAAAATTATACATTTCCTATTTCATCCTGTTAAAAGTTTGTGAAACTATCAAAAACCAAAACATTTATAAATATCAAAGAAATTGACAAACTATTGCAATGCAGGTAGAATTAAAGGGCAGGATGGTGGTGCGGTGGTGTCGCCTCGCAGCAAGAAGGTCCTGGGTTCCGTCCCCGGGTTCGACCGCGGGTTTCCTTCTGTGCAGAGTTCGCAAGCTCTCCCTGGGTTGGCGTGGGTTTCCTCCGGGTGCTCTGGTCTCCTCCCACTGTTCAAAGGTTCACAATAGGTTGAAAGCCCTGCAATGGGCCTCCTGTCCTGGGTGACCCCGGCCTTGGGCCCAAAGTCAGCTGGGATGGGCCTGAAACCGGCAGGTCTTCGCTGAAACGCTCGTGTCATTTAAACTGAGCATAAACTCAATTCAGCCACGTGAACCCAGAGCTTCAACAAACTGCCCTTACAGGTCCACAGGAGCAGGTGTGTTCGTGTATGACCATCGCACGCCTTCAGTCCATCCCAGTCGTTTCTTGTGGGAGACAGAAACCACCTCGGTGTCCTCACATTTCTTCACCCGGGCAAACCAAACCGCACGGCTCGGCGCATGCTGCCACCTGCCCCCGCCACACTGTAATCGGCTCCAAAAAAAAAAAACGGTTAAGAATAAGGTGAGCGACCCTGAGGGCATGGTTCAGCACGGTCTCGACTCCGCGAGGGCGGTTATTACATCATTACGTACAGGGTTAAACCCGAGGACGACAGGGAGCTTCCCACAGGAGGGGCTCCAACCTACGCTCAGGTTCATCATCATCAGTGGACACCAGCGCTGGTTCTGTTCATATAGCAACAGTGTTTATGGAGGTAAATAGAGTTTTAACCCATTAACCTGCCTGATGATACTGAACACGGAGCCTGGCTTCTAGTGTTCCATTAAGGGCTTATAGTGTTCCGTTATAGTGTTCCGTTAAGGGCTTCTAGTGTTCCATTAAGGGCTTCTAGTGTTCCGTTAAGGGCTTCTAGTGTTCCGTTACAGTGTTCCGTTAAGGGCTTCTAGTGTTCCGTTATAGTGTTCCGTTAAGGGCTTCTAGTGTTCCGTTATAGTGTGTCGTTAAGGGCTTCTAGTGTTCTGTTAAGGGCTTCTAATGTTCCATTAAGGGCTTCTAGTGTTCCGTTATAGTGTTCCGTTAAGGGCTTCTAGTGTTCCGTTATAGTGTTCCGTTAAGGGCTTCTAGTGTTCAGTTAAGGGCTTCCGGTGTTCCGTTAAGGGCTTCTGGTGTTCTGGTGTTCTGTAAAGTGGTTCTGGTGTTCTGTAAAGTGGTTCTGACTCACGTCTTATGTGTAAAGAAAGCCAAGATACTTTCAGTGTAGGTCCAGTCTTAAACAAAAACACGCATCAGAGGAACCCACTGTGTCAAACAACCCAGTGCATCAGAGGAAAAAACTCCAAACAATAAAATCACACACACACACACACACACAGTGGGAGGAATGGTGAGAACACAGGGCCAAACCACTTCAAGAAATAAAATCACAGCGCAGTTACCTAACTACAGATAGAGAGAGAGAGAGAGAGAGAGAGAGAGAGGGAGAGAGAGAGGGAGAGAGAGAGAGAGAGAGAGATACAAGCAGCCAGATCTGTAGCAGCCTGTCACAACCTGAGAGCATCAGTGAGGCAAGAATTTTATATCATTACCGCATTATTACTGTTCATTACCCCAGTATTACTGTTCATTACCCCATTATTACTGATCATTTCCCCATTATTACTGTTCATTATCCCATTATTACTGTTCATTACCCCATTATTACTGATCATTGCCTCATTATTACTGTTCATTACCCCATTATTACTGT
>JBBPDA010000001.1:30777391-30800457 GCA_037974385.1 Arnoldichthys spilopterus | reverse complement strand
AATAGAGACCATCCTCTGCTTTGGAGCTACAGTGTGGTTCTCCAGCTGCACTGCAGAGAACCAGAGAGCCTTGGCCCGGACGGTCAAAACTGCACAGAGGATTGTTGGTACCAAGCTCCCGGACCTCGACACATTTTGTCACCCGCCTACGTAGGAGGGCTGGCAACATCATCAAAGACCCCACCCACCCAGGTCAAAAAACTGTGTTCCCCTTCCATCAGGCAAAAGATTCAGGTCCATCAAATCACAAACAAACAGACTGAGGAACAGCTTCTTCCCAAGAGCTGTGGCCTCCATTTACATTACATCCCTTCCCACCACACAACACTGAAGACTGTACAAACAAAATCACCTCCTGAACCCTCACAGTGTAATATACACCTGTAAATCACCTGTCCCAACTGTAAACAACCAGTAAACTGTGAATATCTCTCACCACCACACTGTAAAACAGTATACTATATTAGATCTAGACTTTTACATATATTGATACTTGTGTATACATTTGTATATGTATATGTGTTATACATATTATATATGCATTTCATGCATGTCATATAATATGTCTGACTGTGTGTGTATGTATGTATGTGTATGTATATATATGTATATATAATTATTCATATTTTTATCTTTGTACCTCACCTCATTTACTTCACTTCAATACTAAATAATTTATTATCTTGTACTTTGCACTTTTATATCTATTTTCTATTTTTCTTTTAAGTATTATGTAATTTGCATTACATAAAACATATTTTATTGTGTGATCCAAATATGTTATTCCAAATAAAAAGAGACTAATAACAGATGTGTCCCATGTAAAAATAAAAAATGAAGTAATATCAGTCCACAAGAGCAGTAAAATATACAGCATAGTTTATTATGTGCTTTTCTCATCATACAGTATATAACTAAATAAAAAAAAAATCAATGTTTTATCTTCCTAAATCACAAAAAAACACCCTAAATAGCAAAAAAAGGAAAAAAAAAGTGTGTACAAGCATTAAATTAAAAAAAGGAAATAAATATCAGTGTAAAAAAAAGAGAAGAGTCAGCAATGCTGTGAACAGTGGGAGTTCATACATCGCTTCACTGTGGTCCCACCACACTGTGAACTTAAATAAAAAATCCCCATCACTCAGTATTTTCTAGATGCTCAGGTTTTCCTTCTTCTACTCTGGCTCTTTCTTTTATCTGAACTAAAATGGGATGTGGGGATGGTTTTTTTTGCCAGACACCCAGTTTTTCTGGTACAAATTAAAACAATTTCAGTCGACACAGCTAACGCTGCGAACAATGACAAATGAAAGCTATGCTAATTCGTGACTACTAGCGTCTATTAGCTGTTGGCTAAATTAGCGTCTCCCTGTTTTTGATCAAATTACACTGTACATGAAGAGTTTCTACTGAGGAGCCACTGTAGTTGGGGACATGTTTGTCTCTGGTGTTGTTTTACACTTCAGTTAAAGCCAGTTTGCGCTAACATGAATGTGGGCCTGAGGAGAAAGTTGACTAGCAATCAATGGCTTATAGCGTCAGGCGAAAGGATGAAATGACAATTTTGTTACAGGGAAAAAACAAAAATGACATTTTTGTCTGTGAGGGAGGGACTGTCGAGGGACAAACTTAAAATTAATTGTCATTTAGGGGAACAAAATGTAATTTTTACCTGAGGGAGAAAGACTGGGGATGGTTAAGCATGGGGGGAAGAAATAAAAATTTGGTCCTTGGGGGGGGTTTGGAAAGGACAAAAATAAATATACTTGTCATAAGGGTGTGACTGGAGGACAAAGAGAAGCAATATATGTTGGTGGGCCATGAACCAAGTCGACAGGTTCACCACTCATCTCAACCATTTCGCGTCACTCTACGTTTCAAAGATTTTGCTAGAGACCCGCACTAAATTTAGCTGCTAACCACATGCTAAATAAACAGGTCAAGTACAGTTTTTAGCTTTTGTTGTTGTCAGACATCTGCGCTTATCCATATGATTTGTAGCCAACGTTCGCATAACTGCCTCAAACCTCTGCCACAATTAGCCAGAATTACTAAGAATTATACAGATGTTATTCATATTAGCAAACAAAGCATCATGAATAGGTTACTACACATACAGCTGTGAGCTCCAATCATGGGTACATCAAATTTTAATCTGAAATGTGTCTTTTTTAAAAAACATAACCAAATTTAAAATATTTAATTACTTTTTTTAACGTTTGATTACCCAAAAACATAACGGGGGGGGATAATTTCTGTTGTGTGAACACATGAAATCAACTTTTACAACAAATAAATGACATTTTCCACATATGCCCAAAAAAACAAACTGAAAATCTGCAGCACGTCAAGCAAATGCCTACCCACTGCTCTGCAAATTTACTTCTACCTTTACGTCTCTCCATTCTCTTTCGGTTTATGTATTTTATATTATTATGTATCTATGCGTTTGATTTTCTGTAGAATGGAGATGTGCTGTAAATGGCAGCAAATGCTAATGAGTAATACCAGTCCATGTGCTTTAAGGAAGGTTTTTCAGGTTTTTAAATATATTTATGTTAATAAAATGCATATTATTACACAATAATCGCAATTTACACATAAGACATTGGTTAGTAGTTGAAGTAGTCAGAAAAAAATAAATTGCTGGTTTTGTACTTTTTTTACTGCATATTTTCATTAAACAGGCCTAAAAAGTTTGCATATCAGTCATACCATTAAATATATAAGGAATTAAAGGGCCTAGATCACAAAACATCCAAAATGTTCCTTGCTTTTTGAAAGTGTAGCCCAGCCTGTTATGCGTTCTAGCTATTAGGAGTGTTTTTATGACTTTTCAATTGAGGCAGAATAGAGAGCAGCCAATCAGAACAGAGCTCATTTACATACATCCGTCTTAAAGGCACAGTAACAAAAATAGCCTATTTAGTTCGAAGGCTGGAAAATGGTAAAAAACTGGTTTTGGGACACATAAATGTGCAACAAATGAAAGTATTTTAGGTAGACGTCAGGGAGAAAAGAAAGACATGAAAAATTTAGGATCTGGGCCATAATAGTAGGACAACACAGCCCCAATTTTGAGCAACAGGTCTATCAACAAGGCTGAAGACATTTCTGTGACACTTAAAGGGGATTTCGAACTCATTTTTTTACATTCCCCCCAGAATTCATTGTTTGTAAACTAAGTGGGTTTAGTGTAAAACGGTTCAGACTGGGATTTTGTTTTACAGTGGTGGTGAATGGAACCAGACGTCATGTCTCCAACACAAATAGAACCACTTTAGCTCCTCTTCACCCCCCAGTGAAGCTCCACATGTCTCGGAGTGTATGGAATGTTTTTGATGGTAAAACAGTGACTCTAAACTAAATCACTTTAGGGACTATTCTGCCTCACAACACCCTGCATGTATCCCTCCATCATGAATGGGTTTAGTTTTAGGCCCAAAAGCTTCAAACTCTGATAGAACAATGTCTCAGGCATTGTCTTCATCACAATTTCTTGGAAGAACTTTGTCAGGAGCTTTTAGAGGAACCAGACATCTGGTTCCATTCACCACCACTGTCAACAGTTTGGACCTGAAACGCTAAAAGGGGGAGGTGCTCTTTAAACAGCTTCCACTGCATGTTTTGAGGCTTTGCATGTGCAAGTAAGCGTTTACCTTTACCTAAAAACCAGTGATCACTGTTACACCCGGGATCCCATTCATTAACTCAAATTAGCAGCCGTTAGCAATAGGAATTTGTGTGACCTCAAAATCAGCGGACAAAGCAAAAGTGGCAAAGATAAAGTCTTTTTTTTGAGCAAATGTAAGTGTACAGCAATTAGGGCTTCAGTCTTTCAGTGAATGTGTAGTATTGCTACAGTGGTGCCAAGTATATTTATTTATTATTTAAAAAATGTATTTAGTATACTTTTATTTTGGTACATGCGTTTATATTAACAGAATTACCGCTGAAGTCCACAAGATGGCGCAAGACCTAGTTTCCTCTTATGTTGCAGTGATTTGTTTTCCCCCTATTTATGAAAGGGAGGGTGCTTGAGCGGAACAGAGAAATAAGTGTGCACTCACTCACTGTGGGTTAATACGACCTAAAGAGCATATATGGCTCAAGGTCGGGTGTAAAAAAATAAATAAATATAAATTAATTATTAAAAAAAAAAAAAATTCATAAAGGCAAGATGGCAATGGCATTGAAGCCCATTCCTGCCAAACTAAACATAGTATCTCAAACTAACAATAGAGATTCTATTTTGTGTCAAAATAATCCAAAAAAATACAATATTAACATTTTTCATGTAATGATATTACTTTGAGAAAATTCCTTTTTTGAGATACTAGGTCATTTTCTCGAAAAGTGGAAAGGAATTAAATGGGAGAATTCAAATGGACGAACGGGGTCGTATTTCCCTTATGACGTATAATGCACTTTAACCATAAATCAAATCACAAAACTCACCGTTTAGTAAAACGTAAAGATTCGCAATAATATTGACGTATCATGGCCTAAATTTAGTTACCGTATCTTTGTCTCTGGCAAGTACCACACCTATCGTATTAAAGCAGTGCAATTCTGCTGCCAGATAACAACACTCGCCATACATTGGTACATCATGTGAAACGTGAACTAATCTAGGCTTTAAACCACACCTCCTCAGTTCTCACATGCTGAAGGAATAGTTGAGCGAAAAATCACATTTGACAGTCCCCCACCCTCCCACCCCCACCTCTGTGTGAAGAGACTCCAGGTGGTGCTGAGATGGTAATACTGAAAACAGTGTACTTCCTGACTCAGCAACCTGGTTAAAAGTTCACATCCATCAACAGGACACATGTTTCCCTGAAACGACTCTCAAGTACTGAACTAAAGGCGAGTGACTGCATTACCAACCACGTGTAGTGGTGCACTGTTGAGCTAAAGAACCTTTTTTAAAACTGCTACATGCATTTACGTACAAAATTTCCCCCCTGGAACGTCTTAAGAACATTCAAAGCAGGCTGGCGGCACGCTGACCTAGGATCAGTGTTTATATGCTCTATAGTGATCAAGAACCACAGATAAAACTGGCCCTCGGTGGGCGTTTGTCCTCCGAAATGCCAGACGGTGCTTTAGGTGGATCCTGTGATAAAGGACCAGTTCTTTCAAACCTTCGCTTGACTCCGCCTCCAAAGTTTCGGTAAGTAGCAAGCGCCGTTACAGTAAGACAAAAAATATTACGAAACATTACGAAGATCGGTCAGCAGGTAAGGAATGTTACACTGTGAAGTGACGGCGATGCCTCATGGCCGCACGTCAGGCCACTATCCTACAGCAGTTTGAAGGCCAAGTTCCTTCCTATTCTGATGGTGCGACAAACCAGCAATAAGCAGCTTTTAAGCAAAACAAAAAACAAAAAAACCCTTCTCTTCAGGGAGACTGCTTGAGAGGAACGGAGGAACAACGTGTTAAAACGACCTGAAACTGTGAGAGCACATACGGCTCCAAAAAAACCCTGATTACTTCTAAAGGCAAGATGGCACTGGCACTGAAGCCCATTCCTGCCCAACACTTTTTTCTTTCTTCGGTTTCTTGGAGCAAAATAAACATAGCATCTCAAAATAATAATGATTCTCTCAAAAATTTGACGTACTATGTTAAAATAATGAAATTAAAAAAAAACAACAACAATATTTTAGATTTTGCGGTAATGGCATTACTTTGAGATCTTTAGATTTGGAAAACTCTTGATTCTGGAGGAAACTGTTGAATATACTTCAACGTATCGAAAAACCAAATCACCAATTCACGAAAAAATGTCTTTTTTTGGAGGTACGACGTCGTTTTCTCGAGTAAATAAGTGTTTATTTTGAGATACCGAGTCGATATTTTGAGGAAAATGCCATTATTTATTATTAATTATTATTACTAATATTATTATCTTTTTATGTTGTTGTTGTCGTTCAACCTGGCAGGAAGTGGCTTACTTACAACCGTGAAACTTTGGAAAGTGGGTAAAACCTTCCTTTAACGAGAACGGCACTTCGGTTTTCGTTTCCCGCCACGAGAAAATACTGCGATAGCACACGAACGCGACTACGGGCCTCCGCCGGCAACGGATCATGCACCGACAAACCCTAGCAGTGGGTTGGTTCGCTGGGTTTGTTATGTATATAATATAGAATATAGAAGAAGTAGATCTCGAGAATGTTCTAGCCCTTTCGCGCTCACTGTACTCGTCGGTTTATTATTCCCTGAACATTCAAGATGCAATCGCAGGCATTAGGACAACAGGGTTTGCTGCGGTGAGCTCTGCAGCGCTTCCCCAAAGCGGTCAGTAATGCACTTGTTGACACTGGCTGTGGGGTTGGTTAACGTCCAGTTATCCGGAAGTTACCGCACCTTCATTCCCACCACGTGTCGAGCCTGCGTACGCGGACTCTCTGTTTGTAGTGGTACTCCTTCAGGTGCTCCTTGAGTGCGTTGGGGATGGGCAAGGCGGTGATGCCGTCGTATGTGGTGCAGCTGCTGATCACGGCCCGGCAGATGTGCTGGAGGTTGAACGGCTGCGTGCGGTGGATGGGGTTGGACAGCAGCGGCTCGAAGAACATGCACGAGTTGGGATCCTTGTAGTGCTCCAGCAGCCCTGTGACCGTGGGCGCGTGGAACACGCTGGGGTCGTGCACGTCGAAGCTGAAGTTGTGGTTCCATTGCTCGATGCGGGCGTGCAGCGAGCGGCCGTAGCGCCGGAAGCTGACGGAGAACAGGTAGTCCTCCTGGGCCGAGTCCCGCAGTAGGAAGGTACCTTCGGGTTTACCCTCCAGGAGGGTCTCGGCCTCGTAGCGGTCCATCACTCCCCAGTAGCACGGCAGGTTTGTGATCTCCAGCAGGTCCGGCACCAGGCAGTGGATGTAGTCGATCTGGGTGTGGACGCGGTGTTGGGCGTCCTGGGATTTGGGGTGATCCGCTTGCGCTACGGACACCCTCGTCAAGGAACGGCGCGACGGGGAAGAGGAGGGGTCCGGATTGGGATGGGATTCCGCGGGGAAGGAGGGCGCGGAGGAAGCGGACGCGGCGGCGACCTCATCAAGTGTGTCCAGGCAGCTTTGCAGAAGCAGCTCGTGCTGCTGCTGCTGCCTCTGCAGCATCTGCTGCTGTTGCTGGAGCGTGGCACGGTCGTCCCCTGCCAACTCGTTCATCCCGTGTGCCAATTTGGGTCCCAGCTTGTACAACGGGTTGATCTGCGCTGTCACTTCGAACGTGTGGATCTGGGCGTTGGGTGGCGGGTCGACTCCTTGCTCTATGCTTATTCTCCTTCTTTCCCGCAAGCGGTCGTCCTCGTCCTCGACCACAGCGATAGGAGTAGCGACAGCAGTGGTGCCAGAGGGTGTGGATGCTCCAGCTGCGACTCCGCCGAGCGATTCCAGAACAGGTGGCTGTGAGATCGGAGCTGTATGCTGCTTGATAAGGTACCACTTCTGGGCGAGGTCAGAGCCGGCTGGGAACGGGCACCTGTCCAGCATTAGCTCGCTCAAGTGGATCTTCCTCCGGGACGAGGACGACGAAGGAGGCGCCGAGAGGCCCTGCCCGGAAGCAGAAGCTCCGTTGTTGGACTTGATGGGGAAACACTGGCCTACAGCGTCCTGGATCTTCTGCCTGAGGGTGCGACTATTGCTGGAAGACTTGCTGCTGCTGGTCTCAAGAACTGCCTGGTCTGCACTGAGCGAGTTCGGAGCTGGCCTGGCGGAGGAACTCTCGGTCAGCAAGGAGCTCGATGAGCCGAGAACCTGCCGCCACCGGCGGTCGCGTACAGGAGACGACGAGCTTCCGTTCCCGGCCTCCAGCCTATTTAACAAGTCTCCGTATTCGAAACCGTCGCTAACTGGCCGCTCGGACGCTGGGTCACGGGCCAGGTGGCCTTTCCTCTTGCCCCTGCTTCCTTTCCGCCTCCCTCCATCCTGCCGTTCCTCTGAGCGGCTCTGGCGTTCCTTGGGACGGGCACCCCGCTCTCTTTCTTTCCCACGATCCCCTCCGTCTGCTGACATTTCTGGCCAGAGGTGTAGGACAAAGGTATCGACGATGCTGTTGTGGTTAAAGATAAGGAGGATCGAAAGCACTGAGGCGCAATCGGTGGTGAGTTGGCGGTCCAGTGACCAACGCTAACATTTCAATGAAAGGAGGAAGGAGCACTCAAAAGAAGCCCCACAGGCAGCACCGTGAACTACTGAGGACATTCCCACACGACCGAAACGACTGGTGATACCTTTACATAACGGCTGGACAACTGATGATGCAGTCCGTGACTTTAGGCCACGTTTTCACTTCACAGCTGGGTCCAAAGTCAGAGGTGTAATGCTTTGGTAATGCAGGAGTCAGCATAGCTTTATCCTTAACATGACGTTTTCTTAGTCTGTAGAGCAGAAAATGCACATTAAATTAGTTTAAAGGTTAATCGAATATGTAAAATCATAAAGAACCTAAAAATACAGCATATTATATTCTACAGAACTGTATCACAGTTTATCACACTACTGTATTGTGGCTTGTCTTAGTTTGTGGCTGGATCGGGACACTAAAGCACCTTTTCTTTCGAATATTGCATACAACGTTGAATGTTCCTATTAAACATTGATGTATTAATCTTTCATGTTTTCTTAGCCATGTTATTGCTGTAAACATGGCTAAAATCAAGACACCACCCTATACAGAATCAAACGGTCAATTCTATAAATCAGTACATGTCTACAAATCGAGCTTTGCAAAAGCTCACAGGTAATCAATGCGATCTACCGTCCAGCTACTGCTGTTTACTCTCATTTCGCAGTGCCCTTTGCTGAGGACACATCCCTGATTACAGTGGCTCCTCTCAAAGTGGGTAGAAATGCAGGCAGGGTCAAAGAATCCTGAACCGAACCGGGGCGAAAAATCCATTCCTTGTTGGTGGACAAGGGGAACCAGAGACACAGGGGTCTTGAACCGCTGAGGGCTTAGCTCAGACGTCTTTTAAGAGGGGGATGTAGAGAGTAGGGCTGCATTAACGCCACTACGTTTGGCATTTCCCACATTTAGTAACGGTTCCATGTCGTCACATTTCTCGAATTAAAAAGGATTTAAGCATTAAAGTATCGTAAATGCTTCAAAAAGTTCACACCAACATCCCTACGGTCTACACAGACACTGAGATTTAACAACAGCCGGTTTTTTAAGCTCACAAAACTAACATATTTACATACGTCTCCTTATTATCACAGCAGCTTTATTCCAACTAAAGTTTAGCCCCACCCCTTCAAATGGAACAAGGTCACGTGATGTGGTAGAGGCTCATTTGCATATTGCAAACTTCAGAGACTGCAGAGACCGATATTGTGATAACGGCGTAGACAACAAATTGTGCAGTAGACGCAATCATTTTGTTGCCACTTAAAGGTTGCAGTAATAAAAGCAGCCTTTCAAAGAAAAGTGACATTAGAAAATGTCAGAAAAGGAAATTGTGGCTTTTTCGTGGACCTGAGAGAAAAACGACACAAACGGGGGTGGGGGGGGTGTAGGACATGGCCCCTTTAAAGGAACTTAAAAACATAAAGAAAGCATAAAAAAACTTTTTAATTGATAAAGAGAGTTGAGATGAGGTTGGAGGAAATAATAATGATTATTTTTAGTACAAAAAAAAACATCCTATCAAAAGTGGGTCTCTGGTGTTGGGGGATGGGGAAGAAAAACACATGATAGCAGAAAAAGTAGGATATGGACCCTTTAAAAGTCTGAAAGTGCAGAAAAGAAGCGTTTGTAGCTTGGACAATGAGAAACACAGATTAATTGAGTGGTCATGCCGTGATGAGATCAGCTAAACTGTAATGTTCTTGGATAAAAACGGGTCTATAGCTTCTGGTGTTGACTATCTGTGCATTTTTCGGTTCACTGAGGAGTTCTGACTGTTTTAGAGCCTCAAACCAACAATACCAGCTTTTAATATATTTACCGGCTCTTTTAAAAAGTGATAAAATCGTTTATTTTGGAAAAGAGGAAATACAACGACCGGCCTACACATAGTATAAACCGTTAGCTTAGCGGCTAACGTTAGCAAAACCAACTACATTCTTCAAAATATACACACAATACAAATCAAAATTAACTCTGCTCACCTTATTATGTCCTAAAACTCGCCAACTAAATGAAAAATGAACGTGTCACGGAGAACCAGTGGCGTTTAAAGCACTTAATCTACTTTCTTCGCTGTTGTGTTAGGTAGCTATCTTGCTAACTCCAGTGTAACGCCGCAGAAGAGGCGGAATTGAAACGCGCCCTCTACGGTTTGGAAGACTCGGGCGTGTTCCAAATGGCTCACTCGTCCACTCACTCCCTACGCCTTCAGAAAAGAGAATCACTAGTGATTCATTAGTGCGGAAGATGATTTCGATTAAAAACGTAGCAACATGAGTCTAAAAGTAAATATGTCGTATATTGTGTAATAATAATAATTTTATATATATATTTATATTTTAATATATATATATACATACATACATACATACATTAGGTCGCAGGTTCGAGTCCCGGCCCAGGCACTACTGAGGTACCCATGAGCAAGGTCTCTAAAATACCTTAAATACAAACTTAAAAGTAAGACTTATTTTCTAAAAAAAAGAGTAACTGCATTTCTAAAAATAATGCACACTTTTTTAAAAAACTTCTGTTGAAATTGAAATTTGTAAAGGCTGCTGTGGGTCCAGTGGCTTCTTTTTTGTTATTGCCGCTGATTTTATTTATTAAATAATAATCGATATTCAGTGTCAATAACTTTATATTAACTTTACTATATGACCTGGTGGGCAGTGGAAGCCTAGTGGTGAGGACGCTGCCTTTGGGACCTGAAGGTCGCAGGTTCGAGTCCCTGGGCACCACTGAGGTTCCCTTGAGTAAGGTAGCGTCCCGCTACACTGCCCCCTGGGCGCTGTTGATAGCTGCCTGCTGCTCCATGTGTGATGGGTTAAACGCAGAGGTCACATTTTGTTGTGGTGCCTGAGTGTGTTCACAATGACAAAGAGTCACTTCATTATATATATTAAATTATACATTATATTAAAAGAAAGGAATAAGGGGTTAGTTTAAGAAACGTCCACTGTGAGGTTTATGTTTTATGAGTCTTTATCAAGTCAATGCATCATTATTGTTAAAAGCCACTACAAAAGGGCTGACACGGTGTAGTGCACTGTCTGTAATTGGCAAAGATTTGGAACACGCCTTTTTTCTTTATGAAATTGCTGGCGGGTTGCATTAATTTATGCGTACTGCCCCCTACCGGCAAGTGGAGTATTTCAAGGGAAAAAACTCAACAATACCATGTGAACTAGACTTTGTAATAAATAAAAGTACACTAAATTTACATCATTTACACAAGTACACTCAAACTTACAAATCTACGAACCTTACTAACCATCATTTACCTACTCACGAATCTGCGCTCAGAAACAGATTATTAAATGAAGATTTATTTATATATTAGATTTTAATACATTTTGTTTTATATGTTTTTTTAAGTATTTTTTATTTTTGAAGCGTTGTATTTGTGTTCTTGACTAATGCACCTTGAGGGCTTGTAGCTAAAATAAAAGTGCAATATAAAAAGATAAACCTTTAATTATATTATATTATATTATATTATATTATATTATAATGAAACGGGTCTGTAAAATAGGCCCAATGGAGAAATGCTTTATAACGTGAAATAAGATTGTAGAAAGCTGTAAACAAGGTTTTACAGGAGTTTAATTATTAAAAGACTTTTATTTTGGAAGCAGAACTTCCTGTTTGGGTTTTTCCTACAGCGAGTTCCAGCTGCTAGCATGCTATAAAACTACCTTGTACTTTTTTCCAGACTTTGTCGTTTATAGCTAACCGAGTGCTCGGCGTTAATGTTCGCTTCGTCCGACAGGGTCGTTTTTCATTTAAAGTTCATAATTTATTTTAAAAAATCATTTATTTAGGAACACATCGTCTGTTGCGTTGGTCAGCGTTAGCACTGATGCTAACAGGCTAGCGCCTCTAAGGGTTGTACACATTCGCGGGCCGTTTTTGTTGTCGAGATTTTTTCCAGTACACTGTCTTTAATTTTTTTAGTATTCTTAACTCCATACAGGCTGCTAAAGCGGGATATTTCTGCGTGACGGAGGTGGTGGAATTTTACAGTAAGTGGTGAGTGCTGAGGTGGATTGAATCGCGTGTGAACAGGAGGAGGTTGGAGAGAGAGTCGGTTACTGGAGCAAAGGGAGGAGGAAGAGTGAAAATCGAGAGAGAAAGAGTAGTTTTAATGAAGCAGAAGGAAAGAGGAGGATAAGTGAAAAGAGATAGAGAATGTTAATGGAGCAGAGGGAAGAGGAAAAGTGCAAGAGTGAGATGAGATGGAGGAGAAAGGACAGAAATGTGGAGATTACTGGGGAAAACTCCATTCAGAGTCAGACTACACTGGTTTTCATGTGAATGGGACAATGAAGGAACAAGTCTTTCATAATCTCCCCCTGAATCTTCTGGTTCTTTGACATCGTACCTGTAAATAATTAGGTATTCTTTCTAAAATAATTAATCACTAAATATTTTTAAAGTAACCTCTCTAAATAATTTTTGTCTAAATAATAATTTCTTAAAATAATGACTTGGTATATAGAAATTACTTATTTTCTCAAAATAACAGTGTATTTTGAAATGACAATTTAATATCTTAAAATAATTTCTCTAAATTAACTTGAAATAATGACTTAGCATCTCAAATACTTATTTTCTGTCACATAATGATCATCTTAATGACGAAGCTTTACAAATTGCTTGTTTTTCTCTGATTTTATGGCTTATTTTTTTCTCTAAAATACCTTAAATACAAACTTAAAAGTAAGACTTATTTTCTAAAAAAGAGTAACTTAATTTCTCTGAATAATGCACACTTTTTTAAAAAAAAACTTCTGGTGAAATTTGTAAAGGCTACTGTGGGTCCAGTTGCTTCTTTTTTTGTTGTTGCCGCTGATTTTATATATTAAATAATAATCAATATTCAGTGTCAATAACTATATTAACTTTACTATATCACCTGGTGGGCAGTGGAGGCCTAGTGGTAAGGACGCTCCCTTTGAGACCTGAAGGTCACAGGTTCGAGTCCCTGGGCACTACTGAGGTTCCCTTGAGTAAGGTACCGTCCCACTACACTGCTCCCCGGGTGCTGCAGGGATTTGAGTTTAAATGCAGTACAGGTCATTCTGACAGAGTTTGTTGACCCCAGTATGTCTGTACGTAATGCTTCATTTCCTTTCTCGCTCTGCAGATACCAGGATGGTGTGTGAGCTCCTGCTCTCCTCTGTGTGGCTGCTGTTCGTGGTGTTCTGGGTGGAGACCATCAGCGTTTGGCTTTTCCTCTGTCTCTTTTATCAGGACCGAGCCTTCTACCACTGGGGTGATGGGTAAGCTCCAGTCTGACTCACCCACTACACCACTTTTCCCCTCGTGTTGGTTGGAGATGGCACACCGAGGCATATTTTGGGCAGTGGGCAGTGGTGGCCTAGTGGTTAGGAGGCTGCCTTTGGGACCTGAAGGTCACAGGTTCGAGTCCCTGGGCACTACTGAGGTTCCCCTGAGTAAGGTACCGTCCCGCTACACTGCTCCCCAGGTGCTGTTGGTAGCTGCCCGCTGCGCCACGTGTGCACGTGTGATGGGTTAAATGCAGAGGTCACATTTCGTTGTGGTACTTGAGTGTGTTCACAATGATAGTCACTTTCACTTCACTTTTCTTACATTTGCTTTACACTGGAGGTGCAAAGCCTAAACCCTCACACACAGATGTGCTTATGTGGTTTTGGACACTATAGGATTCACTAATATCTGCGATAGCATAGTTCAAATATCTGACTAAATATTGTGTACATTTGTTGACCTGTTGCTGTAATCTGACTTTAAAAGCTTGCTTTAGTGTTGCTATCTAGTGTCGACCTGAGGAGGATGGGTTCCCCCTGTCTGAGCCTTGGTTCCTCCAGAGGTTTCTTCCTACAGCTTAGGAGCTCGGCCCGGGGTCTTAACACACACAGTAACACATTTCGTCTTTTCCACAGGGTGTTTGCCGATGACCCTGGTCAGATGTTGTACATGCTGAGCAGGTAGTAACTTTATCTACTGCCACATTCTCTGCTTTTGTGATCGCTGCATGGTGGTATTTGCCATTCTTTTAGTTGTAATAAGCGACTTTTCGTTTTAAAGTGCTTTCTAGTTGGAAACGTATAATGTTGTACTGATACAGCGGCACCAAATATCTATACTTGTGTAGTTATTTATTTATTTTATCACCTTTTAAAACTTTTTTTTACTAGACTTTTATTTTGGTACATGCGTCAACTTTGACAATTCCTCGCAAGTCCACAAGATGTCAGAGTTGCAGAGACGCTTCAGAGACTCCTATGTGTAGCCTCCCTCTGCTTCAAGTAGCAGAATCGCAATAATGTACAGTTGCCCAAAAAATGGGGTAGTGTCGTATTTTAGCCATCATAAAAAAACTTGAAACGGGGCCTTCAACGCACAGTTCCTTTTCTTTTTTCACGCTGCATGAAAATAATATATTGTATTGCTACGTATACGCCACATCTTAAATGAACGCATCAATGGTGATGTGACAACCCTTAGGATCTGAATGGGTGGAACATCGTTTTTTAGCTTTTTTTTTTGTTTGTTTTAAGTGTTAAAGGTGCAGTAACAAGATCAGCCTGTTAAGTCGTAATGGATAAGAAGAATTTTACAAAACATTTCAATTCATTCAAAACATTTCAATTCATTCAAAACATTCCAAAATGTGTCAATTTTTTTTGTGATGTGCACAATGCTACAGTGCTTGGAGGCGGGGCTGTGTAGTCCAAGGCCTTGACTTTCGCTCACTTTTGTAAAGTAATTTATGAGCCTAAGGTTAAAATAATGAACCTCTATGGTAGAGCTGAACGATATGATGATGGTTATCATAATCGGGATCAACTGTGGTCACGATATGCTTTTCTGAGCATATCCCAATATCGTTAGTACTTAAACACTGCCAGACTTCATGTTTAAGTTTAAGGAGCATCATTAATCTCGCTTAAGTGAACCTATTGTACTGTAGTGTGAAAAACTCGGAATACATTTTTTTTTTTTAAATATAGCGCCATTGGCACTTTTTCCTTTGTTCCATCTTAATACGTATCGGGGAAAAGTTCTCAAAATATCGCGATAAGATATTTTTGCCATTTCGCCCACCCCTGTTCTACAGCCTCTATTAATAGTTGATCTTCTCTGCCCGGTTCTAGAGTGGACCGCTCTGAGCGCGCCCAGACCTGAGGATGCGGCGCCCTCGTCAGTTGGGAACGCCGACCAGCCGACCAAAACCTTTCAGACAGCGGCGAGATCTGCGCGATGGGGTGAAAACCGGCTTCCCATCCACTGCTGCTGCCGGCTTTCAAAAACGTGCACTGTGCACGGCTGAAGATGGAGTTTGCCCTGAGCTTCTAGGGGTTTCGGGAAGAACGCAGACAAGCACGGTGAATGTAGAATCTATCTTGGTGTTACAATAGGGAACTCTGCCTTCATTTGTTTTTGGTTTTTTTTTTTTTTTTTTGTCCCCTCGGAAATTGACTAAACTGGGGAAGTTGTTTTCTTTTTCCTGGCGTGTTCTCAAAGTGGTGGGATTGTTTCATTAGCCGTGTGGAGAAGCCCACAAGCCGTCGATTTGTTATTCCTGCAGGTTAGGGCTTCGTAATTTTAATAAAATGTACTGTTGCGATGATCTAGTCCCGCAATTTACCCTTTTAATGGCCACACGAATGAAAAAGCAATACATTTTTTTTCTTTGCATTTTATTTTAATTTGGGGCAATGTTGACAATGTTTAATTTTTTTTAATTCAACAACCCCATCTTTTTTTTTTTTTTTTTTAATATATAGGCCTCTATCAAATGGTCACGATTTTGTTTTATAGTAAAACTCTGAAAACTTCAACAAATGAGTAAAAGTTTGTGGCTTCTCTTAAAATGTCTCAAGGAAAGCCATCAAACGTCCTTGAATTTGTGTTCGTGCAACAGAAAAACCTAGCATCACCAAGAAGGTCGAATAATTAAAGACACCATGAAATCCAGTGGATACTTTGACCATAACTGACCTAAACCAAGTGGCAGTGATGGAACAGTCAGGTTCAGTCGAGTTCCAATATAGGAATAAATGCATTCGACCAAATAATTAACTAGAACACTAAAGGGTTAATCCAGGCGTCACGAAAGTGTCACTTTTCAAGGGAAATTCCACCAGTTTTTATGGTTTGGTCCTAAATTTTTCTCTACATTGAGACAAAGTCGTTCAACGTGCGTTTGGTGTGAAACGTTGGCCCAAAAATCAGGGTAGTATCGTATTTTTGCCATCATAAAAATCCCAGACACCACTTTCTAAAATCTGATCACAGACTTTTAAAAGATACATTAAACAAATGGAATTAGGTTTTTTACAAAGTTGTTCTTTTAGTTAAGCTGGACGACGGTAGCCCATAGAGAGGGTTTGCCTCATGGGGGAGGTGTTTGTCCTCTTCTCCTTGACTTTAGGCTGAAGTTCTCCAGGGAAATTCCACCAGTTTATATGTTTTGGTCTTAAATTTTTCTCTACAGTTCCAAGCTTCGGGACGAAGTCGTTCAGCGCGCGTTTGGTGTAAAAACGTTTGTTTTAGAGAAACCGTGGCGACGAATGGAACCAGACGTCACGTCTCCTACACACATCACTCTGAGGGACTATTCTGCCTCACGGCGCCCCACACATATCCCTCCACCATTAATGGTTTTAGTTTCAGGCCCAAAAGCTTCTCGAAACTCTGTGTGTCTCAGGCATCAGGCAGCATCATCATCACCATGGGAGAACTTTCTTTGAGGAACGTTTAGAGGAACCAAACGTCTGAATAGTTCTGCTCCTCTAGAACTGAGCGTTTCACACTAAACCCACTATGAACCACTTTAACCTTTTAATTATGACCTTTGGGTGGAATTCCCCTTCAGCAGGATGCACCATAGTCCTGTTAGGATCACCTGCCTTATAACTCAAGCAGCCTCTTCACAGCTGATGCTAATTTTCATAAATAAGGTTTTCAGTAATGCTAAAGGTTTTCACTCTCTTTGAGTCTCATCAGCCATGATTTCCTTGAAACGGGGCCTTCAACGCACACTTTTCTCTTTTCATGCTAGGGCTGCATGAAAAATAATATATTCTATTGCTATGTATATGCCACGCCTTAAATGAACGCATCAACAGTGATGTGACGACCTTCAGGATTTGCATTATATTGCGATTGTGACACTTAGCCATCGTGAACACACCCCATCACACACCTATGCTATTATAACGAAACGTGATCTGCTTTTAACCCATCGCCCGCGGAGCAGTGTAGTTGGACGGTACCTTGCTCAAGGGTACCTCGGTGGTGGGTTGGGACTTGAACCTGCGACCTTCAAATCACAAGGGCAAGTCCCGAGCCACTGGGATGGCGTGAACCGACAGATCGGTCCGGACGCTCGCAGTACTTTGCGATGGGTTCAAGGCCTCGTTCACGTAATGCAGCCTCAGCCTAACGCGAAGTCCGTTTTGCAGAGACCAGAATTAACCAACAGCATGTTCTGCAGCCACGATTGGATGTGACGAGAGCGCAGAACGCAGGTCCATTGTATTCGTGTGTCTCCGATGCAGAAACGTGAATCCGAGACGCATTAGAAAACCGCATGTTGTTGCTGATGCAGGTTGAGTCCAAATGTAGACATTCCAGCATCTAAGGCCTTGTTTACACATACACAGGAGTTTAAAAATGAAAAATCAGATTTTTTTTGTGCATTTTTGGCTTTTTGTCCATGGAAAAAGTTTTTTTTTTGTTCTTAGTGCTGTTGTGTAGATGACATGATGTCCTCGACGCTTGACCATGTGAACGTTTGTGTTTTTCTGTGTTTTTTTTTGTGCTTGTGTACATTTTATTTTTTAAAAGAACAAATCAAGAAAACCGTTTGTTTTGTAAAATACACAGGTATGTGTGGACTAGGCCTAAGATACTTGACCAACTATGATTTTTGCAACAAAAAAAAGAATAAATGCTTTGTTTTGAAAGAAAAGCAGTGCATTCGTTATGGCAGGTCCTTAATAATGAGGGTGTGTCGCTTGAACAGAGAAGCGAATGGAAACGTTGAAACCTGCCGCGTGATTGTCGATGACGTTTTTGTAACGCAGTTGTACAGTTTCTGATTGTTCTTTATGAGTAGTTGTGAGAATATATGCACTATGTCTGACTTTTGTTCCTACCAGATTTCTATTGATTTTCTTTTTTTCTAAGCAATAAACATATTTGATCAATTCTTCCTGTTTTTTTTTGTGTTCAGATGTCGGTTTCTGAGCTCTGCAGTTACTGTAGAACTCGCTTAGAATTCCGCAGCGCACAAACAAATGTGAAATTTCAAATAAGGTTAATTTGATTCGTTACATTTTTTAAAAATGTGCCAAAAAAATTTAAGTAGATTGAATGCGATGCCCCTTTATGCCCAGGTCACTGCAGAGCACAGTTTGAACGACCACAGGCCTCTTTTACGCTGACTCATGTCTCGTGTCATCGCCTGCACTCGGAAAATGTCAATTTCTGTAAAATTTTTCGCAGCCTTGACCACCAAGGCCGAGAGCAGCCCATTAGTTAGCATGAAGTTGAAGAAGCTTGTTGATCAAGGGGAGTTTGGCTTTAATGAATAAAAGCGACTGTTTGTCGTTGTGAACACGCTCGAGCACCACAACGAAACGTGACCTCTGCAGTTAACCCATCACACGTGCAGCAGTGGGTAGCTACCAACAGCACCCAGGGAGCAGTGTAGCAGGACGGTACCTAACTCAAGGAAACCTCAGTAGAGCCCAGGGACTCGAACCTGCAACCTATAGGACCCAAGGGCAATGTCCTAACCTCTACACCCACTACACAGATGACTGTCCCCACTCACCATAGCAATAAGATCATAAAGTTTGCGGATGACCTGACGGTGGTCTGACTCATCTCAGACAAAGAGGGTGAGTTGGCCTACAGGGATGAGGCGAAGCGGCCATCAGAATGGTGTGAGGTCAATAATCTGCTCCTCAACACCACAAAAACGAAGGAGCTTGTTACTGACTTTAGAAAAAAACAAAGCTGACATCAAGCTGCTCATTGTTGGCGGGGCCTGTGTGGGGAGGGCCCGAATGTTCAGGTTTCTGGGCACTGAGCTGGAGAACAACCCGACCTGGAACGCAAACACCAAGGAGCTGCTGTAAAAGGCACTGCAGGGACCCAAAAACCTGCTCCTCGCCTTTGATCACTGTTTTATTAAGAGGGTGCTTACGTGTGGACTGTGTGTGTGGTCAGTAGCTGCACTTCCAAAAAACAAAAGCATTCCGTAGGGTCATCAGGACAGCGGAGCGACTAATTGGCTGTATCCTCCCCACTCTGGAACAAATCTACGCCTCACGATGCTGCAAAAAGAGCAATACACATTTCACAGGACTCATCACATCCCGGTCATTGCCTCTTCCAGCTTTTGTGGGCAGTGGTGGCCTAGTGGTTGGGACACTCCCTTTGGGAGGTGAAGGTTGCAGGTTTGAGTCCCAGCTCTGGCACTACTATTGAACAAGGTACCATCCTGCTCCATGTGTGCACGTGTGATGGGTTAAATGCAGAGGTCACATTTTGTTGTGGTGCTTGAGTGTGTTCACAATGACAAATAGTCACTTTCACTAAAAACAGATTTTATCCAAAAGCAATCATGGCCCTAAACTCAGGTTAAAACTGCTCCATTCACCCTAAGTCAACCAGTGCAGTTTGTATATATAACAAGTATCATTTATATTGTTACTGTTAAATTGTTTTCTCTCCTGTTTTTTTATTATTATTATTATTTTATTTTTCACACTGAGTCAACTGCACCTTCAATTTCGTTATTCCTTTCTAAAAGTGACAATGACAATAGAGATCTATCTATCTATCTATCTATCTATCTATCTATCTATCTATCTGTCTATCTATGGTATTAGCCTCGATATCGCTTGGTATCGGATCGGAGCAAAAATCTGTAATATCGCCCAACCCTACCATAAAGAACCCAAGTGTGTGTTCGAATTTTGTTTTTAATCTTAGTCCCGATGTTTTTTTTAAATCTTTTTTTAAAACTTAATCGAAAGTATTATGTAAATTGCAGAAAATACTAAATTATTCAAACTCCTGTCAAAAAAATCATACAGGCAGTGACCACTGTACCTCAGTGCCCACTTTCAGCTACAGGGGGTCCTGCATGAGTGTGTAAGGCAGAGCAGCCGTAAACAAACAAAAAAGGCGCTTAATATCGGATTAATTTCAGCGAAAAGTCATCTGAACACCGAAGAGGAAGTTTTACGTTACTTAAAAGAAGGTTTTTTCTCCCTGAAATGGCACCGACGATTCAGACGCAAGCGCAGCGGGAGGACGGACACCGGTGAGCGGCTCGCAGAGACCAGGACCACGCCGATAACATTCACCTACGACACACGTCTCGAGAAAAATAGCGCAGTTAATCAAGCGCATTTACCCCCAAAAAGGGTGTAGATCTTTAAAACATCGCTTAGTGACTCGTACATTCATTTAAAAAATGTTTTTTGTTGTTTTTACCAAGTTGTCGATTAGCATGTAGCCGCCGTGGTGGAAGCTAATGCTAACTCACGAACGTTAGCAGACAAAAACACTTAGAGTCGCATGAATAAATCTTCTTCTTATCTCGAGGGATTGACAATGAAATGTCTTGACCTTATGTTTCCAGTAAACGACGCGAATTCAACACATTTTAGCATGCTGGTTAAGCTATGCTAACCAAAATAGCCCTCGTTTACATTAGCATGGCAACTAATTAGCCCTGCTAAGTTAGCTCTTCAAGAGCTGGAAGGAAAAAAAAAGTACAAAAAAATGAATTTGTATTTTTATGTGCAGTATACATATATGTAGTTTTCTTTAGCATGACTTTAGCTACATTGGTAACGTGCATTTGTAATAATAGCTCTATTTTTACAGCCACTTTCATACAAACATGAGAAACTGTAGTAGTTGTAAATTGTAGTTGTTTTTTTTTTGTTTTTTTTTTTTTCCTGGAAAATTCCTAGTTGGCAGTGACGGTTACATGACCCGCTAATGGAACACAGTTCATTTAAACTGCATACCGTTAAAGTTTGTATTTCAGCATCATTCATAAGTCCTGTTACTATGATAAGAGGGTTGGGTAGAGGAGGGTTGTCCATATAAAAGGAAGTTAAAATTGTCATCATAACTCATTGATAGAATGAACAGAAGTGTTTTTTGTCTAAGTGTAACTGTTTGTGTGTGTGTTTGTGTTTGTTTTTGACAGGAGCTCTTCGCACAGAGCGATACCCGAAAGGTACTGTATTAGTGAACAGTCTTAATATTTTGTGTCAGTAAACCATATCAGTCATGAGACTTTAGCCCTTGTTTGTGCTGTAACTGAGCAGTTTCAGTCTGCAGCATTAGTAAGAACTGCCTTGCCTTGCCTTCTTTAGGTCCGGCGTCGTGTGCCGCGTCAAATACTGCAACAGCCTCCCTGACATTCCATTTGACCCCAAGTTCATCACATACCCCTTTGATCAGCACAGGTATGGCAACAATCGTCCCGTTCAAGGGTCCGAATTTTGCTTCCGTGGTTTAGAAATGGAGCTCAGAGGCTAACAGGGTTGACACTTGACGTCATTAGTCACTCAAATCCTTAAAAACAAAAATGCATCCCAAAAACATTTCTCAATCTGCACAATCCTCGTAATTTTTTTAAAAAGCTTAAAAAAGAATGCAGTTTATTTTTTAAATTGTCTTTTATTTTATCGACCCACATGCTTCTAGATTGTAAGGTGTTTTTGTGTGAAGTGTGATGTTATCTCATTGATATTAGGCTGAAGCGACATTTGTTGGGGCTGTATTGGTTGTCAGTACTCTCTCTTTTTCACCCTCACACAGGTTTGTGCAGTATAAAGCCACGTCATTGGAGAAACAGCACAAACATGAACTGCTTACAGAGCCAGATCTGGGGGTTACTATTGATCTGATCAACCCAGACACTTACCGCATAGACCCCAACAGTAAGTACATACGTAATACATACCACTTAAACCTCAAAGGCAAGTATGCTTCAGTATACACCATTTAGTCCCCAACCGTAAGTACACACTTAATACATACTGAATTGCCCCAACGCTAAGTATATACTTATTATATACTGCAGAAACCCCAACAATAAGTACATAAACACATATTGCATAAACCCCAATAGTTGCTAAATCCTTAATAAATACATACCCTGTAAACCCCAGATATAGAACCCAAGAGCAAGTACATACATAACATACCACATACATCGTAGCACTAAATACATACTTAATAAATACTGCATCAAGTACATACTTATTACAAACCCCATACTGCATAGACTCCCATAGTAAGTAAACACTTAATGCATACTGGATAGAACCCAGAAGTAAGTAAGTATTCTGTACATACAGCATAGACGCCCAACATTAAATAAATGCTCTATATGTACTGCATAGACCCCCAACAGTAAGTAAATACTTTGTACACACTGCATAGACCCTCAACAGTAAGTAAATACTCTATACATCCTGCATAGACCCTCAACAGTAAGTAAATATACATCCTGCATAGACACTCAACAGTAAGTAAATACTTTGTACACACTGCATAGACCCTCAACAGTAAGTAAATATACATCCTGCATAGACACTCAACAGTAAGTAAATATTTTTTACATATTGCATAGACCCCCAACATTAAGTAAATATACATACTGCATAGACCCCCAACATTATCTGAATATATATACTGCATAGACCCCCAAGATTAACTATACATACTGCATAGACCCCCAACATTAAGCAAATATACATACCGCATAGACCCCAACATTAAGCAAATATACATACCGCATAGACCCCCAACATTAAGCAAATATACATTCTGCATAGACCCCCAACATTAAGCAAATATACATACTGCATAGACCCCCAAGATTAACTAAATAT
>JBBPDA010000001.1:30738863-30751980 GCA_037974385.1 Arnoldichthys spilopterus | reverse complement strand
ACCACCAGGTGTGAGGTAGCAGTTTTTATTGTCTGCATGTCAGCACTAAAAATAGTAATTCTGAACATCTTTTCCATCTTTTCCAAAGGTCAGATTTTGGTAGATGTAAGGATCCAAATCCAAAGGGATAGAAAAGTTACTCTTAAAAAATAAATAAATACCTGTATACATGTGGACAAGACCTTAGACATGCTAAAATACATACAAACATATATAATTTTAGTCAAGTAATTTAATTTAACCCCAGAGGTTCATTAATCTTTATATACCAAAAAACAGATATGACCATTTTCCAACCTCTTTGCCCCTTAGAATTAAACAGTTTTAGTTACTGTGCCTATAAGACTGACATATGTAAATGACCTCAGTTCTGACTGGCTGTTTTGTGTTGTTCCTCATTCAGCCCTCCTTATAACTTCAGTGGTAATGGGTGGGGTTGGACTACTGTAGGCCAGCATATGGAAATGTGTTGGTTTTGCGACCTCATAAAATCAATGAACACGAACACACACAGATCTACATATATAAGAAATGTAATTGTTTCATTCTTTTGACAGAATGGTCGTCATGGAGACGCGGCAGTGCGAAGACTCTTTGGGATTGTGTAACCTGTACATCCTAGAGATCGCTGAGAACTATGTGCTCATGCCCTGACCCGGCAACCTTTTGCATAGAAGATAAAAGGTGGACACTGATGTCGGAAAGTTGACCGGTGTGCGTGCGCCAGAAACACTGGACAATTCTGCTGCCTCTGCTGACACATACGCCTTTGTGAGAGTGTGTGTGTACCCACTTTTTCCTCTTCAATTCCGCTTGGACCTTGTGTTTGTGTGTGTGTTTATGTGTGCGGGCATCTAGCATGTTCTACAAACACCTAGTACACGTGATACTGGATGATGGACTGTGGAGCAAAATTCAGCCTCAACTCACCAGAGTGAAAGCCACTGCAGAGAGGAAAATTGTAGACCAGTGCCATCATAATGGATTATTTGCAAGAATACTTATGAAAAGTCATGATAAGTGTTCACTCCACCCACCCAACCCACTTCCAGCTCTTTTTGCTAAACAGTCCAACTATGGCCCAGATGTAGATTACTGGGTGTGTTAGGTACCAAAATGTGAAAAATCGCTACCCCAATTTTGGTTGAACAGGACATGTTTGGTATCGGACATCTGACTTTTTAGATTAGCAGTGGAGATTCAAGGTTAATATTGACCAGTTGTAATTAGGAGAGTTTAATAATAATAATGAAATCTAACTATGCAGAGCTTAAGGATTGGCACTCTGAAAAACTAAAACCTATGGGCCTGGTCTATTTGGCCAAAATAATTGAACTTAAGTTAAAATAATGGGTCCTGCTTCCTGGGAACGCCCCCACAAGAGCTGCAGTTTTGGAGATGCTCTAACCCAGTGCCGAGTGTATCACTTTAAAAGCTGATTAAAGGCAGTGTTAGAATGTGAAGCGATATAGTCGATTCTATTAGAGCAACATACAGTGCGCTGCAGCAGAGCTTCAGCCTGGAACTAGTACAGAAGGCTCACAAGGGTCAAATGCATTTAACAGTGTTAAAAATTGAAGTTTTATTAATTTAATTTGTTAATGCATGCACTTTGACATAAACTGTTGGTTGGTGTACTACACTGGAGCTTGTTGTAAGAATCTAGAATGTTCTTTACTCATTAACTCAGGTTCTGTCCTGCAAATATTAGATGGCTCCTTATTGTTGGTGAATGCTTGGTCAGCATGCTCTGGCCTTAAAGAAACAAGCAAACTTCATATACCGAACATGTCTTGGCTGATTGACTACGTATGGTGTAACCAAACTTTTTCACTCTTTAACCAAGTGCCAGACTGGTCCTTCAGCTGAAAACAGCTCTGCACCCACCATGGACGAACTTTGGACATGGACATACCTTTCCACGCTGAATGCTACACAGGAATCCCATGCAATGTCTGAATCTGCCAAAACCAATCTGTCTTGTGCCAAACAGTCCCAGCACACGTATGATAGGAGTTGTTAAAAACAACTTTACTGAGCCACATGAAGAGATTAACTTAAGGTTAAGCAAAGGAGCTGTTAGTCAGTGCCAGTTCCAAATTTCCTGAGACAAAAGTCTGGGTGGATGATGTGTGTTATGACAATAAACATATGTTGTATGTTCTCTTGTACGTTCTCTGTTATTTAAGAACCTTAGAGAATATGTAAGAATATTATTATCTTAGAGAATATGTCTTAATATTGTACACACTGTAAATTACAGAATGTTAAATGAGTAATTTTGCTGTCTAGAGAATGATTACATGAATATATTGAGGTACAACAGAGGGTATGCGCAAGATGTCACAATGGGTGGAGTTTACTGCAGTTACACCGACTGAGTGGCAGAAAGAGATTTATTGAGTCCCACTTTGCTCATGTTTATCAACAATAATAACTAATTAAATAATTGATAAATGTGATGAAGCCAGAATCCTGAGCACATAAAAGTGTCCATTCTGTCAATTTATCTCTAGAATGGTGGATTTTGCCCCAAACCTCCTCTGAATGACTTTGTTTACATCTTAACCCTGTAATTATGCGTGTTCTGAAAAGTGGGTTCACTTTAAGAGATTAATCTTCACATTAAACTTCATCTGAGATATCAGAGCTCACTGAAAGATGATTCCAGCCTCCTACACATCTGTAGGGTTATGGATGGGCAGGCTGACCTTTGTGTCTAACAAGGTTGCTACTGGCAGATGGTTTTGGCCACTTTGTGGCATCTCCAGAGGCTGTTGGAGGGGTGGGAGGATACATTTTCATACGCCATGCTGGACAGGCCTAATGTTGAGCATGGGTTTGGTGCACCTCCTCCATGAACGGGGTGGTAAGTGAGTGGTGGAGTGGAGAGGGTGTATCTTACACACACACGCACACACAATCATGGCTGCATTAAGGCCGGATCTGTGTGTGCTGGGGAAATGAACGGTTGAGATCCTGCGGGTGTTTATCCCCCTCTTTTTTCTATTTTTTTTAGTCCTTAACCTCGGGTAGGTCCTCCACCGACCGGGACCCAAATGCGTCCGGCTGCGGCTCTCCGTGTCCGCCGCTTACCCTCTCATGCTTCTCCGCTCCAGCCTGTAGTCTCTTCTTCGCTCCACTGTTCCCAGGTCGGGCGGTCGGCGTTTCCTTGCGCTAAAGATGGCCGGCGATGGAGGCGCTCTGAAGGATATCAATGAGATCAAGTCCCAGTTCAGGACCAGAGAGGGTTTCTACAAGCTGCTGACGCTGTCGGACTCCCAGCAGAGGGGCGGCTTACCGCGGGGCCCCGCAGCGGGAGGCTCGGCGGCGGCGGCCGCCCCCGGCGCGCCAGGCTCGGTGGGCGGCGTGGGACTGGTGCAGGGCCCCGGGGCTGGAGCTGCTGGAGCCGGAGCTGGTGCAGGAGCCGGAGCCGGGGGCAGCTCGTCTCCGGGCGGCTTCCTGCCTCCGGTGCGTGTTTCCATGGTCAAGCTCCAGCCGGAAGATCCGAGCGAGGAGTCCGAGCGGGTGTGCTTCAACATCGGCAGGGAACTTTACTTCTACACGTACACCAACATCAAAAAGGTGTGGCGAGGGGAGGCAGAGAGGGGGCAGATCAT
This sequence comes from Arnoldichthys spilopterus, assembly GCA_037974385.1. Classification (NCBI taxonomy): domain Eukaryota; kingdom Metazoa; phylum Chordata; class Actinopteri; order Characiformes; family Lepidarchidae; genus Arnoldichthys; species Arnoldichthys spilopterus. Next base: position 30,748,360 of record JBBPDA010000001.1, on the reverse strand, counting down.
TCATAGTATTTATAATGTGTAACTGGACCGCTTACTGGAGCTGTTATGGACCTTTTTTTATTTATCTAAGATGCTCAGTAACATGAGCGATGATGCTCTTGGTGAAGCTCACATTGGGGTGCGTGTGTTGATCTTTGGGTCTCAAAAACCTGAAAGAAATCGAATAAATCTGTTTTAGGCATCTGCCAGCCTTTACTAAACATTTAGAAATATTTATATCCTGCACATTTTGACCCAAATTTATATATGTGAATGTGTTCGCAGCGCTGGAATCACATTTGTGGCGAGGAGCTACCAGATAGCAACAGAAAAGCCAACTTAGCTAAGCTAGTGGCGCTAGCAGGTCGACAAACAGGGCAGATAGCTCCACAGTTAGCCCTGCCTCAAACTACCCAAAATATGATTTCGAATAAACCCTATTTATTCCATTCTGCATATAAAATACATATATGGTACAGAAAAATTACGTTTGTATACACCGTAGCTAGGTTAGCTTAGCTCATTAGCTTAGCGTAGCCTTGCTAGCTCCTTTTCGCCCATTCTGAGTTGAATGAATTTGCACAGCCATGAATTTGATGAATTCGATGTTGGTCAAGTTAAAGAGAGAGATTTAATTACCCCTTTTTGTGATTAAAGCTTTCCTAACATGGCGTTTGCAAAGCTGGTTAGCCAGCTAGGTGGCTATCTTTCTAAGGAGTCAGTTTATCAGCTGTAGACAGACTAATATTTTAACCTTTTAAAACATTTTTTAAATGTCTGTTCTGTGTCAAGCTATGTTAAAAAATCTAAATTGGGTAGAAATGTGTTCCAGTTTGAAGTGTTATTTAAGTCACAAATTGTTTAAAGAAGTGATAAATCAGTGTAAACATTATGTACATTTCTTTTTATGATTCAACTGAACTGATTAGTGAGTTGTGGAATTGCAGGACCATTTTCTGCAAACAGTTTGGGTCTGGAACAACAAAACTTCTACCCAACATTAAACAAAAAAATCTCGTTAGAAGTGAGGAAAGTGGTCACGGTTTGGGGTCAAACAGCCACCAGGGAGCTTTGCTTCCCTGTCATGAACAGTAGTATTGTCAGAGTAAAGTATTCAGACTTTGTAAAAAGCAAAATGCATGTAACTTGTGCTAGGTAGATTAGTAACCAAACCTATACCTTGCTATAGGTGTTGGCAATACAATGTTATCCATTGTTCTTGTGATACAGTATGTCCCCAATGGGTTTTTGAGCATATCATGGGCATTTCCATAGCTTCAAAATGATGGTAAACTTGAGAAACCTAATTTTGGAGCTTCCAGCTTCTGACAGAAACATGCATTCACACGATCAGCTAATATTGATTAATACAAATGTCTTATAGAATTCTAAATGACTTCTAATATTACTGTCTGATCAGTCGTGATGGAGAATGCTGTAAATTTCATTATGATGTTAATTGGGGCATTGAATTTCTGCATGACTTTCTGAGCAAAATAATCCAACCCCACTGTGCTTTCAGATAATTTTTTTCAAAATGAGGCTTGTAATTTTGCATATATTGAATGCAGCATTATTGTGCATTTCATTTGAACTGGGAAGTCAGAAATTTCAACTTGTACACACACTGAAATCAGATTTTTATCTCCCAGCAAGTTGGAAGAGCCTCAACAAATGTGGCGTGGCATAGATGCTATCAGCCTGTGGCACTGCTGAGGTGTTATGGAAGGCCAGGAGGCTTCAATAGTGGCCTTCAGATCTTCTGCATTGTTCGGTCTCATGTCTCTCATCTTTCTTTGGCAAATGCCCCATAGATTCTTTATGGGCTTCAGGTCAGGCGGGTTTGCTGGCCAATCAGGCACAGTAATCCCATGGTCACTGAACCAAGTTTTGGTACTTTTGGCAGTGTGGGCAGGTGCCAAATGTCCTGGTAGAGGGCTGCGTTGACTCTGGACTTAATAAAGCACAGTGGACCGAAGTTCTCTTTTCTGATGAGAGCAAATTTTGCATCTCATTTGGAAACCAAGGTCCCAGAGTCTGGAGGAAGAAAGAAGAGGGACACAATCCAAGATGCTTGAAGTCCAGTGTGAAGTTTCCACAGTCTTTTTGATTTGGGGAGCCAGGTCATCTGCTGGTGTTGATCCACTGTGCTTTATTAAGTCCAGAGTCAATGCACTCGTCTACTAGGACATTTTATGTGGGACCATGGGACCACTGTGGCCAGCAAACTCGCCTGACCTGAACCCCATAGAGAATCTACGGGGCATTGCCAAGAGAAAGATGAGACATGAGTTTCCATAATCTCTAAGCCATAATAATCAAAATAATAATCAATAAAGGCTTGAAATATCTGGCTTGGCATGTAATGAGTCTATATCATATATTAGTTTCACCTCTTAAGTGGTTCACCTCTTGAATGACCGAAATAAATGAACTTTTGGACGATATTCAAATTTTTCGAGTTTTACCTGTAGTGAAAGCCACAGTAGTGTACTGATTATTAGCCCTTTTCTATCTGGGGTGGTGGGACTGCAAAACTGGGAGAAAAACAATTATCTACTTATATTTAAGGCAGTTGGGCTCGACTGTGATCCTTCCTAGGCAAATAGAATGAAGCATTTAAGCACAAACTAACTACTAGTTCTGGTACAAATTGAGCATAGTTAGGCAGGAATATGGGAAACATTTACAATCATTGTGTCCATAGTTTTTGATGATATGGTTATAATAAGACACCAATAGTTCATTTTGAGTGGTAATGTGTCTAATTTTTCAAACTTGTGTTATATATATATTTATATATATATAATTTATTTATTTTTTTATTTTACATGATGAATGACTTGGTGATGTGTTTGAGGAACATTGTGTGTTGACAGAAAATGGGCATATTTAACTATGGCAAGTCCAGGCTAGGTTTTGAATCATTTAGCATATATGGCATGAAAATGCATAGAAATGGTTGATCCTGTAGTAATTTCATATTGTCACCAGTTTATTATGCAAAACCTCAGTTCATTGATGGCAACTCTGCCGTTTTTAGGCCATTTTCTTCCTTAGAGGATTTCTCTCTGACCCTTGTTTATTGACTGTTATGTTTGTGCCATAGTTTTCTATAGCTGATCTCTCTGTCTGCCTCTCTGTCATTCTTTCTGTCTGTCTCTAGGCTGTGGACCTTAGTAAGCCGATAGATAAGCGTATATATAAAGGGACCCAACCCACCTGCCATGACTTCAATCAGTATTCGGCCACAGCAGACAGTGTGGCTCTCATCGTGGGGTTCTCCGCTGGCCAGGTGCAGTACTTGGACCCCATCAAGAAGGAGACCAGCAAGCTCTTCAACGAAGAGGTGTGTGTGTCATAAGGAAAGAAGAGCATCTGTGTGCTTAAAATCTAAACCGACAGGGAATATAGGTTAACCAGTAAACAAGGGCCTATATCATGGAAAATTGTTTTCTTTCACTTTTAAAATTGATTGATGCATGTAAACATTGTTAAACATAGTTTTTTTGAAGAATGTACCATTCACTCTGTCCATAACTACAAAATAAGCTGTAAAACAGCCCTTTTTAAGAGAAACGAATCCAAAAAACATATTTACGTATATCTGCCTATTCAGCTTGCAGCAGTTTAGCCTTTGTTTTTGCCTTCCAATGGCATTTTATTCTGATTGCCTTTACTTCAAATGACATTATGCATTTGCATCGTCTTTGTGAATGCTTGTTCCTACTCTTCAGGTGAGTGCTGATCTAATCAGAAAAATTGCAAAGGGCAATCTTTTATCTCAAGAAATCTGCCGCCTGCCGCTTTGCAACGGCTTCATTTAACTTCACACTGTCATCTCAGGCAGCGGAGCTGTGTTTGCACCCTTCACATTTCATGTTTTTATTCAGATTTCACATCCTTCCAGGATTTAATCCCAGTGGCGACAATTGTCGGAGGAAATTGAGTTTGAGGGTGAAGATAAACTTAAGATCAATCTCCTCATGAACTTATTCCTGCTAGCTTATTCTGAAAACCTTTTGAAGAGAATTGTTCTCTTTTCTGCAGTGACCCAGCGTTGCCAGTTTAGGTGGTTTCCCTGTTTTAAAAAAGACCTGTTAGAAGCATTGATAAGAGAAAACACTGCAGAGGAAGGAAATTCAAGGGTCAGGGAGGCACTGCCATTTGAGTTCACCTCCATGCAAGTCCAGGCACATAGTTCTATGGAGAGTGGGCTGTGAGATATTTGCCTTCCTACCTGCTTTTACCAATGAAGAAAGCAACTAAAACACTGAACAAGAAATCTGGGAAACTATAAAAGCAGTGGCACCCAGCCCTGGTCCTGGAGTATACATTTTAGTGAACATCCCATTGAACTCAGGCTTGTTACCTAGTTGTATAGTTGGTTTGGAACTAGAACAAGAAGAACGACTTAACGTGCAGGGCAGTGGTACTCGAAGACCAGGACTAGAAACAAATGAACTTCCTGGAAGTCTAAAAGTCTTTATCTCTTTTTTTTACTTTTCAGCGGTTAATTGACAAAACGAAAGTGACCTGTCTGAAATGGCTGCCCAAATCGGAGAACCTGTTCCTGGCCTCCCATGCTAGTGGCCACCTCTACCTCTACAACGTGGAGCACCCATGTGGTACAACAGCGCCACAGTATTCACTGCTCCGCCAGGGCGAGGGGTTTGCCGTGTACGCCTGCAAGACCAAGACGCCTCGTAACCCCTTACTGCGCTGGGCCGTAGGAGAGGGCGGGCTAAACGAGTTTGCATTTTCACCCGACGGTGTGCACGTAGCTTGCGTGGGCCAGGACGGCTGCCTCCGCGTCTTCCATTTCGACTCGATGGAGCTGCAAGGCGTCATGAAGAGTTATTTTGGTGGCCTGCTCTGCGTCTCCTGGAGCCCAGACGGGAAGTATCTGGCTACAGGAGGTGAGGACGACCTGGTCACCGTTTGGTCTTTTGCAGAAAGTCGCGTGGTGGCGCGAGGGCATGGCCACAAGTCGTGGGTCAACGTGGTGGCATTTGACCCCTTTACCACCAGCCTGGAGGAAGAGGAACCGATGGAACTAAGTGGCAGCGAAGAGGATCTCCACCAGGGGCCGCTAAACTTTGGCCGTGTGCGCACTAGCAGTACGCTGTCGCGCCTTTCTCGGCACAGCTCCAAAGGCACTCCGTCCGTGTCGTACCGCTTTGGATCCGTCGGACAGGACACACAGTTCTGCCTGTGGGATCTAACGGATGATGTTCTGTATCCACGTCTGCCCCTTTCTCGTGCCCTCACGAACACCTTCGGCCCCAACTTGCCACCTTCTGTCAGCGGCGGGATGAACAACACGAGCGGAAGCGGAGGGGTCGAAGGTCATCATCACCCCTCCAACCCCCATCAGCCGCCAATTCTGCCGCTGCCTCTACCTCGCTCCCTCTCTCGCTCCAACTCCCTCCCTCACCCTGCTGTCGCCAACACCTCCAAAGGCCAAGGGGCGACCGAGAGCGGCGGCACGGGAGGGAGCGGCAGCGGAGGAGGAAGCACCCCGTTTAGCATTGGGCGCTTTGCGACGCTATCGCTGCAGGAACGCAAATCGGACAAATCTGGTGTTGGAGGCGAGAAGGAGCACAAGCGCTACCACAGCCTTGGAAACATCAGCAAGAGCAATGATAAGATCAATGTAGCGCCACGTAGCAATCGACTGGACGCCTCAAAGGTGCTGGGAACGACGCTGTGTCCACGGATGAATGAAGTGCCACTGCTGGAGCCGCTAGTGTGCAAGAAGATTGCCCACGAGAGGCTCACGGTTCTCGTCTTCATGGACGACTGCATCATAACAGCATGCCAAGAGGGGCTTATCTGTACCTGGGCACGACCGGGTAAAGCGGTAAGTCTTTGAATAATGCTAATGGCAGAAAAGGATGAATCAGTGTTAGATATTTACCAATTTTTGAAAATTTGACTTTACAAGTAAAAAATTGTCATTGTGAGTCACCACAACGACATGTGACCTCTGGGTTCAACCTGTCACACGTGCACCCATGCAGCAGCGGGCATCAACAGAGCCCGTGGAGCAGTGTACCGGGACGGTACCTTGCTCAAGGAAACTTCAGTGTTGCTTGGGCCGGGACTCAAACCTGGGAATTTCAGCTAACGGCTAAGCCACCACTGCCCAAAGCTCTGAAACTCGTTTCAAGCAGGTAACGAACGAGCCCAAGACGATGACCTGCAAACTCTGCATGCAAGGACTATCATTTGTGGTCCTCAAGCATGACTTAAGAACAATAACTAAATGTTCAGTCTCCTCTCTGGTTGTTCTGACACAGCTTAGCATCTATATCTCCAGCCTGGTGTCCGAGATCATGGAAAATGCCCACAGATTCATCCTCTTTTGTGTTTGCGGTCAGTTTTTCGAAAGCGATGCTGTTTTTTGAATGGCCTACTATTGAATTTCTCATGAATGTCTCTGTCACCTTGTTTCCTCCAGCACCCGTCTCAACCGCTGTCTACACAAAATGGGAACTCGCCGAGTGGGACGGTGGTATAGCCAACGGTGGAGCAGGTTTCGCTCTAGACCTTTCCCTTCTTTTCACACTAGACCTGTGTCACATGCTCATCGCCACAAACTCAGATAAGCAGCTTCTCTGAAGGCTACTAACATGTATGTACGGGGACACTGGTACAAACCACACAAGTGTAGATGCCCTTTCTCCCATTTCCGTGCCCCTGCTCCACTTTTCTTTGGACTGCAGGGCAGCAAGAAGACGGACACATTCCTTCCGCCACCTTTAAAAGGGTTTTTCAAACCTCCCCCTGCGGAGAAATAGAGAAGAAGAAGAAAAAAACACTGCAAAAGCCACAATGCCACGGCCATCATATATGTATCTTATGTATTTATTTATTTTATCATTGAAACTGTAGTAATTTATATTGTACATATTCAGAATACTCTATAAAGGCAGAGGACTAAATGTATTGAAATAATGAACTCAAATTAATATATGAAGATCCTATATTGTACATAGTGACAGTTGCATTGAATGTTTGTGAAAGGTAGGGAGTCTGAAGGTTCACTGTTGCCGTATCCAAGCGCTCCCTATGTTGACGAGCGACGGGTAGAATTTGATTAAGTGCGCTGGCATCAGGCCTGGGTTGAGAGTTAGCCTAAGTGCATTTGCTCAGACAGCAAGACCCTCCGAGGAGAGTTTTTCTGACCTTGAACAAGCACGTCCCAAAAGCTTGTGTGTCCAGAAATGTCCTGTTTAAAATAAAAAAGAGCTAAAGTTGTGTCGGCTTAGGTGAACGAATGGAGCGAAATGGGACCTCTTGCGGTTGTTCCAAAGCTCTCTTGACATCATCTTCAATTCTTAGCACGTGCAGAAGTGTAATTGTATTCCTTTCTTACCAGTGGCTGAGTTTGTGTGCTAGGCACTAAGAACCTTTGAACCTTTGCTAAACAAGAGGTAAAGCTAAAGAACAAGAGCTGCTTGTCACTGTCACACTGTCTATTGTAGCATCTAGTAGGCCGCCATTCTTCTCACCTGCTATGCCTCTCGCGAGATTTTGCACATTTTTTCAGTATAATTCGAGCCTGTTAGATGGGCCCAGAGGGTTTTTTTTCATGGGGGGGTCACTAAGCTAGCTGGCTAACGTAAATTTTCACCATGTAGCCATTATTTCACTGGCCTCAAATTATATAATTGCCCCAGTGGTTTTAGTTCAGATTTGAGGTCAAACCTGTTTGTGACTAAGGTGGCTACTGAAATAGCCAACTACATTCTGAAAAGCCCTGTTCATACCTGGCATTAGCATGCGCCTTGGGTGGTCTGATCATAAGTTCACTACGGACAGGTGTAAACTGAGGCAACGATACAAGATTATCACAATATTTGTAGACCGTGAGCTGTCTGCCCTTAGGCTAAGCTAATGGAACATGAGGATGGACATTTCAGTCTCAAATGCAATGGGGGTGTGACGGAGAACTACTCTTGCTGATGAAATTATGTAAACAATTCAATCTGAAGTGGCTGCTGGGGGTACGTTTTGCATTCCCTTGTGATCAGATCACTTAAGATGTGTTTTAATGGATAAATCAAGGTATAAACAGGGCCAAGAATATTTACTTGCTTAGCCAGAGCGTTGACCGTTTGACCCACTCCTTGACCCTCCTGTGTAAAGGTCGCCCCAGAGGCATTGCTCTTATTTTGAACAAGCCAAGCTACTGAAGTGGACGGATATGCACTCTCTCTCGTTTTACATCCATGTTCACCTTCCTACCAAGAAGTTATGGGGTTTCCCATGGTAACCAGTGTTCTTTCCCTGAATTACCTTATCTAATTTGGAGAATTTGTCTTTTTTTTTGTTACTATTTTCTGTTTGTGTTGTTATATATGATTTTCTAAGGGGTGGGGTTCTTTAAACATGGTTGTAGCGCTGCGTGGGCCAATTTGGATTGATCTTCATCGTTAATGTGGAAAAAGCAGCGGACCAGTTGATTTAGTGTATGTCGTAGCCTTGTTGTGGGTTTTAGCAGAGTGAAAACTATTACTTTGGCCAAAAACCATCTATTTTATTTGGGAACTGAATGTGGTGCTGTTCTGGATAAGGGGCTGTTGTCTCTCGTTCATGTGTGTATGTCTTAACAGTCGAGTGCAAGAAAGTAAATAACACTCAGTGACAAAAAGCTTCTTTGACTCAGTCTAGGTGTGTCCACCGAACACTCCTGCCTGCATTGCTGAAGGACTCGCGCCTGGTTAAGTACCACAAGAATAACGCTGAATATTCCGACGCGCGGTGGGAGGTGGCCTGTTTTTTTAATATTGCTTTTCTTTTTACACGGTTTACAGAACTTCCATAGCATGTGTTTTTATTTGAGTATGTGTGCATTTAACACGGTTACACAGTAATGCCTGAGACTGGTAAAGTGGCAAACGACATCACAGTATCAAGTTTGTATATGGAAAATCTGGTATTAAAACTCTTAAATCCGACACTTCACTCGTACTCCGCTTTCTTTTTCAGCATGCTGCTTAGAGATTACTTAGACCATGCACCGATCAGCCATAACATTATGACCACCTGCCTAATACAGAGTAGGTCCCTTATGCTGCTGAAACAGCTCTGACTGTGGTGCACTGTGTGTTCTGACCCCTTTCTATCAGAGTCCGCATCACTTTTTGTGCACCAGAAGCTCCGCTTTGGGATCGGACTGGACTGGCTAGCCTTCGCCACATGCATCAGTGAGCCGTAGGTGCTCATGACCCGGTCATCAATTCACCAGTTGTCTTTCCTAGGATCACTTTTGGCAGATACTAACTACTGGAACACTCCACAAGACCTGCCGTTCTGGAAATGTGATTCCATTGTCTAGAACCACACGATAAGGCTTTGTCAAAGTGGCTTTGGACTCGCTTGTCCATTGTACCTGCTCCTAGAACATCAACTTCGAGAACTGTCCATTTTATGGAGTGGTTAGGACATTGCGCTGGGGACCTGAAGGTCGCAGGTTCAAGTCCCGGCTCAGGCACTACTGAGGTACCCTT
>JBBPDA010000001.1:30678555-30690320 GCA_037974385.1 Arnoldichthys spilopterus | reverse complement strand
TGTAATAATGAGGTCATCACTGTAATAATGTGGTCATCACTGTAATAATGAGATCATCACTGTAATAATGTGGTCATTACTGTAATAATGAGATCATCACTGTAATAATGTGGTCATAACTGTAATAATGTGGTCATTACTGTAATAATGAGGTCATCACTGTCATAAAGTGGTCATCACCATAATAACGAGTTCACTGTTGTAATAATGTGGTCATCACTATAATAATGTGGTCATCACTGTAATAATGTGGTCATGACTGTAATATTGTGGTCATTACTGTAATAATGTGGTCATCACTGTAATGTTGTGGCCATTACTGTAATAATGTGGTCATCACTATAATATTGTGGTCATCACTGTAATAATGTCATCATAACTAATAATATGCTAATTGCTGTAATAATGTGGTCATCACTATAATAATGTGGTCATCACTGTCATACCGTGGTCATTACCATAATAATGAGCTCATCTCCGTGACTGCTGCTTAGACACTCTCAGCGTTCTCTCACCTTTTCCATGCCATCCTCTTTCAGACTGATGATGTCCAGGTCAAACTCCTTCCTCAAACCGTCCGTCTTATTAAGTATTATTTGTCCAGTCAGTCCGTTCCACTGGGCCTGACCACAGAAGCAGAACAGATTTATAGTGAAAACAAACACACCTACACTTAAAACACTGCTACAATGACGTGACTTAAAGGTAAACATCATACCACCACGTACATTAACCCTAACTATTCCAATGCAATACTGAATGATGAGCATCATTTCATAGACTCTACATCAATAATCAATCATCAGCTCTGCACCACCTCATTCTGGCAATTCAGACTGACCCAGAGTTGTCATACAGGCCCATTAAACAGGCACAGAAACCCAATAAAAGGACGCTGCAACTGAGGCATCATTTATGAGATAAATGCTACGAGCTAAGTGCCTGTCAGACAGTGAGATGGCCAATAAAGTGTGCATTAGTGCAGCCACAAAGCAGAGTGTGATTTTCTTCTTAATGCATTACTCAAATCACTAGCAGCTGCCGCGTAGCACATTCAGAGTGGCCTGCGCAAATTTTCCTATAGAACCACTTCCGAAAACAACCACTGAGGCCTGAAAGGTGGGCTCATAGTGGCCTGGCTTTCCTACTGCAAACAGTGAATGTGAGACTCTAAAGAGAGAGTCTCTGACTCACTGAACCATATAGAACTGGTTTGCTGCAGCATGTGACCGCGACTCACTGAAGTGTCTAAAAATGATTCACTCCAGCATTTGACTATGAATCACTGAAACATTTTAAACCGATTAGCTCCAGCATCTAACCAAGATTCACTGAATCATTTAAAACCTATTTGCTTCAGCATCTATCCATGATTTACTGAATCGTCTGAACTGATTTGCTCCAGTATCTAACAATGATTCAGTGAATCACCTAAAACTGACCTGCGCCAGCATCTATCTATGGTTCACTGAATCAGCTAAACTGATTTGCTCCAGCGTCTATCCATGATTCACTGAATCATCTAAATTGATCTGCTGCAGTCTCTAACCATGATTCACCGAATCACCTAAAACTGGTTTGCTCCAGCATCTAAATAGGATTCACTGAAGCATCTAAAATGATTCTCTCAACCACAATTTGTTCAGTTTAAACTAAAAATACACCTACTGTTTAACTGTGAATCATTGAATCATGTTAAAGTGATTCGCTTTAATACTTAACAACAATTTGCTGAACTATCCACCCATAATTTGCTGAACCATATAACAAGGATTCACTGATCCACATAAAAAAATGATTTGCTCAACCAAAGAATTCTCGCCACCATTTAAACCATGATCTGCTTAATCATCTAAAATTGATTCCCTTAGGATGTATCCATGATTCACTGAACCAACGAGACACGTTTAGTAATGATTCACTAAAACATGTAAACACGATTTGCTGAAGAATCAAAAAATGATTCATTGCTTTATAATGCTTGAGTTCAGTTCAGCTGGGCTGTATCTTCTTGCACCGCATTCTGGGAGAAGTCAACTGGCCGACTGCCTGCATGGCACGCTGGGAAAACTGGAGTAGTCTTCTGTGGAGATTTATTCTCCTCATCATACTGCAAAATAAATCCCACTCAATCCTCTCTTACCATGTACAGAGTGTGTGTGTGTGCCCGCACATACACACACACTACACTATGGTGTGGTCATGCACAAGGGCAGTGGTATATTCAATCACCCTCCATCTGCTAGCTAGAACTTTCCTGAAGATGTTGCATCAGATCGGAATTCGCTTTTTTGACGAGGTTATATCATAGATAACTAATTTTATCTCAGTTTTTTAAATTACAGTTTGTTGTCAAATGTTAATACTGTTAAAATTGCTTTATTGTGCTGATGCCAACAGACACAGTTAAGGTAAGTCCGGTTCTGAGTGACACGATTCGCATGATGGCCGGAGGACAACGCTTGCATTTTTTTCTCTTGCAGCCGGTTGGCCTATTCTCACGTGGTAGAATTCCGGCCTAAGCAGTTGTGGCCCGATGTCTGATGTTTTCTAATGTGCACGGAGAACAATAAAACTAGCCAAAAAAGTGTACCCGCTTCTGACCATAACCCTACTCCTGGTTTTGGGCTGGGAACCTTTACTCACATGTCGGACATGCAAGACCTGCCTATGGCGCCATGAGTGGAAGTGAAAAGTGAAAGTGACAATTTGTCATTGTGAACACACTCAAGCCCCACAACAAAATATTAACAGCACACGGGGAGCAGTGTGGCAGGACGTTACCTCGCTCAGGGGGACCTTAGTAGTGGTCGGCCCAAGACTTCGGACCCTCAGGTCCCAAGAGTAATGTCCTAACCACTAGGCTATCATGTGTCGATTGCTCAGAGCCAACCACCAAGAGTGGGGTGTGAGAATGTGTTGCCAGTCTATACAGGTAAACTATGCTGCCTCTTTTGAGTGTAAAGGTTCCAACAGGTTACCCACATTCCAACGACCTGTGACCCCAGCTGTCCCAGGCCCTAAGACATATGCTTTTACATATGCTTTCACTCTCTCCAAGACAGCTGCTTTAACTCACTAGACCTAATACTGTGTGGGAACTGAGGCCTTCTGGCTTTCAGATGATACCATAAAACCAGACTGTCGCAAGGTTTCAATTTATCCTTCAGCTAATTCACGTGGTTCACATTATTAAATAAACGCAATGGCACCAAGAAGCTCCAGAAGCTTCCTACCGACCAAACGGCGTGACAGACTGGTCTCAACTGGTTTTTGAGGTGGACAGGTATATTAGGCCCTTGTGTCCTACCAAGGACAGTACAGAGCAACTACAGACACTTGTGGCTAACCTTTATCTTATTATCGAGGCCTGCCTTCTTGGGTAAAACCTTCCTGCTTGGGTAAGAACACCTGCTCCTCTTGACTCCTCCTGACCTGCATATGTGTATACTTAAAAAAGAATATAGGTGTACTGACGTTTCTTGAATGACCGCCAACACAAGACATCAAATTTTACGTTTTTGTGATGTCAAACAGTCAGCAGCTTATGCTAATCGGTTGGGACTAAGCTTCTGTTGCTTGTTTGGGTACATTGGTCTCATAGGTACAGTGCCAAAACCAGTGCCAGACATGACGGCCACATTTGGGATGGGGGGTAAAACCGAGAAGGACAGATAAGGTACAGCTAAGCTGAAGCAGGGGACAGGTGAGCTCACCTCCTTGAACATGCCAATGAAGCGCGAGCCGAAGCGCCATGGTTTGTGTCTGTGACACTGCAGAGAGCTGACTGTGATCTGGGACGCCCGCTGGGACGCCACGGCCACCATGTAAACGGCATCGTACATCAGTGCAGCCGCCGTCTGGGTGGTGGAGAGAGAGAGAGCAGATGTTTGCTGTAGAAGTACACTTACATCAGCCGCAGGGCAGCAAGAGTAAGGTAATGCTTATGTTAGCGTCTGAACACTTGTGTTCAGTGACTTACTGTCATTGTGCCCTCGGTCAGGCCGCTCTCTGGTTTGTGTGGAGCTTGCATTCTCTCCATGGACCACTTCTCCAGAATGGACGCCACATCTGGGTTATCTACGTTGAGCAGACGGAAACCTGTCATATTCACGCCACTGTACCGATACGGCTCCAGATCCAGAGAGTAGAGGTCCTGTGAAAAACATACACATGGTACAGATACAATAGCTCTCTCTCTGGCAACATACACTGAACAGCCATAACAATAAAAACATCAGTCTAATATTGTGTAGGTCTCCAAAACAGCCCAAAGCACAGACTCCACAAGACCTCTGACAGTCTGTGTGGTATGTGAAACCATCTAGTTTGTTCAGCACATCCCCTGGATGCTCAGTCAGACTGAGATCTGAGGAACTTGGGGGCCAAGTCAGCAACTTGAATTCTTCATAATATTCCACAAACTGTTCCTAAACAATGTTTGCAGTGAGGCAGGGAGCATTATCCTGCTGAAAGAGGTAGCTGCAAATATGGAACACCATCACTATTAAGGGGTGAACTTTTTCCGCAGTAATGTTAAAGCAAGTGTCACGTGTCAAAATAACATACACATGATTGCAGGACCCAGCAGAATATTGCCCAGAACATCCATAGTGCATCCTGGTCCATCTCTTTCCCAGGCAAGTGGCACACACCTGACTTTCAACATGATGCAAAAGAAAACATGATTCATCAGACCTGGCCACTTTCTTCCACTGTGCTCTATGCTCCAGTTCTGATGCTCATATTACCATTGTAGGAGCTTTTGGTGGTGGACAGGGGTCAGCATGGGCAGTCTGACCGGTATGCAGCTACACATCTCTATACGCATTCTGACCCCTTTCTATATGAGCATTTCTGATATCCCTATGAGTGAAGTGTCAAATGTGGACATAGCTGTATGGGTTTGTTGTGGTGTCAGGGGTATGTGACTCACCAGTGTAGTAAAGAAGAAATGGTAATATTCAGTCATCATGCCCATAGACAGCAACTGTGGAGAGAAAACGGTTCTAAAGCTCAGTCACGTCTAGCAAAGCTAGAGTTGCTCTCTTGCATCAGGCCATTACCCTTATTAAACACACATTTGGTGTTTAGCAAAACATAGCCTGCTAGCTTGGAGCTACTCAGAATATCTAGCTCAGTGTGTTGATGTGTGTCAGTGTAGCTAGCAGAAATGCTAACTGAAGGACTAGAAACAGTTTAAGCTGTTTAGTGTTAGCTGTAGCTAAACAGCTAGCTAAATACTTGTAAACATCTTGGGGCATGTTTTTGTTAGTGTAGCTAGCAAAAATGTCAACTCAAAGGCTAGCAAATGGGATTTATGCTGTGTTAGTAACTAGCTCAAAAGCTAGCCAGAGTTAGCATAACTACTTCAAAGGCTAGCTGAAGGAAGAAGTTCTAGATAGCAAGCATGTGTTGCCCTGGAACAATGACTTGAGAAAAGTAATTAGCAGATACTGAATAATTCATAGAAGATTCTGAAAAAAGATTCACAACAATTTTCAAATACTCATTCACAATAATTCGCAATAATTTGTTCACTCAAAATGCCCCTGCCCCAAATATTCAATTTCCACTAGGAATTTTTCAGTAGACAAAATTCACAGTAGATACTGATTATGGAGGGTTATGGGGATTTTAAACATATTTAAATATTAAGATGAATGTATATTATAGGCCTTGTCGATGGAATAATGTTGTTTCTACATTGAACACCTCCATTACATCACAGTCCAAACATTCAGCCTGTTTGTGGTTGTCATCCAATCAATACCAACAATGGGCCGACGTATGCATGCTCTCTGGGTGCAGTAAAAAAAAAAAAGAGGGGCAATAATGAGTGTAGCGAACTAGCTGTAGAGATGGCCAGAGTTTGAGCGAGTGTTAGGGAAGGGCAGGATGGGATGATTTCTGGGACTGCTACAAGGATGCAAATGGAATTATCCTGCATGAAGAGGATAAACGTGGCCCAGAATGAAAAATAAAGTATGTCAAGGCTTTTTGTTCAGCACTGTCATGCAACATGTAGCAGGTAAATCACATTTCATTACAAGATCTGATTCAAGAAATACATAGTCAAACAAATCAATAATTAGACACTATTACACTTCATCAGTTAGGTTACTGTATAATTCTGCTTTCTTATTTGAAACTTTTTATTGTGTCACTGTACAGGTGTGTATGTGTTTGTGTTACCTGTTTTAGCACATCGGCTGACGTCTGGTATGAGCAGTCAAAGATGACACAGAACTCTTTGCCTTTCTTCATCTCTTTGAGGAGTGGCCGAGCATCTTTTTCCCCCACAGGCAGCTGGCGGATTTTTATTTTAATGCTGTAGCGAGAAGGAGCTTTGATCAGCTCCTGAAGACGAATCAAACCTTCAGAACAAACAAAAATATCGTTTTTCACTCTCATAATTTCATAATCTCTCATTAACTTACAAATCAGTCTCATAGTGCACACTATACAACCCATAGAAGATACTGAATAATTCATCATGGATATTGAAAAATTCATAGTGGTAATAATGAATTCATAGCGGAAACTAAATAATTCATATTGGATACTGACTATCCATTGCAGGGCAGTGGTGGCCTAGTGATTAGGACATTGCCCTTGGGACCTGAGGGTCGCAGGTTTTAGTCCCGGCCTGGGCACTACTGAGGTACCCTTGGGCAAGGTACTGTCCCGCTACATTGCTCCCGGGGGCTGCTGATAGCTGCACTTGTGATGTGCAGAGGTCACTTTCCGTTGTGGTTCTTGAGTGTTCACACGTGTCTTTCACATAATTCATAGTGGATACTAAATAATTCATAGTAGATACTGAATAATTCACAGTGGATTCAGAATTATTCATAGTACAGACACTGAATTATAAATAGTAGTTACAAAATAATTCATAGTGGATTCTAAATTGCCCATGGTAGTTGCTAAACAACTCATATTGGATGCAGAATAATTTATAGTAGTTATCAAATAATTCATACTGGATACTGAATAGTTCATAGTAGATACAGAATAAAATATTATGGTTTTTTTTTACTATTCTAAAATATATATTAAAGTTAAAAATCTTTTTTACCTTTCCTATAAAGTCACTATTTTTGAGATACAAGTGTTGTTACAGCACCAAACAATATGTCAGTTTTGACTCTATCCCTGATGAAGCCCACCTACCAGTAGCGTCCTCATAGACCACTGTGACTGTCTTCCACTTATAGAACTGCACGATCTCCAGCACGGCCCGGCTAATTGGGGCATATTCTGGGTGCAGGTTTATGTAGAAGCTGTCTTTGTTGTCAACAGATGGGTGTTTCCACCGGGTCTGTATGTGTGGTACCTCCAGGGCATTGCAAATGGACTGCACTGCACTGACCGAAGAGCTGTGGGAGGGTCCAAAGACTGCAGCCACGCCCAGTCCCAGCTGGTCACATGCTGAATTCAAGACAAAAAGATGTGATGCAAAGTTAGAGATATATAAGCAGATTAAGCAAGAGATGTAAGATATGAGTTACTGCACAAAGGCAAAGGACAGAGTTTTAACACTGAGGCATACGAGGGTGGAGCTACAGCACTAAGAGATATGAGGGTGGAGTTACAACACAGAGAGATATGAGGACGGATTTTCCGCACTAAGAAATATGAGAGTGGAGTTAATATGAGGGTGGAGCTCACTCACCTCTGCGTGAAGCCTCAAAGCTGTCGAACAGGTTGATGCGTTGGATGTCATAGGTGAGTGTGGTGTTGGGCATTAGGGTCCTATTCCTGTTAATGTTCGTCACTGCAAATTTAAAAGCCAGTTCCTCCACGCTGACTGGCTCATTTTCCAGCGTCTCAAAAATTCCCCCTTAAAAGTGCACAGAAAAAACAGAACTACAGTAAAGCGATGCCAGTAATGAGTAGGTGAAGTTCACTTTAGTTCCACCCACTGAGTGGCAGAGTTAGTGTTCAGCTCGAATGCCCAGAAAACAGTGAAACCATTTAAATTTAAATTACAGATTCAACAAGAAATGGGAGTAATCTTTTTCCAGGTTGCCCAAAGCTAAAGAATTTAGAAGATCATGGATTGCTGCAGTTTACACAAACACTTTTGACTTTTGTAGGCTATGGGGGATGGAGAAACTGAAATAAGGACCACTGTCGTATGACAAGTGAAGCAAACATTAGCATTAGTAGATAACACAAACCATTAGAAACTCTAAAGGACCAGAAATGTCTTTTTTGGAAGGGACGTGTCATGATTTTCCGCCCAATTTTGTTGTCTCCAGTTACACCCGTTACCTAGAACTCCACCAATCACACAATACCACCAACAGTGGGATGGTGAAGTCAAGCAGGTGGTTCCTGAATGAAGCTAGTTGTGTTCTCTTGAGTTCCTGATCACTGGTGGCTGTGGCACCACCTGGGATCAAACTCCTTATTGATGCTTAGCACCAAGGAATGTATGAGTGCAACAAAAGCAGACAGGGTCACTTAGGTGCCGGTTCCCCTAGAGGATGTAAACTGCCTGGATCCACAGTGTAAAGTGTCCCTGGTAGACCCCCAGTGTGACACACTTTGGATTATAACAGGGGTTCAGCTGTTCCTCCTGATACCACAGCACACTGATTGTTTCTAGTGCATGCTAGGACATGACCGAACACATCACAGATTTTCTGTGACAATCATGATCTCATCTGTCTCCTGCCTTCTAGTAATCCACTTTACAATGACCACACATGATAATCAGCCCACAAATTCTACCAAAAAACTGCACACGCCTTGTAAAAATAGCCCAAGACAATAAAGAGCCAAAATCAGAGACATCTACAAAAGTCAGTGAAGATAGTGTGAAGATACAAACACAGACATTAGGACAGTAGTGTGTTTATGGTGCAGTGCACAGAACCCAAATAACAGCCATAACTTCATTTTCTCCTAATTGCAGTAACCTCATTAGAACCCCCATATCCAATACAGTCCTCACCCCTAAACCCAATTGAACCACGCTGAGAACACACTGGTCAAACCATCACCAGTATTCCACATAAACACTCAGAAGACACATGTAGCTTCTCTAGGGTTTTGAATAGGAGTTAAAATACATTTTTTGCAACTTTTTGTTAAGGGTTTTCAGATGTAAAGAGAATCATCTGAAGCAATCATGTTTATAACAGAGAATCAGACTTAAGAGTGATGTCACCAAGCAAATACACTTTTTTTCCATGGAAAAGCATTAACCAATAGAACGGGCTCTGGAACAGCCACACACGAGCCTAAGATTACCATGCCTGGGCCGGAGGGGTATAAAACCCCACAACTCTGGGCTTTGGAGGTCTCGGAGCTCCATTGGGATGAGTTGGAGTGGCATTTGTGATCCAGAAATAACCATCAGGATCTGGCTGATCTTGGGTGCAGTTACATCTTCACAGTAGTGTTACAACATCTAAAGCCTTTTGCCAAAGAGTAGAGGCTGTTACTGTAAAAAGGGGGAAACAAAACTTCGTAATACTGCATGAAACACCGGGACAGAAGGTGTCTACAAACCTTTGGACTTTTAAAGCTAGATTTACGACATATTGACTCCTAAACATTTCATGTTTCCCATATATTCATCACATCAATTTTTTTTTCAGTAAATCAGCCTCAGCGTTGTTTCTCAACATTGCTGGCTGATTTACCATCTGTTTCTAAATCAATCGGCCGTGAAAAAGCAAAGACTCGTCCAGCATTCTGTGAAAACTTTGAGGGGTTGCAAGTGGCTGTGGGGACGCTAGGAGGTCTCAATAGGATGCTGATTGTCAACAACCTTTCCTTTCGGTACCCCATGGTGCTGACCAGCAGAGTTGAATCAAGCAGGAGTTTTGAGGTCTGCATGGTCTCTCAGTGGGGTGTTTCAAAAAGATGCTCCTGACGATGTCCAGTGAACCTTGCTGAGGAGGCCTTCACCACCAACTGAAACCCCTACCAATCAAAACTGTCGGTGGAAATAATTCAGTGGAACTAAGTCTGAATAATCAAAACTGGGCGTCCACAATATATTGGTGGCCAATATATTATTTGTATTTATTATAAATTATAATGTATATATTTGTTTCATATTTTTCATTCAATTATCATATTATCAAACTCAACTAGAATGATCTGTTATCCTATTCTGCTCAAGAATTCATACTGATATATAAATTCATGATTATTTTTTGCTAATAGGGGGTTAATAAAAAAACCCAGGACATCTCTTTTGAAGGAAGCCTGTCAGAATGCTTTATGGTGATGTTCCCTCTTTCTAGGACCAATCAAAACCCTTCCAGGAGCAAACAAAATTCATGGTCAATCAGAACTAGTAGAAATCATACATACTGGTTTTCCCTTTATCCAGGACCATTCAAAATCACAAATGGTGACATTACTTCCACTTAGAACCAATCAAAATCATACACAGTGGCATTCCTTTCATCGAAGGCCAATCAAGACCATACATGGTGGTACTACTTCCATATAGAACCAATCAAAACCTTACTGTAATGCCCTTACAAATTTCATATCAGTGTAAGACCAATGAAAACCCTTCGTATTCCCTCCTCTCCAATAACCTAATAACAGTAAAGCAGATGTAGTCTCAAGTGCAAAGATGCTAAAATTGGATGGATAATACATTCTGAATGTGATTCAACCATTCATAAACTGGTGGGAATGCAATGAAGATTGTTCTGAATGTTTGGTTCCCTGTATGCTGGGTAAGACTTACTGTAGACTCCTATTCATGTTCATCAGGACTGATCTCCAACATCGGTAAGTGTAAGTATGTATTATATATTACATAATAGGCAATAGTCTATACAGTGTGCTATACAGTGTACAATGGACCAGCGATGGACCAAGTACTAAGTACTTGAGAGACGCCATTGGCCGGAAACATATTCCCTGTGTGTGCAAACATACTTAAACTGAATCCGATTCTGATTCTGATCAATAATCTTCTAATCACGAAGGCAAACACTTCCCATAAAATCCCGTTCTCTGCAGGCTGATTGGTGCCATGCTTTTCCTGCTCAAAACACGTCCAAAAGTGTGTTTTCAACAAACTGATGCGTTTAAGAGAGAAAGACATCAAAGATATGGGTGAGTACATGCCGCACACCCACACACGATCTCTCTCTCTCCTCTCTCTCACACACACGCACCTGAACTAATTTCATTTTGAGTTCTGTGAGGAAATTAAAATATTCATGAAGCACAGACTGCTGTGTTGCCAATAATAATTTCTGCAATTTCTAGTTCCAGGAAGTTCATTTTTTATGCAGGTGGAGAGCAAAGTCACCCCATGGATCTGCTTTGAGAAAACCTTGGTCTTCTGAGTGATGGTAGGCATGTGGTATACTAGCCCATATATGTGGTGCAACACAAGCCATGCGAAGGATCTTCCTCAACAGAAGTTCAGCCGTTCTACATCACTGATTCACCAACAGGCGTCAATACCATACTATCACAATATATGAGCTACAAAACAATATTATTGCAATTCTTCCACTTGAAAGCAAATGGTGTGTTATGTATAAGAGTCTCTGCAGCCTTCTCCGCCAGTCTGACTTCCTTTCCGCAAGAGAAGAATGAGGTTTGTCGCCACCTTGTGGACTTCAGAAACATTAATATCAAAGCAGATGTATCTACCAAATATCCATGCATCCATTTACAACCGCTTCTTCCGTTTCACGGGGAAGCTGGAGCCAATCCCAGCTGACTGCAGGCCTAAGGCGGGGTTCACCCAGGACAGGAGGCTCAACCCA
>JBBPDA010000001.1:30653833-30677376 GCA_037974385.1 Arnoldichthys spilopterus | reverse complement strand
CACGTGTGCACGTGTGATGGGTTAAATGCAGAGGTCACATTTCGTTGTGGTGCTTGAGTGTGTTCACAGTGACAAAGTGACACTTTCACATAATAAGCCTGTTGGATTTAGAGTGGAACATTGTATTATGCGTTATTATACAGTACTGTGCAAAAGTCTTAGCTCCCCTGAGAAATCGATAACTAAAAGCTGCTTGACTGTGTTTTTTAACCTGTGAAAACCTATATACCTGTGTTTAACCTGTGTTGGTTTAAGCATTATCAGGCCTTTCCCATTGGAAGCCCATTGGTTTGGGCTCAATCAATCTTTCATTAGATGAAATCAGGTGCTGATGGAGCTTCACACACATCCATGCAATGCTTTGAAGCATAGAGGAGAAATCTGGAGTCAAACCTGTGTCTTCACACAACATTAACTACAGTTTACACACAAATCTTCATTCTTTTCACTGCTTTCCTGTGTGTTTGCATTGATTCTAATGTTCATTTGTGTTTGATGCAGATAGAAACTCACCGCTCAGATAAACAGTTTAAATCTATTGACATAGGGGGCTAAGACTTTTGCACAAGACTGTACAAAGTGAGGGCTGCAGACAGTGGGTAATTTGCTGTTTTGTAATGGGGAGATGGCCCAGTGAACACTGACACTGCTCTAAACTTAATAACTTAAACAGGGTGGTGTGAAGCCTGAGATGCTTCAGACATTGAACCTGTAATCACAACTCTGATCAACACACACCAGTCAGACTCCCACTAATGATGAGCTACTGGGGGCAGCCCTGGCCTAAAGATTAGAGTAGGGGGTTGTGACAGAAGGGTTGCCAGTTTAATTCCCGAAATATATAAAATATTTTTATGGTCATTTTCAAACTGTTTACCGTAAATGGCCTTTCGTGACACACCTACAGTATCTTGATGGCCCACCAGAGGGTCATACCCCACACTTTGGGAAATGCTGCTTTAGGGTATATAATAGAACAGGGTGGCCCAAGTTCTGGAGATCTATCACTCTGCAGAGTTGATCTAACCCACCTGCCCCATAATAATGGCAGGTTAACAAGGGTTGGTCTCCCTGCTAACAAGGTGGATGGCTTACCCAACTGATTGTAGTCAAGATCACCTTCGTCACCATCTGGACGATGTGTAGTCTAGTCAAGATCTTCTCAAGACCAAAGGGGGCAAAATATCGAGGAAGCTGAAGTTTCGGGGTTTGGGTGGGAGAGTCAGTGGTGCCCTATTATTAGCAAAATGAACAAAAAGCCTCCCTGACTGACCCCTGAACCCTAAGCTAAATCAAAGCAAAAGTGAATCGAATTTGAAGAAGCAGACCCTCCCCTCCCCCGTCAACTAAATCTTTAATCTCCACCCACCAACCTGAATCAGCAAAACTGCACTAAGCAAACAAACCTGTCATTTCCCCTAACAAACAGCCAAATGTCCTGCAGTCTGTAGCTACTAAATTAATTTACCTTCAGTTTAGAAATAATACATCTTCCTATAAACCAATGCTACACTTAACTACATAATTGATCATGTTTTTATGCAATATTGTGTACTTGCAGGTTCAAGTCTGCCCTGACATTTTTTTCATTTTCCCTGATTCTGGAACTGACACAAACACGGCGTAGACTTTTAGAACAGTTTAATTTGCCCCTTAAGGTCATTTCCCAGTCCCAGATTAAGATGAATCCACTAAAAAAACATTTTAATAATAAATCACAACATTCTAAATATATATTAACACAAATGTGGCATTCCCTTAACATTTAAAACCTTTGCACAATTTTTCCACTTGTTTCAATCGTCTGAAAAGTCTGGAAAAAAAACCACCAATAAAATGTAAGAAGAAGCAAGTCAACATCTTCTCCAGCTTTACTGACCTCCTGCATAATTCAAAGGTTTAAACAAAGAGGTTCTGAGCGAGTCTGGTGTGAAACTTACCAAGTCAGAACTGATCACAGTGGCGGTGAATGGAACCAGACATCTGGTTCCTCTAAAAGCTCCTCAAAGACACTTTTTCTTGAAGAAATGAAGACGCTGACTGATGCCTGAGACATTGTTTTACCAGAGTTTGAAGCTTTTGGGCCTAAAATTAAACCCATTCATGGTGGAGGGATACATGCAGGGCGTTGTGAGGCAAAATAGTCCCCCAGAGTGATTTAGTTCATATTCACTATTTTACCATCAACAACATCCCATAGAAACATTTCACTGGGGGTTTGGAGAGGAGATACAATGGCTTTATTTGTATTGGAGATGTGACGTCTGGTTCCATTTACCACCACTGTAAAGAAATCCCAGTCTGAACCATTTCACACCAAACCCACTCTGGATCACTCCATTTACATATCAACAACTGAATTAAACATCACTTTTGGAAAAATCAGCAGAATTCCATTTTAACTTGTTATCAGGAGCAAGGAGGGTTATCTGTTAACGGCTGTTTAATGAGAATGTCTTCATATGTACACTCCAGTGGTGCGGTGAATATCTGGGCTGTGAGCGTCGTTTCTGGAGATACCATATCCATGTACAACCGGAGTGTGCTGGATGGGCTGTGTGACAGCGTAGGCTTTCCCGCTATGCCTGGGAAGTAGGTGTCTCCCAGAGTCGTGTGCAGACAAGTGCTGCTGGTGGTTGGGCACCACATTGGTGTTGTACACCACCGGGACACTCGGCGATAGAAGCATGGGCTGGCCAGCCTGGCTCACTGCAACTGGGCTGTAGGTGCTAGATACAGAGTACTGAGGGTACAGGCTGTGGCTGGTCAGGAGCGGCTGCTTGTGCAAGGAGCTGATCGTGCTGGGAGTAGTTGGCAAAGGATAGAAACGGGACATGGTCGAGGTGTTGGTTGCATAAGGCGATTCTGACTTAGGATGGCAGGAGATGAAGAAGACCCCAGAGACGAAGAGGAAGGCTCCAGAGACCCAGCCGATATAGAGCGCCTCACCCAGTTCCCTGCGCTGGGCGTCCAGGAGCAGTGGGTTGTAGAAGTCCTGGATGATGACGTTAGCCGTCCAAGACACAGGGATGAAGACGGCAAGGGCGGCCATGATCTGCATCGCTCCAGCAACTGAAATGATAAGGCTTTTGATGCGTGGATGGTCCAGCAGACAAACTGTGCTGCGGAGGCCCGGCACGGACACGAGCAGGCCTACGCCACTCAAAGCCACGGCGGTGCACATGAGGCCACGGGCCGCCTGGAGCTCTGGGGGCAGGTACAGCAGAGAGTCGTACACTTTACATTGCATCCGGATGTTTGCCTGCCGGTAGCAGTTCATCCACAGGCCCTCCCAACGTGTCTCCATGACAATGATGTTCTCCTGGATGAAGGCAGTCACCTTCCACATGGGGAGGCCCGTGGTTGCCGAGGTGCCCACCAGTCCGATGAAGCCCAGGCACTGAGCGATGAGCTCACAGGCCGCAACCATTGTTTGGAGTTTGGAGCTATTTCGGTGCAATCTGGTAATCCCAGTGGCAGGGCAGGGAGTAACCAGTTACCCCAGTTTCAGTAACAAGAGGAACCTACTGGCTACTGCTCAGACTCCTAGGCAAAGGCTAATGTGACGTCTAAAAAACCTTAAATCCCTTAAAAATGGAAGAAAATATTTAGGTCCAGAGGGGAAGATGGGTTGGTTCAGGATCCCAAGGCTAACGTCATCTCACCAAACTCTGTGCAAGAAAGAGAGAAGTAATGTCCACAGTCTGTTCATGTCTGCCCAAATGTGACGTGGTGGAAAGGGTCTTTTAGTCCCTCTCTGTTATGGGAAACGCGCTGCTCTTTTCGGGTTGGTTTAAGAGGATGAGGGCTTCTGCTGAAGTCGTGTTTGTTGTGCCTATCTCATGTGGGCTCCAAATAAACACACAAAGACCTTACCACCCCCCTAGCCCCGCCTCCACATATATTTCTTATTCATATTTAATGCTGTGAACTTGGAAGCTTCTTTGATAACTTGGCAGTATGAGCTGCAGTACCAGTACTTGCCACTAGAGGGCTAGCGTGCATGCACCTGCTTAATCACTGTTGTTTGAAACAGGACACCATCCTTGTGGAGTCACCAGATGCACTTGGAATATGGCGTTCTGGGTAATCCCAGCTTGAAGGGGCCGCAAGTCACCAATGGCAATTAAATAATGACATGGTTTACTATGACTAGCATGGCTTTTTTCAGAAAGTCTAGACTCACAGGAGACAATCTGATCATGAATGAACAGCGACTCATTTGCCTTGTCTCAAAAACATGTAAATTCATGGTTGACTGATTTCCATTTTTCACTTATTTCCCTACCTGCTCTGCCTGTTTTCATATGCATTTGTTGGAGGCGTTTGGGAAGCCTCTGACCAGAAGCCCAAACGCTTGCCTTGCTTATTACAGGGTCAATCATCACTACAACTCAGTAATATTCTGACCCCACTGAAGCCTGGATAAAAGAGCCAATAAGGATTTCTGTAGCTCATCATAAGCTTCTCTCATTGCAAATTTCGTCTTTAGCTTCTGTTTTGTCGCTATTTGAGTCTAAAAGTCTAAAAAGATGAAACCAAGCACAAAATTAGAAAAGAAAAACTAAAAGAAAAGAAAATATAAAATAATATAACAATAAAGTCAACACCAACCCAGCTGCCAGACCATGACTCCAAACAAGCCCAACACTGGATGGCAAATTACATTTATTGGATTAAAGTAAGCGGACATCACCTAAAACATTGTGATCAATTGTTGTACATTTAATCAAGACCAACAAACCATTCACCTCTGAACAGGACAGGGATTAATATAAGGCTTCTGCGCAGAGCTATACACCCAAGCAAATAGGCTAGAAACAAAATGAGCTAACTTACCTAAAAGGAAAGAAAAATACAAGTCACTACCCTAGCTTCCTACCCAAACCAGGAGAAAAGGCAGTAAACAGGGCATTCCCCACTACTCCAATTGTTTTACACCAACAAACAAGCCACAGCAAGTTGGCTGTTTGTGTCTGGTCTGGTTGATGAGGAAGGCTGATGATGTCATGAAGACCAATACAGCCCAAGCCCCCTGCAATCAAGATTGACCACTTGTACTATTAAAAGACAAGACAAACCACACACAAACACAAGGACAGGGGTCATAACACCCCCACTGCTACACGAAAATGTATGGTTTTCAACAGCATCTTAAAATCATGAATCAACTAATTAGCATTAGTTATGCACACGATATAAAAACAAGTGGATTTAGCTCAGTATAGGGCTAAGCTTGGGTCTAAATACATCTCAGACTGCTATAAAGCTAACAATGGTAGTGTTACCTAGTAATCTAATGGCATAACCTAAAGAGTTAACAGAGCATGGCTCTACACTACACAATACATACTAAAATATTATATATTGACAGCCCTACAAAACGAGTGTCGGGTCTGGTCGATGGGTAATGCCAATGACGTCACAACAGTGGCCATAACACCTTCTTTAATGGAATATCTAGTTAGTGGTCAATAGTCACTCAAATCTTTTCATTCTCAAAATGTCTTTAAAACCCTTTAAACTGCACCCAGTTCTTCATTGAGGTGGAGCAGACTTGTACATATGGTTTACGACACACTATGACTTACTTTGAGCTATAAACCTAAGCAAAACTTCAGCACTACAGGCAGCAGCCGTTTCACACAAACCCCAAAGCTAGAGGGCCGATCTTGGATAAGGTTCCTCGATTATTATGACCGATTGTAGATCGCTGATCCTGAAGCAACTTGAGAACAGGCCTCACTGCGTTTAGCTCTACGCTGAAATTTAGTTCATGTTTATAGCTCACTGTAAATTACATTCACACCCTATTTACATAAAAGAACCAATCACTGAAAGGGAGTCAAAAGTGGTTCTTTAATGACATTGTGCCAAGAGCCCTTTTTGGCACCTTTATTTTTAAGAAAGTATCAAAAGGGCTTTACTCTATATAGTACCAAAAAACGTGTTTAACAACAGAACCAGTTTTCAATTAAGAACATACTTTCCATCATAGAGAGGGACCCTCATGCATAGTGGGGAGGGGTTCTGTGAAAGGGGTACGGTGCAAAAGTCTTAGGCACCTGCGAAAACAGTAAAATTAGGCATTGATGTGAACAGTCAGTGTCTTTCTGCCAGCAAAAAACATAAGCTCACATTAAAATATAGGCAAACGAACAAAAAAGGAAAGTATAAAACTAGAGGTGAAGTAAAGCCATTTCTTTGGCACAATATTCTGTCAATAAAGTGGCGCCAATTATCAATATTTATTTATTTAAAACTACGTAATAAATGTTTAAAATGTATTTAATAGACTTTTATTTTGGTAAATACATCTTCTCTGATAACATTGCTCCTGAAGTCCACAAGGTGGCGCAAGACCTTATTCTTCTCTTGTGCCAATAGGAAGGGAAGTCAGATTCACGAGGCAGCTGCAAGACTCCTATACATAATGCACTGTCTGCTTTCAAGAGGAAGAATCGCAAGAATGTTTGTGTCGTGGCCCAAATATTGTGATAGTATTGAGTTGTCGGCTCTGTGGCAACATTCACCCGTATACAGATTATGATTTTTTTTGCTTTTTGTATAACAGTTACAAGGAATTTCAGAAGGGAGGTCACAGAATACTATTACAAGGATGCTCCCTGATGCCTGAGACATTGTTTTACCAGATTTTGGAAAAGCTTTTAGGCCTAAAACAAATTCCATTCCTGGTGGACGGTTACATGCAGGTCCCCCAAAGCGATTTAGTTCAGATTCACTATTTTACCATCATCAGCATTACGCGGAAACGCTCACGTGGAGCTTCACTAGAGGGTTTGGAAAGGAAATAAAATGGCTCTATTGAGATGTGATGTCTGGTTCCATTCACCACAACTGTCAAGAAATCAGTGTCGGAAAGTTTCTCTAAAACAGACCATTTCACACTAAATGGGTGTTAATATCTTAACAACCGAATTTTTGAAAAATCAGCAAAATTCAATTTAACACGTTTTCTGAAGCTAGGAGGTTGAACAGTTAAGGACTGTTTGATGAAAATGTCCTCATATGTACATTCCGGAGTTGCTGTGAGACTCTGGGCTTTGTGACTCGCTTCTGGAGTAACCATATCCATATACAGACGAAGCGTTCTGGACAGGCTGTGCGGCAGTGTAGACTTTCCCGCTTTGAGCATACAAGGGCTGCTGGTTATTGGGCACCACACTGGCCTTGTACACCATAGGAACACTTGGCGCTAGAAGCATGGGCTGGGCAGCCTGGCTTACTGCTACTGGCCTGTAGGTGGTAGGTACAGAGTGCTGAGGGTACAGGTTGTGCCTGGTTAGAAGCGGCTGCTTGGGCAAGGAGTTGATTGAGCTGGGAGTTGGTGGCAAAGCATAGAAATCAGACATGGTGGAGGTGCTGGTTGCATAAGGTGATTCTGACTTAGGATGGCAGGAGATGAAAAAGACACCAGAGACGAAGAGTAAGGCTCCCGAGACCCAGCCGATGAAGAGTGCCGGGCCCAGTTCCCTGCGCTGGGAGTCCAACAGCAACGGGTTGTAGAAGTTTTCGATGATCACGTTAGCTGTCCAAGACACGGGGAAGAAAACAGCGAAGGAGGCCATGATCTGCATCACCCCAGCAACTGAGATTATGAAGCTTTGGATGCCTGGATGGTCCATGAGGGCGGGCACTTTACGAATGCCCGGCAGGGACACAATCAGGCCCATGGCACTCAAAGCCACAGAGGTGCACATGAGACCACGGGCCGCCTGGATATCTGTTGGCAAGGACAATAGTGAGTCATACAGCTTACACTGCATCCGGATGTTTGCCTGCCGGTAGCAGTCCATCCACAGGCCCTCCCAGCGCTCCTCCATGACAATGATGTTCGCCTGGATAAAGGCAGTCACTCTCCACATAGGGAGGCCCGTGGTTGCTGATGCACCCACCAGTCCAATGAAGGCCAGGCACTGAGCAATGACCTCACAGGCTGCAACCATTATTTGGAGTTTGGAGCTATTCCAGTGCAACCTGGTTATCCCAGCGATAGGGCAGACAGTAACCAGTTACAGAGAGGAACCTACTGGCTACTGCTCCGACTCCTAGGCAAAGGCCAACGTCAGGTCACCCTAAAAAATCCTAAATCTGTTCCAGTTGGAAGCAAACATTTAGATCCAGAGAGGAATAAAGGATGAAGGTTATCCCAAAGTTAAAGTCATCTCACCAAACTCTGTGCAAGAAAGAAAGAGAGAGATGTTGACAGTCTGTACGTGTCCACCCGACTGTGAATTGGTGGAAATGGTGCTGACTCTTAGTCCCACTTTGTTAAGGTAAGCGCTCTGCTCTTTTTGGGTTGGTTCGAGAGGATGAGGGCTTCTGCTGAAGCCCGGGTTTTTTGTGCCCTTTCCATGTGGGCTACTATCCCCTGTTCATCGCTGTTGTTTTAAACAAGACAAGATCTTCGTGGATTCACCAAATGTACTTGGAATATGGCATTCTAGGAAATCCCACCTTGCAACGCCCAACAGGTCTCTAGTGGCAATTAATGAATGACATAATGATTCATTTCCCTAGCCTCCGAAACATGTAAATTTTGTATTGGCTGATTTCCATGTCTCAGTTCTTCCCCACCCAGCTATGTTTGTTCGCATTAGGACTGTCACGATATCAGACAGATTATAATGGTGAAAAAATGTTAAAATGTTCTATATTTTTAATTAATGTGACCAAAATGTCATCTGGTTTTCAAACAATTCCTAAAAGCAGATCAAGAAAACGTAATAAAATAAATGACATAAAAAACGTATATTTGGTCATGTAATGACCCAATAACATATCTGTGTGTAGCTTCAACTATTGGACAGTGTGGGTTTCCTGACATGAACCACTTGCTATAGGCCTTTCCACAACATTTCAATTGGATTAAGGTCAGGACTTTGACTTGGCCCTTCCAGAACATTCACCTCATTCTTCTTTAACCATTCTTTGGTAGAACGACTTTAGGATCAATTAGGATCGTTGTCTTGCTGCATGACCCAATGTCTCTTGAGATTTAATTTGTGAACAGATGTCACCTTGATTTTACCTTCAAATTATATGATAATCCTAAGGGTTCACTTACTTTTGCCAAACATAGATATGTTAATGTAATCTTTTTTTTCAATGAATACATGACCAAATATAATATTTTTTTTTAATTTGTCGAACAAGGTCTTCTTCATCTACTTTTAGGTCTTGTTTGAAAATCAGATGATGTTTTAGGCTGTATATTAATATAAAAATGTAAATGTTTAAGGGTCCACAAACTTTAAAGTACCACTGTTTATGTAAATATGCTACACTGGCTACTTCCCACTGTAGTGTACTTTCACCCCTTCTGTGATTTGGAATGTTAAGCAGTGAACAACAGTGAACTAACTCTTGAATTAACAATTAAAGTTAATGGAGATTCAACGTTACAGCTGATATCTCACAGCTTTTTTATTTATACTGTTTTACATTCGATACTTGGTCCACGAGTAAATTACACACATGGCCGACAAGCAGATCAACATCCACATCAAAGCAACACCAGCCAGAGTTAGGCTCATGAACATTTCAGCAGGTTTAGGAGAGCTTCTGATAAATGTGTGACATAATATATATATTTACAGTTTCAGTGCGAGCAAACTACTGCCCCTACCTCTCTGTACTGCAGCCAAATTAGGAGGGTGATGGAAGTGTTTGTGGTGGAGCAGCATTTACAAGCAATACCTACTGTTAGAGTGTGACACAGCATATATTCATATGTATATATTATTAGCATATATTATTGTATGTGCATTAATAACATGATATCAATATATCATTTTTAAAATATTATGGTTATCATCAATGTGCAGTTGTTGGAAACTCCAATACATTCATACAGACAATTAAATCCTATTCTACAGATGCCCAAACACTTGATGTCAATATGGACATCTGTAAGTCATCATTAGCTTCAGTCATTGCAAATCTCACTCTTTCCTTCTCAAACGGAACAGAGTGAAAAAAACCAAACATCTAAAGAGCTCCACTGATCCCAGATGTGGCTGATCATCCAAGACATGTTTGTCCAGTTTTAGCTTGTTAATTTTAGAATAAGAGCTATAATGCTAATATTGCTATGGTCAATGGTCAATGGTTCTTAAAACAACTTATCTTAAATCTCTATTTATGATATCACAAAGAGTTCCACTATTGCTAGAAGTGATAGAACCCTCTTCTGTTAAGATTATAGGAAAACCCCAGTGAAAACGACCTCTTAAAGATTATCCATAATGTTCTGTAACAGATTATGGAAATTACACATTTAGGTTGAATTATGTCTGTTTTTTTAATGAAATTTACATGCTTTTTTTTGTTTTTGGTGACTTTCAATTTCATTTGTTTCATTACCTTGAGCAGTTTATCATTTAGGGTTAATAACTGTAATCAAACTGTTTTAATTACCAATAAAACTACTACAATTAGTCTCCTCAGTTCCAAAATGATTAAGAAGTGATGTAACACAGTAGTAAGGAGATGTTGTACAGTGCCACTCCTGTTGTTTTTTAAATGTGCTCTATACATAAGACTTTTGTTAGTAAAAGATTATATATATATATATCACTGGAAGAACCACTTTTTTGCTCTCCTTCTCCTGGTTCACATTGTCAGGTTTCTTTGGCCATGCGGGTGTGTCGGCTTAAAGGTTTTCCAACAATGGCTGCACACTGGTTTATGTTTCACCTGCCGTTGAAGAAAGCTGGACCCTGAGGGCATAAAGATCACCGCTCGCCTTCACAACGCCCTGAACCTCAATCGTCTTACCTGTCCCCCGAAGAATGCATCTCACAAAGGAAAAGAGCTTCTGTTTCAAATAAAGCACACATTTATCAACAAACACTCTGACAATCAGGAGCCCTGTATAGACGTTGGGGAAACTTAACATGATTTCAAGGTTTCCCTCAGTAAACATTTTATAAAATATTATACCTAACACTTGGGGCCTAATATTATATTCTTTTCTATATTCTTAGTGATGCCCATGCTAAAAAAGAAAACAGTGCTGACACAACGTGAGTACAGAGAAAATCATCCTATATTGTTACTGTTGGACACATCACATTAACAGGAAAAGGTAAAACAACAGGAATTTATGTCATTTGAGTCATTTTGCTACCACTATTGTATGATCACTGAATGTAAAACAAAGCAAATTACGCAAAAATTTAAAAAATGGTCAAAAAATACAAAGTGTTATTGCTACAGTGACAATATGCTTCTGAAATGTGACTTTTACATACACACAACTGATATACACACCAAAGACAGGCTTAAGGCGTCCTCAGTTCTGTCGGCAGACCCAGAAGTCCCGTGTTTATCCATTTATTGTTTTGGCAAGTTAAGTGATTCCAGAAACTCAGTTTTTTAGTCTTTATTCACTTATCTGAAATAAGTCCGAGAGATGTCTCACAAGCCACAAGCCACACACATACACACACAGTAGAAAAGTTGTCTTAACCCTCTAAAGTCACATTCAGCCTTTGTCCCCAACATAGCCTTCATAGGTAGGCGACAGCACTCCGCATGGACTGCTGCCTTGAAGGCTGAATGAAGGACTGCTGTCTGGAAGGTTGAATGAAGGACTGCTGCGTAGGAGGCTGAATGAAGGACTGCTGTCGTGACGGCTGGATAATTGAAGGCTCCCTGGAGGGGTAGCCATAGGATGCAGCGGCCGGTCTGGGCTGGAAAGCCATAGGTTGTGGCTGGTAGGCCACGTAGGGCACGTTCCTGGTGTAAGCATAGGGTTTCCGGTCAGGTTCCTTGTCCACAGGGCCATTGCAGCAGGTAAAAATGCACCCACCCACAAAGAGCAGAAACCCAGACACCCAGCCGATGTAGAGCGCCTCGCCCAGCTCCCGGCGCTGAGCATCCAGCAGCAGAGGGTTGTAGAAGTCTCGGATGATGACATTGGCCGTCCAGGAGACGGGAATGAAGCAGCAGATGCATCCCAGGATGATCATGCAACCGGCCACGATCAGCACCGTACGCTTGGCCCGGTCGTTATCACGGATACAGGCGGTACATTTCATCCCCATGATGGACACAAGGAGGCCAATGGCGGAGAGGGCAACCGAGCAGCACATGAGACCTCGGGCCGCCTGGAGGTCTGGCGTGAGAGCCAGCAGGGAGTCATACACTTTACACTGCATGCGGATGTTGGCCTGTCGGTAGCAGTTCATCCACAGGCCCTCATAGCGCGTCTCCATGACTATGATATTCTCGCCAATAAAGGCTGTCACGCGCCACATGGGCAACCCTGTGCTGGCCGATACCCCGATCAGGCCGATTAGCGTCAAGCACAGGGCTGCAATCTCCAGTGCCCCGTTTGCCATCTGTCCGTGCTTGGAAGATACGGTGCCGAAAATACTCAACACCAAAGCCCACCCAGGTCACTGCTGGTTCCTGGAGCTTCGTCAGATCAATTCTTGACTCCCAAAGTCTCATCAGGCATAGTCATGTTTCCTGAAGCCTTGTCGGGTCAATCTGTGGTTCCTGAACTCTTATCAAATAAATTCTTAGTTCCTGATCCTCCGTCAGATCGATTTTTGGTTCTAAAAGCCTTGTCGGATTTCTCTTGTTCTTGTTTCCCGAGGCGTTGGCACATTACTCTCAGTCCTTAAGCCTTTTTGAACCAGGTGTTGGCTCCTAAAAGCTTGTCAGATCCCTTGTGGTTCCTGAGTTTTTGTCAGATCCCTCCTGGTTCTTGAGTTTTTGTCAGATACATCCTTCGATACTGGCAAAGAACAACGGCAGTGCAGCTCTTCCAAACCATCCACGTCTATCTGAGAGGGACCCAGGTACAAAGCTGACTCACCCGAGAAGAGGAGGGGACTGCTGCTAAGCAGCTTTGCGCTTTTTCTGCATCCCAGCAGACAAGCTGTCGACAACCGTGCACCTATTTTGTTGCTCCCTCCCCCGGGCTCTGAGCTGGAGATTAGGATGGGTGGTATCTCAGCATGGTTGCTATGAAATCGAATCCTCCTGTGACGATGATTGTGCAGAAGGGGCGGGAAGTTCTCCACTCACGAGCCTCCAGTGGATGCTCGCCCCATCATATGCACACAAAGAATAGTCTCTCTTTCTAACGCACACACACACACACACACACACACACGCACATCCCATGGTGCACTTCATATAACCTTAAGCTGTAGTCAAACAGTAACATGTCACATGGCCCATTTCATCAATCTTTTACCCAGAAGGTGCCTGAAGCCATTCTTTTACAGTCATCACCAGCAACAGAACAAGCCGTTAAATCTGCAATGTTGTTTCGAGATCTAGCTACTAATTAATCTTTGGTTCCCTGGAACACATGCTGAGTTGTCCCTGCAAGTGTGTTGCCAGGGGAGCTGGGTGTAAACTACGACCCATGAGGGACAGAAACAGCAGAGGCCCAATGAGAGCGATGCACCAATAATAATAAATGAATGCTGTTGGGACTGAACCCCATGTAGCTCTCGAGTGAGCCCACACTCTTTCCTTTCTTTCATTCCTTCCTTTTTATGGCATTTATTGCCATCACTTATCTGCTAAACTGTCATAACTATTATTACTATTATTTCTGATATTTTGTTATCAGTATTTTCACTTTCACTTATGTTTTCATTATTATAATTATACAGATGATGAATTATAGTTATTATTCATTACTGTTACCACTTATTTACCATTATAACTACATTTACCATTTAACATAGTATTTACCATCGTTATTATTCATGCTTGACTATTAAAATTATTGATAAAAATTTATTTTCTCCTTATTATTGTTATAACTATCAATATTATTGAAATATAATTCTGTAACTGTAATAGAAGAGAATAAAACAAAGCTAATGTGGCAGTAGGGGTTAGTTGACTTGTGCTGTGCATTTTACATGTATGTGAATCATTATAAGCATCTACTGAGGACGTGTACAATGGAAATGAGCAAAATGCAAACAAGGCACATCACCTCGTTCATAAAGGTGGCCTTTAAAACTCTGAGATATGACATTATGCAAATGAGGATAGGTTGCATGGCTGTAGTTTTGGTTGGTGCATCAAAAGGGAAATTCCAGCATTTTCTTTTTTTTTTTTTACAGTGGTGGTAAATGGAACCGGACGTCCTGTCCTTAAGACAAATAGAGCCATTTATTTCCTCTCCAAACTGCAGTGAAGGTTCACGTGTCCCTGAGAGTTTCTATGGAATGTTGTTGATGGTAAAATTGAGAATCTGAACTAAATCACTCTGGGGGACTACTTTGCCTCACAGTGCCCTGCACGTATCCCTCCACCATGAATGGGTTTAGTTTTAGGCCTAAAAAGCTCTAAACTCTGGTAGAACAATATCTCAAACTTTGGGCAGCATCTTCATTTCATGGAAGAGCTTTCTATGAGGAGCTTTTAGAGGAACCAGACGTCTGGTTCCATTCACCACCACTGTGAACAGTTCCGACTTACACAAACACACTCTACACCACTCTGTTTACATCTATAACACTTAATTGTGGGGGAATTTTGGAACGTGAGTGGACTTCAGTGGTGATGTTACAGGTCCAAAACTGTTATTATCGACAATGAGAAAATCAGTTGTAGCCGCTTCTACTTTTACTGCTTTTTTGTAGATCCAAGAGGTACCGGCTTGTAAACAAGAGGACCAAAGACACTTTAGGCCTCGATTCTATTTGCATTACAGGTGTGTAAACAGGTCTGAAGCAACCAGGAACATTAGAGCCGCGAGCACTGTCAAACACAATGCACCCCTATTCAGAAAAAGCACACAGACAGGTTCCACCAGCACCGCCGAGCCTCCCTGCCTCCTCACTGAAAGTGATCAGATAAAAATACAGGTTAAGCAGCCGAGGAGGATGTGTGTTGCTAAGGAAGGACACTCTGTGCATTCTGTCTCTGTGATGTAAACAAGCATTACAAACAGTACTTGAATCTTTATTCGTGTTTATTTACATTTTTTTTTATTCTTTCCTTTTTTTTATATAAAAAATGGTGTAAATTCTAGCAGTGCTTATAAAGAAAAATACATAACTCTGCATTGTCATTCTAGCAGTGTCTTTCAGGAAAACTGGTTCTACTTCATGAGTTTGGTGACCCTTCACTGTCCGTTGTTCATATTGCATTTCCATCGGCTTCATCTTCATCTTCCCATAAGCAGCCGGCTCTCAAACCTCCAGCCCTTGAGACTGAGCAGTGATTCGTTCATCAAAACAAAATTCAACACAGTTGTGACATCACAGACACATGTATCAGAGGTGGGAGAAAAAAAATCAATATAGTGTAGTATCACAATTTTTCAGCAGCGCCACGTATCAATATATTTCCTGTAATATCTTATCGGTTTTAAAACGTGTTTAATTTAAACTTTTATTTTGGCACATATGTCTAATATGATAACATTGCTTCTTAAGTCCACAAGGTGGCGCAAGGCCTTGTTCTTTGCTTGCGGAAATTCAAAGGAAACGTATATATAACTTGTTATATAAGCTAAACATAATGCAATGACTCTTTCCAAGCTGCAATAATATCATATTGTGTCCAAAATATCATGATAGTCTTGTGTCTGCTCCTCCGTGGTAAATCCTACCGCTAATATGTAAGAATAGGGCGCCCCCTGGCCAAATTACAGTACATATCCTGTACACAGGCACTTTTTTTAATGCATAGTCACTGTTCATTTGCTGAATTGGCACATTTAAAATTTTAGATGTGTTAAACTCAGTAAATAAATAGAAACTGTGCACTAAAAACTGCCAAGAAAAGCAACAAAATAACAATCAACAAAATAAAATTTGACCCAGGAAGCGTTAAGCGTTTGCATGTGCATGTACACTACTTGTCAAGTTTAGGGATACCTTGCAATTTGGTTTCCACTGTTACATGTGGTGTATGTACATTCATTAATGGAAGAGACGTTACAAGTACAAAACTTGTAAAACAAAAAAAATTTGCAGGAAATCTGTGTTTTAGGTTATCAGAAAACACAGATTACCCCTTTCAGCATGGTGCCCAACTCAAAGAACCAAAGTCCTGTCCTCTGACTACCTCAGTATGCAGGCCGGCTGTAGGCCACAGATCCTGGCGCAGACGGGACGACATAAGCAGGTTGGTAGCTGTAGCCTGGCTGGTAGGCAGTGTAAGCTGGCTGGTAGGAGTATCCCGGCTTGTAGGAGTAAGGGATGGAGCTGGAGGCCCTGTAGAGCACACTGTTGATATTCTCCTCCTCCTGGGTGCGTGGAGCGTGCCGGCACAGCAGGATCACACCAGCGACGAAGAGCAGGGCGCTGGTGACCCAGCCGATGTAGAGCGCCTCACCCAGTTCCCTGCGCTGGGCGTCCAGGAGCAGTGGGTTGTAGAAGTCCTGGATGATGACATTGGCCGTCCAGGAGACGGGGATGATGGTGGCCAGGCAGCCAGCAAGAAAGAGGCACCCTCCAGTAACCAAGACGATGTGTTTGACGCGGGGCCGCGAGTCGATCAGCCGGGTGCAGCGCATGCCCACGACCGCTATGATGAACCCGATAGTCGTCAGGGCCACGGCGGTGCACATGAGGCCACGGGCCGCCTGGAGCTCCGGTGGCAGATACAGCAGGGAGTCGTACACTTTACACTGCATGCGGATGTTCGCTTGGCGGTAGCAGTTCATGAACAGGCCCTCCCAGCGCACCTCCATGACGATGATGTTCTCCTGGATGAAGGCCGTCACCTTCCACATGGGAAGGCCTGTCACTGCTGCCACGCCGATCAGGCCAATGAAGGCGATGACCAGGGCCACCACCTCGCAGTGCATGGCCTCCTTTCTCTTCCGCTTCTCCTTGTCCAGCTGATCCTCAGCCACCTTCTTGGCCGTCTCCTCATCGTAGCCCGTGTAGGCGCTGTCCATGTAGGACTTCCCCGCGTACGAAGGGTCCCCGTAGGACTTGACTACGTAAGAGCCGGCCGTGTAGGACATGGCGGCGGACGGCTTGGACAGGCAAGAGGCGAATCGGAGGCTGTTCGGATGAGACTCTCTCTGCCCCTCTTTCTGTCTCTCTCACAGCGCCTCTCAAATGAAAGGCAGAAAAGTCAGGTGAGGAGGTATTCCTGCACAAGATACACCCTCGATGCTATGTGCTCCGACAGGTTTATTTGCATCAGAGAAAAAAAAACCGGCCCCACTCGAACTGTTCAAACAAAGGCAGGAACTACTGTCGATGTTTGTCGTCTTAGCAGCTGACATCCAAAAACAAACACGACGAGAAAGCCATACTCATACTCTTGCATTTTGACCCTTATAATCATTTCACACAATTAAAGCCAAAATTAACGATATTTCCTATCATTTCTTACACACACACGTTGCCTGTGGTTTGCATGTTAAATCTGGTTGTTTAAGAGGTATTTATGCCTTATACCTTAACAAATGACAATATCTTGAAAATAGACAACAAATTCCAACCAGAGTCTAAAATATTTGGAACTTTAAGTAATAAATCATTTTTTGTCAAGCAATCGAAGAGGAATTTCACTTTTTTTCAAAATACCCCCAAATTTACTGACTTTTCTTTATGGTGGTACAGATTCCTTTACCAGTGAAGCTCCACGTGTCTCTGAGTGTTTCTATGGTGATGTTGATGGCGGTAAAAGAGTACATCTGAACTAAATCACTCTGGAGGACTATTTTGCCCTAAAACGCCCTCCACCGTGAATGGGTTTAGTTTTAGGCCCCAAACTCTGGTAAAACAATGTCTCAGGCATCAGGCAGCGTCTTCATAATCATTTTATGGAAGAACTTATGAGAAGAGCTAGAGGAACCAGGCATTTGGTTTCATTGTCCTCTATGGTGACCGGCCTCCCTGAAGAGCATTTTACACCAATCCCACTCTGAATGATCCTGTTTACTTCTCAAATGCTTAATTATGCAGGAATGAATACTTATGACTTGACCAATCACAGCACACTGTACTCTTTTCTGGACCAATTACTGCATTCTTATGTCTGGACCAATCACCATATACTTTCATTGGGGGCCAATCACCATATGCTTATGTCTGGACCAATCCCAGTATACTTACATCTTGACCAATGACCGTACACCTACGTCTGGACCGATCACTATACAGTGATACTCATTCATGGTTCCCCTAGTGTGAGAAAGTATTTGACCCTGAAGCAGGAGCTAAAAAGTCCTTCCAGAGGTTCTAAGAACGTAATGTTCCTCTAGTCCAAACAAGACATTTTCACGACCACAACCACACAGAATAATGTCGCATTGCAACGTGTTTCGCCATGTGGAGGTGTAGCATTTGTCGGACAAGAGAAGAATGAAGATGTTTATAGCATATTCATTACTTTTAATAATCCTATTACAGGAAGATTATTAAACTCCAACAGCTACAGAATTATCTACAGGGTCAGAGGTCACACTGTCAATTTACAGAGCATTTAATATTAAAGAGCAGCTGGCAGATGGCAAACAGCAGGATGTGTGTGTGGATGTTTGTGTGTTGGGACACAGGTGTGAAATGTAATACCAAGCTGTGTCTGTGTCTCAAAGAAAGGGTCACACACTTTCATAACCGCAGCTTGTTCCTGCTCATCTAGATCTGATTTCTGAATCTGAATATGATGAACTGGGCAATTAACATGGGTGATATTTTTTAATGGGTAGGTCAATAAGAAAATAGGTGAAGTGTGTGGAAGGGGGTTAGAGACACATTCTGAATGTAGGAAACACATTTTCCATGTGATCATGCTGAAGAAGAGAACATTCCACCCTCCTGTAGGTTTTACACACTGGTGTTTACAGGAAATTGAGGCTCATCAGTAGGGCTATGCGTCTATAATCTACCGCCACCGTTCCTCCCCATGATAAGAATTTTCACACACATTTACACTATTTACACACTACACGTTTTGCATTTACAGTGGCAAAAACAGGTGATTTTTTTCTGGACAGTCCCAGAAAGTTCTAGAAAGCTCTAAAAGATTCCAGAAAGTTGTAGAAAATGCTAGACAGTTCAAGAAACTTCTGGAGAGTTCTCACAGTTCTGGAATATTCTGAAAGTCCTACTTAGCATTTAAAGTGAATGGGGAATGGTCTTGAAAACAGATGCATTTTAAAATGTCATTGTC
Source organism: Arnoldichthys spilopterus (assembly GCA_037974385.1). NCBI lineage: Eukaryota > Metazoa > Chordata > Actinopteri > Characiformes > Lepidarchidae > Arnoldichthys > Arnoldichthys spilopterus. Next base: position 30,658,230 of record JBBPDA010000001.1, on the reverse strand, counting down.
CTGAGCACAGAAGGTTTTTGTGGAATAAGTCATCTTCTATTGATTTTAGGTGTAAGGGAATACACACTTTGAACCCAGGAACAAAAATAAAATAGAACATAGTTACATAGTGTTATTTGCACTTTATAGAATGAAAATGCTTTTAACACATTTCTGTTTTTTTGAAGGGGTTAAATTATAAATCCTGTGAGTATAGGTGTTTGCACTTTCACTGGAATTTTAATTTGTGAATAAAAGTCTTGTATCATCCTTAACTAGTTTAGTATTTGACTTTTTGCTGTTTTGGGTCAAGGTTTGTGTCTGCACAGCTCTTACGATTGTGTGGCCAAAAAATAATGCTGAATGGTTTTTTTTTACATGCTCCTTTATATTATTACTGAAAAATATGCCATAAGATATTTATATTACATAATTTTAGGTCTATAACACCCATCCCTACACAAAAATATAAGGACTCGTGTGAACAGCTCTGCCGTTTAAGAACACGTCATGAATCTGACAGACTTTTCTTAGGACAAATTCAAGTAAAAAAATCTTAGGAGATATTGGTCAATAAGGCCCACTGTTCTTATTTTTTAAAATAATAAATAATACTATTTTTTATTTATATTGTGCCTTTCTCAAACCCAAGGTCGCATCACAGAAACAACACAGATGATTGGTCAGTAACAAACAAAGCACTTACAATCAACCATCAACAGTTACAATCAACACAGTTAATGCAACAAAAAACAATTTACCGCAATTAGAGTTAAATTAGTGGAAAACAGAGGTTAAAAGGTCAGTCGAAAGAAGAGGCATGGTACTATAAGAAAGGTTTTAAATGAATTAAAATAATATTTAATTAGATTAATGTTTACATTAATTATATTTATTTTTAGATTAATTTTAAAATTATTATTTTTGTTTGTATAAATGTAATCATTTAATTAAAAAAATATTTTTATATTGTTTTGAAAGATATAGATATTAAAATCATTAAAATGCAAAAATAATTTTTTTTTTTAATGATTTTAAGATGCTTGTGGATAATTCGATTTACTGAGTGACGCTGGCTGTGTAGCACCTGCACGCATACATTTTCACAGACTCCTCCCCTGTTTGGCCTAAAAAAGAGTGCAGTGTGAGCTCAGCCCTTGATGAAGAAAAGCAACCAGGTGGACTGAAGTGCTGGTTTGATACGACTCTTCCTCCAAAAACTGTGACATTACGAGGTTTTATGTTTCAAAACAGTTAATTCTGGCTCAAAAAACATGAAGCCGGATGCCACCATCAGCCTTAATATGGGCATTTTATGTAGCCATCATGCTAGAGTCGTGTTTCATGTTTTCGCTGCCCTAATACAGCTCAGCCCGTATCATATCAGCTACTGATGCAGTTCAAGTTTGTGATGAAAGGGAGGACGATCTTCACAAAATGATGAAGCCACTGCATTTAAGGCAATAGACTTCTGACCACAAAGCAAATAACTCTAACCACTAATCATCCTTGCTAACAGCCTGGTTTGCTGGCTTACAAAATTGCCTTGCTAGAGGCATTTTGCCTTTCACTTACATGTTACGTTACAGTAACAGTAAAAAGGTTGAGTAAAAAATTAATTTTTCTCATTTAAAAAAATTAATTAATAATGTCACCAAGTTCTGTAGAACCAAGCTCATCTCAGGTGGACTGAAGGGCAGTGAAAACATCTGCTGTGGTCAGATGAGCCCGTGTTTCAACATGTTTTCTGAAATAACTGTTTTCCACGCCAAAGACAAAATGTACTATTCAGATTGGTATCAGTGAAAGGTGCAAAAGTTAATATATATCATGGTATGAGATTGGCATCATGGCTAAGCTGCATATGCGCGAAGGTCCCCATTGAGGCAGAGGCAAATTTGGGATTTTAGAGAGACATGTGCTGCAATCAAGGCAACATCTTTTCCTGGGAAGTCCATTTTTTAGGTCCAGGTTATATTGCCTGGTCTAATTCTGCACATGATACAACAGTGTGGCTTCATACACACAAAGTGTGCTGGGCTTGACAGGCCTGTCAACAGTCCAGATCCGCCTCCTATTGAAAATGTATGAAGCTTCATGAACAGGACAATCAAGAAATATTGCCCTTGGACTGCTGAGCAGTTAAAGCAAGAATGGGCAATAATTCCACTTTGCAGAGTTGCAGCAATTAGTCTTCTCAGTTCCCAAATGATTAAACAATGTAAATAAAAGGAAAGTTGATGTAACACAGTGGTGAACACACCTCTGTTGTAACTATTATTTTGATTTTTTGAGTGTGTTGCAGATGTCCAACTCTAAATATCTTTATATTTACAAAATAAGACTCAGGTCTTTCTGGCCTGAACTAAAGGCTTACATTTTCAAATTTTACTTTTCTCTTTCTCTTTTAGTGCTTAGATTTGTGTGTGTGAAGCAACCTTGTGATTGTGAAAGGATTTATATAAATGTAACATTATTACTATTATTATTATTAATAATAATAATTATTATTATAATTATTATCAATTAAGTTGTTAACACTAGAATTCTTTTCTTCTTTTCTTCAGTCTTTACTTTTCTCAGTTAAACATTCAAGGGATTTTACAAATCACACATTCTTTTCTTTCTTGCATTATACAACTTGGAATTACTGTAGGTTGCGTAAAAGTTTGATATGGTCTGTAAACAGTGTATAACATATACATGGAAACTAAAGTACCAAACGGTTCATTTTGAATGAACTGTTCTTGTGAGGTCATAAAAACAAAGCTTGCATTCATCCACCTATCGAGCCCATAGCAGTTTAGCCCCTCCCACTCAGGAGTTCAAGCTGAAGTTATAGGGTAACCAGTGGTAACACAGATCATTACATACATCAGCATTAAAGGCACAATGAAACAGCCTGTGTAGTTCTAGTCTAGTAATAGACAGATTGTTTTCAATGGTCATGTGAATATGAATCAGGAGTGTTTTATTAAACAAAAAACAACATTATGACTGAACTGAAAAAATAAAATGCAGAATTTTTTTTTTTAAAAGGGTCATTTAATAATAAATTCAGTTGCGCTGCAGTAGAAAAAGCCCATTATAACCAGAGTTTCTGAAAATAGCAGCTACAGTACGTCATAAATACAACACACTTCTGTCTTCATAGCAAATTCTCAATTCTGATCCATGAAAGCTGGATTGTAATCTGAATTTGAAGGTTAAGATTTTTGTCTCAAGAGTAGCTGTAAATAGAAGAAGAGATCAGCCATAACATTAAAACCACTGAAGTGCATAACATCGACCATCTAGTTATTTCAATATAACGGCACCTGTCAGGGGGGTGGGATATATTAGGCAGCAAGCTAACTGTCAGTCCTTGAAGTTGATGTGCTGGAAGATGGCTAGACGACAGGCATCTCCAAAACAGCAGGTCTTGTGGAGTGTTCCAGATGTGCAGTAGTTAGTACCTACCAACAGTGATCCAAGGAAGGAGAACTGGTGAATCAGTGACAGGGTCATGGGCACCCAAGGCTCACTGATGCCTGTGTATAAAGGCTAGAACGTTCTGCCCGTTCCCACAGAAGAGCTACTGAGGTTTAAATAGTGATGCTGACTCTGATAGAAAGGAGTCAGAACACACAGTGCAGCACAGTCAGAGCTGTTTCAGCAGCATGAATGACCCACTCAGTATTAGGCAGATGGTGTTAATGTTATGGTCAGTGCTGTGTGTACAGACTTGCTTTGTGAACTGAGAAACATTTCCTTTGGGCACATTTTTGTCATTTCTTCTCTGAAAATGAACAGAAAAGAGTCTGAAAAACAAACCCGTCCATCCAGGTGTGGAAGTAAACACAATTCACTCATGATTATATAATTAATTATGGATTTACATCATTAAATGTATGTATCACTGCAAAATGACAGTAATGTCCTTCTCATTTTAAGGGTAACTGACTGGAAAATGAAAGGGTTCACTTTGTGGCTGAAATTTAGCAAGGCCTGGCTCTAAACTAGTTTAAGGCAGTGACTCCACATCTAGTATATGGTTAAAGAAGGCCTGGATGTGTTGGAAGGATTGATAGACCAGTGTTGGAGCTGAGAAAAACTTTTCTAAGGGCAGCAGAAAAAGGCCTCAACAGAAACCTGAAAACCCGCCCGACCTGTCCGGCCTCAGTGACATCACCGCCACTTCAGTTTCATATGTAAATACCAGCTTTCTTCCTTCTCACACAAACACAGAAACGAGCCACCAAAGGCCTGAAAACGTCTACACCACCCTCCACTCTGCTTTCCTACACCACCCCCCACTCTGCTTTCTTACACCACCCCCCACTCTGCTTTCCTACACCACCCCCCACTCTGCTTTCCTACACCACCCCCCACTCTGCTTTCTTACACCACCCCCCACTCTGCTTTCCTACACCACCACC
>JBBPDA010000001.1:30643082-30653733 GCA_037974385.1 Arnoldichthys spilopterus | reverse complement strand
GTAGTGCCCAGGGACTCGAACCTGCAACCTTCAGGTCCCAAAGGCAGCGTCCTAACCACTAGGCCTCCACTGCCCAGACCTGGTCCAGTCCTGGTGATATCATGACCTAATTAGTTGCTAATAACCAGCCTACAGATCGTCGATATCCCCAGAATAGCTTGGACCCTAACTGTGCTCTTAGACTCACAACTTTCTGTGCTCCCTCAGTTGTGTACTTATGTCATGCTCTCTCCTCCTGCTGTCAGGTATGGTACAGAAGCTGGACCAGAAGCTCCCGGTTGCTAATGAGTACCTGCTGCTGTCGGGCAGCGTGCGGGAGGGTGTGGTGGACATGGACCTGGATGAGCTGAGTGTGTATGCGCGTGGTACTGACTACGATGTAGACTTCACCCTGCTGGTCCCTGCCCTGAAGCTGCATGACCGTAACCAGCCCGTGACTCTGGACATGCGGCACTCGGCACCGGGCCACTCATGGCTCAGCCTGCGGCTCTTTGACGAGGTAAGTCTTGAGTTTTACGTTGCTAGGTTCCCATACGTTAAATGGGCTGCCTGTAAGCTTTAGCATTAGCTATAATGCTACACATCTATAATATCTAACAGTGTAGCTACCGGTCAGAATGGTAGTTTACTAAAGAACGAACTTCCTAAATAGTACAGCTGCAATGATTGTTAGAGTTGATTAGTCGACGTCGATTACTGACAAAAAGATATAAACAAAGTGCTCTATAGAGTTCACATGATCCACTCTCTGTAATACACTACAGGAAATGTAGGGGGCGATATGATTTGTGACTTTTACTTCATTAAAATAGTGCTCTACAACACTGTAATACTCTATAACACACCACAATGCTTCGTAATGCTCTACGATGCTCTATAATCTTCTATAGCATTCTGTAATGCACTGTAATGCTATGATGCACTCTATAATGCTCTGTAGTGCTCTATAACTCTCTAATGCTCTATAACGCACTACAATGCTCTGTAATGCTCTACTATTCTGTGCACTTCTCTATATCACTCTAAAATGCTCTGTAATGCTCTATAACACGCTATAATGCTTTGTAATGCTCTATAATCTTCTTTAGCATTCTATAATGCACTGTAATGCTATGCTGCACTCTATAATGCTCTGTAGTGCTCTATAACACGCTATAATGCTTCGTAATGCTCTATAATCTTCTTTAGCATTCTATAATGCACTGTAATGCTATGCTGCACTCTATAATGCTCTGTAGTGCTCTATAACATGCTATAATGCTTCGTAATGCTCTATAATCTTCTTTAGCATTTTATAATGCACTGTAATGCTATGCTGCACTCTATAATGCTCTGTAGTGCTCTATAACTCTCTAATGCTCTATAACGCACTACAATGCTCTTTAATGCTCTACTATTCTGTACACTCCTCTATAGCACTCTAAAATGCTCTGTAATGCTCTATAACACGCTATAATGCTTCGTAATGCTCTATAATCTTCTTTAGCATTCTATAATGCACTGTAACGCTATGCCGTACTCTATAATGCTCTGTAGTGCTTTACATATAGAGCATTTTCTAGTATATAGAGTAATTTTCTAGAACGCTTTAAAATGCGATATAGTGCTCTATAACATTCAGAAATGCTCTATACCCACTTCAATGCCCTTCAATTCTCTACAATTGTCTGTAGCAATCTGTAATGCTCTGTAGTGCTCTATAACACTCTATAATGCTCTATAACACACATTAATGCCCTACAATTCTCTACAATCTTCAGTAGCACTGTAAAGTTCATTAACATGTCTATAAGGCCGTGTCTATATATGGTCATACTCTAGAACACTCTAAAATGGTCTATAAAAAACGATCAAGTCCATAAAAACAATTATTCTGACAGACTGTAATACAGTATAGGAAGTGTAGGGGGCGATAGAGACAATACAATGCTTGTCTTGTAGACCGAAATTTGAAGTATGTGCTATGAAGATGATATAATCCTATAATTAATTGATTGTGGAGATGATAATTTGTTGCAGCTGTATTATTTCAGTACAATAAGAGAGGTTGCCCAACTAGCAACACAGCTTAGCTCGTTAGCACAGTGGAACATGGCACTGGCAAGCTAACATTCCCCTCTTCCACGAGGGAACCGTGGGCAGGTGGAAGGACTGCTGCACGGAGGCGGAGCACGACGTCAGCGGAGCCAACAACTACTTCTTCTCTCCGACACTGGTGGCCGACTGGTTCCACGACGCCGTGGGCTCTGTCCTGCGGGAGCTGGGGCGTAAACCGCAGAGAGGGATGCCCCGAGTGGAGAAGCTGGAACGCAGCAGCACAGTCACCACTATCATCCTGGCCGCAGGTGGCAGCCGGGTCCTGTACGACCTCGTGCCTGTGGTGTCCTTCAAAGGCTGGCCGGCCGTGGCCCAAGGCTGGCTGATGGAGAACCACTTCTGGGACGGCAAGATCACAGAGGAGGAAGTGATCAGTGGCTTCTACCTGCTGCCGACCTGCTCGCCCACGGGCCACCGGGAGAACGAGTGGCGCCTGTCGTTCGCCCGCAGCGAGGTGCAGCTGAAGAAGTGCATCTCCAGCGGCCTGATGCAGGCGTTCCAGGCCTGCAGGGCACTGATCAGCAAGCTGCTGCTGTCCCGGCCCAAAGCAGTCAGTCCATACCACCTGCGCTCGCTCATGCTATGGGCGTGTGACCGGCTGCCCCACACCTACCTGGCGCAGGAAGAGCACTCCGCCCACTTCCTGCTGGGCCTGCTAGACGACCTGCAGCACTGTCTGGTCAACAAGACGTGTCCGAACTACTTCGTCCCACAGTGCAACATGCTGGAGCACCTCAGCGAATCTGCGGCCGTCCTGCACGCCCGCCGCCTGTCCTCTGTGCGCTCCGACCCGGCCGAGCACCTGCGCAGCGCAATCCAGCGCTCCAGCGTCTCCGCCGCTCACCTGCCACAGGCCACGCCCAGTGTACATCCTGACCCCGCCTCCGATCCGGCCTCCGACTCTGCCACCGACCACCGCCTCGCTCAGAAGCTTCAGCAGCTGGTGACGGAGAATCCGGGGAAGTCGATCTCCGTCTTCATCAACCCTGACGATGTCACGCGGCCGCACTTCCGCATCGACGACAAGTTCTTCTGAAGCCACTTCCCACCTTTTTGTTGACTTTCGCTTGCCGTAGTGTTTGTAGTCCTGCGCAGGGTCGTCATCTGGCTTCACATGGTGATACTTAACGGAGGAAGCTGCAAGTCACGACTTCCAGGAAGCATCATTTACTCAAAAAGGAAACACGAGCTGCTTATGTTTGTTGCCACGGTGCAGGTGATTGACCAGTTCAGAGAAAAATCAGAGAGACCGTCTTAAACTAAAGTTGCGTTAAGTGTTCACTGTATTAATCCAGCCTGAGACACACGGCTGTGGGTCACAGTGACACCAACACTGCCAGACGTCATGTGACTGTGGAGGGAGGAATGTAGAAGGAATGTGGCAGCAAGGGAAGAGAGGGCGAGGAATGGAAAGAGAGCGGGGGAGGGGGGGGTGGCATCAGAGAGAGAAAAATGAGAAGGACGGGGAGAGAGAGATAAATTAGGGGATAGAGAGAGAGAGAGACAGAGAGAGAGAGACGGATATAGAAAACAGAGTGAGGCAGGGGAAGAGCGATGGAGGGGAGGGACAGTGGAAAAGAAAGAGGTGGGGAGGAAAAGAGAGAGAGAGAGGAGAGAAATAAGAAGGGAAACAGAGGGGGGGGGGGCAGAAGAAGAGAGCAAAGAACCTAGTGAGAGGTAAGAGAAAGAGAAGAGAAGAACACACACACACACACACACACACACACACACACACTACTATTTAAATGTATTGATTTGTTCTTCACACTCGACGGCACTAACTCGTGAACCTCTTCGTCCTTGTTTCTGGTTTTTGTTCACCGGCTCTCCTTTATCGCTGGTTTCACTTCTTGATGAAGGGACCAATAGAAATCATCCCAAATTACCTGCTCACAATAAAACTGTCACACTAAAGCACATTAAAGTTACACCCCGCCCCACCCAACCACCCCACACACCCCTACTGATCCCAACAGTCATCCATGTGTGGGCAGTGGAGGTCTAGTGGTTAGGACCTTGCCCTAGTGAACTAAAGGTCGCAGGTTCGAGTCCCGGCCCAGGCACCACTAAGGTTCCCTTGAGTAAGGTACCGTCCCACTACACTGCTCCCCGGGTGCTGTTGGTAGCTGCCCGCTGCTCCATGTGTGCACTTGTGATGCGTTAAATGCAGAAGTCACATTTCATTGTGGTGCTTGAGTGTGTTCACAATGACAAATAGTCGCAGACAGGTGTATGAAATCAAGCACACAGTCCTGCAGTCTTCACACACACACTAGCAGTAGGGTGGGTCAAACGGAAGTGCTTGGAGAATGCATGCTGTCTTCGCCACAAATCAGTTTGTAAAATTTCTGCCCTGCTTGAGCTGCCCTGGCCAACTGTAAGTTCTAGTATTGCGAAACACAAAGGTGTAGACCACCCAAACTCACAAAGTGGGACCACCAAGTGTAGCAATTGCTTATCCTCTGCTGTATCATTCAGTACAGAGCTCCAAACTGCCTCTGGAATCAACATCAGCATAAAACTCTGAGGAGCATCATGACCTGGGCTTCCATGGCCAAACAGATGCACACAAGCCTAAGATCACTGTGGGCAATCCCTAGAGTCAGCGGGAGTAGTGTGAAGCACCTCGCCACTGGACTCTGGGACTGTGGAGCCATGGAAACGTGTTTTTCAGGGTTTGGGTTCCTTTGGCTCCACTATGTTAATATGTTAGTGCCCGTGTTCTTGGTATGGAATGTCTAACAGGCTCATATTGTGATAGTCCACATATTTTTGGCCATATCGGTTTTTTTTTTTAACCAAATACACACCCACTTTCCTCATGTTGTGCATATCCTATGTGTTTTATTTTGCAGAAGCTAAACACTCCATATTTGCCACCGAGTACACACGCGTTTTTAGCCTTTTCATGTTAATTAGCGAGTATGCTAATTGGTGCCCGTTCACCTAACTAGTTCGCTGAATGTGAGGACACCTCGGTGTAAATACTGCTGTAAATACTAGGCCCCTCCCACTTCACTTGAAACGGACCAATCTGCTGCCTGCTGAATGATGACCATCAGCTGTCAATCACACAGTTCCAGTCCTGGCACTTTTTCCAGACACAAGGTCAGTCTACAGGGACCAATCGCGATGCCTTATCGTCCACGTTAGTCCATTCAGAGTGGGGCTTGTTGTCATGTGAGTCTGCAGTGTGTATTAGGCAGGAAGTGTGTTTTATTCAGGATTAGTGGTTTAAAATGACACTATAGTTTTGTATGTAAATCTCACCTGTGTGATGCTGTTACACAGGTGTGTGTACTTAATAAATGTGTACAGGAACCAAAGATTTGGAAATCTTGTCTTTTCCTGAACACTGGGAGCCATTTTTCATCTGAGAGGGTGTAATACGTTTCATTGTGTGTGATTGGGTGTGTTCACAATGACTAATAAATCACTTATTTTTGTCCAACTCTCAGAATAGCATCATTACTGTGGTTCATCTCTGGTATAGGCAGTAGAGGATGAGGGGTTGCCACCATCTTGCAAAATGTATAAAAAAGCATCACCCTCGTTAACCAAAGTGTCCTCAGTGTATACGAATCGAACGCTACCGTACCCCCACCACCCAAAAAAGGTGACGAAATTTTGGCCCCCATTCCCAAACCAAACTTTTTGACACGTTTTTGACGCCCCCCCCCCCAAACCACACTCCATGTTCCCCACATTTTTATGGCCATCCCAAAGTAAAACCTTCCCCACATCAGACGACAAAATTTACAAGAAGCCTCCTCCTCGTTAACAAAAGTATCCCATTGTTAAACCAAATCATTAAAAAACCTGTCCCACTCACCTACAGCTCATACCCCTGACGTGAATCACATTTTTACCGCCATCCACACTACATTTCCCCCCTGCCACATGACAAAATTAACAAATCCCAAATATCCACACTGGTATGTGCCCCCTGAGGGGCAAAACCTGCTGCAACATGGCTACCTGAGACCAAATGACTGCTTAAATTAAAGGCAGTTGGGCTCGACTGTGATCCTTATAACTTCCCAAAGAGCCAATGGGACATGGACACTGGCGCGGTCAGGAATTGACTTTCCTCACGTTGATATGTAGCTGAGCGGGAAACGCACACAGCAAAGCCTGAAGGAGCACAACATGAAAGAGAGTCAATTGTGAAGAAAGTCAATTCCTGACCACACGTCCATGTCCATGTCCCACTGGTTCTGTGGTAAGTTGTAAGGATCACAGTCGAGCCCAACCGCCTTTACGTTCGTAATCATTTGTTTAACACTCGGTTTCTCACTCCCCCAAGCCTACTAAAGGCAGATATGTGTGTGAACTGCAGTGATCCATCCAGCTTCACTTTTCTTTAGCATTGTGCAGTCTTTATAAGATTGTAACCCCACCCCCCGTGAGCTCATACTGCATACCCTCTATCACAATAGCAAAATGCTAAAGCTTCTAATGTGGGTGTGGGCAAACGTTATGGCACATTTTATAGTTGATTTTGTTTCTGCAGTTATGTTAAAAAGTTCAGTAGAACAGCAGTAATGTGTGGAGGAGGGTGTGGCCTGTAGGGGCTGTGTACCGCAACAAAAGGTGTCCAAACTTTGCACTTCTGCACACCACTGTGTGTTTAAGCTGCGGGGCCTGCAGTGCTCAGCTGGTAGCTTACTTCAGGGGGTTAGGAGCGCTATCCTGCTGCCTCTGGTTTGTCAAGGGAATGTGACACAGCTCATCTCCAGACCCTCAAGTGTCCTCCGGACCCCCGAGTGTACCACTCTTTTGTTGTGAAGTCCTCTAGCCATATCAGCGCTTCGGCTGGATTACAGACCGATTTCCTGCTCCGAGGGTCAGCACTGTGGAGCTCTGCCTGCCCAGCGCCTTCCAAACAAAAGAAGTGCTGAGAGCCAGAGGTGTGTGTGTGTGTGTGTGTGCTGGAGTTATTATGGTATCTTGCTGACTGATTGTGGACGACATTTATTTCTGTTTCTTACTGCTGAGCTTTCTCAGCTTAATCAGCTAAACATGGACATAATACAGCACCGTGTGTGTGTGTGTGTGTGTGTGTGTGTGTGTGTGTGTGTGTGTGTGATACCACCTCTCGGGCCAGCTATTTTTGTGTCTTGCTGTCTCAGCATCTATACAAACACCTGCGAACCCCCCACTTATAAGCACACACACAGTACTTTGAGTATGTGTGTGTGTGTGTGTTTAGAAATGACCCACATCAGCTGGAGAAGAGTTTAGTTACCCTCCTCAGCAGCTTCATCACTATTACAACAAAACTTGTTTGTAACTTTCCTATAATGTGCATTAAAGGGCCCATATCCTACATTCACCCTCCCCCATCTCCTCCACTCATGCTGGTCATGTGCTTTAATTCACCACTTATCACTGAAGGAATAGGCCAATATAAGTACATGTTTTGTGACCTCACAAGCACAGTAACTTTAACAGGGTTTATTTATTACATCAACCTCTTAAATAAATATTACCCCATCCACCCAGATCAACCTAATTACCCCCACCCACCCAGACCAGCCTAATTACCCCATCCACCCAGATTAGTCTAGTTCTAATAACTCCCACCCACCCAGACCAGCCTAATTACCCCATCCACCCAGATCAACCTAATTACCCTCACCCACCCAGATCAGCCTAATACCCCATCCACCCAGATCAGCCTAATTACCCCCACCCACCCAGACCAGCCTAATTACCCCATCCACGCAGATTAGTCTAGTTCTAATAACTCCCATCCACCCAGATCAACCTAATAACCCCCACCCACCCAGATCAACCTAATTACCCTCACCCACCCAGATCAGCCTAATTACCCCCACCCACCCAGACCAGCCTAATACCCCATCCACCCAGATCAGCCTAATTACCCCCACACACCCAGATCAGGCTAATACCCCCTCCACCCAGATCAGCCTAGTTCTAATAACTCCCACCCACCCAGATCGGCCTAATACCCCATCCACCCAGATCAGCCTAATTACCCCCACCCACCCAGATCAGCCTAATTACTCCACCCACCCAGATCAGCCTAGTTCTAATAATCCCCACCCACCCAGATCAGCCTAATTACCCCATCCACCCAGATTTGCCTAGTTCTAATAACCCCCACCCACCCAGATCAGCCTACTTACCCAATCCACCCAGATCAGCCTAGTTCTAATAACCCCCACCCACCCAGATCAGCCTAATTACCCCATCCACCCAGATCAGCCTAATAACCCCATCCACCCAGATCAAGCTAGTTCTAATTGCCCCCCCTCCCCAGATTAACCTAATTACCCCATCCACCCAGCTGAGGATAAGAAAAAGCTGAGAGAGGGGGAAAGAAAGGCAGAGAGAGGGAAAGAGAGGGAGATCAATCAATCGATCGAGAGAGGAACAGAGAGAGGGAGGTGAAGAGAGAAAGATGGTGGGGTGGGGGAGAGAGAAAAAGAGAGAAAGTGAGAAAGAAAGAGAGAGTAACAGATAGCGAGAGAAAGTGAAAGACAGAGAGAGGGAGAAAGATAAATGGAGAGAAAATGAGTGAGAGAGAGAGGGGGGATTGATAAAGAAAGAGGGAGAGAAAAATAGAGAGATGGAGAGAAAAAGGAGGAGAAAATGTGAGAGAAAGAGAGATGGAGAGAAACAGAAAGAGGCAAAGTGAGATGGAGAGAGAACAAAAGAGAGAGAAAGAGGTAGAGTTCATTTTGCTTTTTTTGCTTTTTTTTTTTTTTATTTCGGAGCGCCTTAAAGGCCGCGACGTCACTATAGGGCGCTGCTGTGGGCGTGGCTTCAGTAGTAAATGACAGCAGCAGCAGAAGCTCTGCCCCCGGCGCGCGGACAGCAGCAGGTAAACCGCGCGCGATCCTCCATCAGTCCGGGATCAAAGGCTCCGCGCCCTCCCGCAGATAAACACACACATACATACATACATACGCAGACACTCTCTCTATCTCTCTCTCTCTCACACACACACACACACACCTTTTCTGTCACACACACACACACAGGCAGGCGCGCAGACACGCAGAGGCGCGAGCGCGGGTTACAGCAGCAGCAGAGCGAGCCGCGCCCGCGAGGAACAACGAAGCGACTTCATCATCATCATCATCCTGCGCGAGGTGCGGGGAGATGGAGAACAAGGACAAAGGAGCTGGTGAGTAAGGGTGTGTGTGTGTGTGTGTGTGTGTGTGTGTGTGTGTGTGTGTGTTAGACTGCGGTACTATAACGGGCGCGCGAGTGTTGAGCATCCTGATGCAGCAAAAAACCCCAAAGCAACACTGGCGCGTTACACACACACACACACACACACACAGGCTGTGCAGATGGGTTTAACACGCTGAGATGCGGACAGCTGCCTCTCCAGCAGCAGCATCTGGGCGTGAGTGTCTGTGTCTGGGAAAGATGGATGAGCCTTTACCCTGAATGGGTTAAAGTGCTCATGGAGTGTGTTACATGCTAGGTGTGTGTGTGTGTGTTCTGTGGTTGGGGGTGAATGGTGATCAGCATGCAGGACGTGTACCACACTCTGACTTTGCTGCACCTGAGTGTTCATATACAGTGTGTGTGTATATGTGTGTGTGTGTGTGTGTGTTAGGTGGTGCTGTGTGTTTGTGTGCACACGGATACAGTTTGTGTGTGCGTATGTGTGTGTCGGGTTGGAAAATATGCTTGTGGTTGTGTGTGTGCATGTGTGTGTATGCATATACTGTGTGTGTGTGTGTGTGAGAGAGAGAGAGAGAGAGAGAGAGAGTGTGTGTGTGTGTGTGTGTGTATATATACAGTGTGTCTGTCTGTCTGTGCATGTGTGTATACATATACAGTGTGTGTGTGGGTGTGGGTGTGTGTGCCTGTCTGTGCATGTGTGTATACATATACAGGGTGTGTGTGTGTGTGTGTGTGCCTGTCTGTGCATGTGTGGGTCTGTCTGTGCATGTGTGTATACATATACTGTGTGTGTGTGTGTGCATATGCATATACAGTGTGTGTGTGGGTTTGATCTGCCAGTTGTTGGCCATGCTGTAGCCCCCCCCCCCCACTGCCTTCAGGGTTTGGCCTAAACTAAACCCACTCCCTGCTAAAAAGACTCAGCCTGGCCCAGTGAGTGAGAACAGAGTCTGAGACAAGACTGAGTGCAAACACCAGCCAGCGCTGTACACATCTGAGACCACAGGAGAAACAGCTAGAGTCTGGAGAACTTCAGCCCTGCCAGCACCTCAAACCTGATGGAGTGTTGTTGGTCCCAGGGTTTTCAGTGCTACCTTCATATACACTAAGACTCTGGCCTCCTTCACGCCTGCCACTAAGGTGTATCTCGAATGGCCAATTGTGATCGGATCTCACTTCCCCGCTTTTTTTGCCAACCAAATGCGTCGCTATTTTTAACCAGCAGGAGGCAGCGGTGCACGTCCCGTGGCCTGTCTGCCATGTTGTTTCCTGTTGGGACATAAATGAGTTCGTACCTCTGCTCCTGTTGAGGGCGTGTTACCACCTGCACTTAAAGCCGACTCCCTGTGATCGGACCGCCCAGAATGCTTGTTGGTATGTTATGGTG
>JBBPDA010000001.1:30629393-30642982 GCA_037974385.1 Arnoldichthys spilopterus | reverse complement strand
TCTGCAATATGTTGTTTGTATTCTCCACATTGTGTGTGTGTGTGTGTGTGTGTGTGTGTGTGTGTGTGTGTGTGTGTGTGTGTGTGTGTGTGTGCATGATTTGATTTCCCCGGTGTGTTAAATTCAGTAAATTGACAGTCAGCGTGTGCTAAACTGTGCACGGGCGTGAACCAGACACGACTAAACTGAGCAGAACCCGGGGAACATAAAGAAATGGACAATATGTAGGTGGGTTCATATTTACAAGCAGGGGTGTGATCACACACTCAGAGAGCAGTGTGTGCTGACCGGCAGTGTGTGTGTTTTCTCTAATCAGCCCCTCTCCTTTGCTGGACCAGGCCGGCTGACCCCTAACCACACCCAACCTGAGCTGCGAGCATCCTGAAGGTCCTGCAGGAGCTGGAACGCGTGGAGATTCGGCACGGCTCTGCAGACCCCTGTGTGTGTGCGTGTGTGTTTGCTGACGACTTACTCTACGGTGGAGTTGCCAGCGGTCGAGGCTGTTGGACCATTGGAGCAAAAGTGAAAGATGGTGTGTGGCTCACTGGAAAGCTGGGACATTCTCTAGGGGTTTCCAGACTGGGCAGGTTACTGAGCGGGGACTTCAAAAATTACTTTTTTTTTTTCTTTTTTTTTTTTTACAATGAAAACGCTCAAGGTTTTTCTAGCTGTACTGGCTACCTTGATCGCTAGCTTATATTAGCTATATTAGCTTGAGGGAATACGCAAAGGGTGTAGTGTACTTTAGAGCTGCCGTGCTTCTTTTCCAAGAATATTGCTGTAGCTGTACAGCTAAGATTAGCCAGCTAAGCTAATTGCTTCCAGAGTTTAAAAAAAAAAACGATCCAAACAAACAACAGCTGTCGCAAGTGCTGTTTTGCCAGGGGAGCAGGGTGGGGATGGTGATTACTAATTTATTTTTTTATCTACAGGGGTAGTCTAGGACCTGCCCCAACCCCACCCACCCAAAAACTAAAATGTTGGTAATGGAAGTTTCTACTAAGTGTTCTGCTGTGAGATCAAGCCCTGGTGATGCCACAGCCATCCATAAACACGGGTGGGCCTTCCTCTCCCCCATCACTCCTCAGTTAGTGTTCTCCTCCAAGCACGTTGAACAGTCCATTGTGTTAGCAGCGGTGAGAAGATGTGGGTGGAGCTTCACATGACTCAGAGGAACACCTCAGAGGTTGAACACCTCAGCTACAGCCTTTCAGTGTTGATGGTTCCGTGTGACTGGCTGAGTTCTAGTTAATGGGTGTGACTGGGGATGACTAAATTGGTAAATTTTGGAGGACACTGGGAACTGTATGTAAATATTAGCAGACTCACTTCTGTGTCTGTGAGAACCTGGCGCTCTATGCACTTTAGCACTGACACTATTCTTTCTTTTCTCAGGGAAAATTTTTTTTCCGTATGTGGTTTTTACAAAACCTGCAAGTGTCGCTCTGCTGTTGTACTGTACTTGTTATTCTGCGTCCTTTCACAAACCTCTTTTATAAAGTGGGTGCCAGTCAATAGGGCCCTGCTCACACCTGGCACTAACAAGTGCATGTTCACTGTGTCACTTTCCTGCTTCGTCAGCCTTGCGCGATAAACTCGGAGAGCGGACCATTCCCAACACGATGTGGGTCGATTTGGGCGCTACTTCATATCTGTCAAGGACGCTTCAGTGTTCATGCTCCATATGAGCATCCATGAGCGACTCTGAAGGCTTTGAGTGAACAGACTGTGAGTCTTTGAGAAGCACTGAACCCCATTTACACTTGCACTTGCGATTGGACCAGTCGGGCCGCACGTTAATGCCAGGTATGATCATGGTCCAGCTTTTCTACTCTTCATTGTTTTTAAGGCTGACAACATTTTGTTTACTGATGCTCGTTCTCAGAATCATAAAGGACGAAGGGTTCTTAGTGCAGTGTCTGAGAAGAACCGCCTCTCAATTGATGGGACCATTTAATTCAGACTGCATAGCCTTTTTTTAAATCTCCCTGTGGTGCAGGAAGAGCTTATTTAGAATCTTGAAACATGTGAAGGTTCTTTAAAATGGTTCTATCTTAGCATAACATGGAGAATCCTTAAAAACTATCGTCATACGTTCCATGATACATGAAGGGGTTCCTCAAAAGTCCTTTAGTAAAGGTGATGGTTGCATATCGAGGTTAAGTGCACATTAGGGGTGGGAGCTGCCACAGAAGTGTTACGATTCAATACTATTACAATATTTGGGCCACAATGCGATATTATTGTGATTCTTCCACTTGAATGTAGACGATGTATTGTTTAGAGGAGTCTCTGCAGCAATCTTGTGACCCTGACTTCCTTTCCAATTTCCGCATAAGAAGAACAAGCTCTAGTGCCACCTTGTGGACTACAGGAGCAGCATTATCAGAGTAGATGCCAAAATAAAACATCTATTAAACACATTTTAATCATTCAAAAATAATATTAAATAAATAAACATCACTGTGTCTACATAATATCGTGCCAAAAAATATTGTGATACTAAACTGTATTGATTTTTTCTCCCACCTCTGATGGAAATCCTGTATAGCATATGGTTCCTCTAAGAACCTTTTAAAGCTTTTTTCTATGCAGCACCAGTAAAGGTGCTTTTTGCAATATGTAACCACATTATAGAGCTCAAATGAATTAAACTGACTAGCAGAAAGGAAACGAGTGAAATGTCTGAAAAACTGCGATTTTGTTTAAATGTTTTAATATTTAAGAAGGAACCGATGGAGAAAAAACCAACACAAAATAAGATAATAAGACCAGATAATAATGGGCTGTCTTCCAATCTGCTGCTTGTTACAAATCACTTAAAACAATTACTATTCGCTGGTTGTTTTTGTTTACAGGCTATAATTAATAAATAAAGTTGTTTATGATCTGTTGTTCTGGCAAGGCTGACCACACCAGTCGTAGAAGTGTATCGTGATAGAACTGGTCACGATAGTCCTACGTATCGTCATTAGGGGTGTAACATGTTGGTCATGGTCATGGCTTGGTGCATAGTCATGCGAAACCAAAATTCACCAACATGACTTCCCACTGGACACCCCAACCCATTAGCTTTTAGCAAATTAGCAACATGCTAACATGCTAAGTTTAGCTGGAGCTAATTGGTGTCAGGCTGAAAATGTTTGAGCTTCTGACTTTCATAACAAAGTTCCCAAAGTTGCTAGTTGGCAAAACACCCCTAGCTGTTTGTTTGGGAGGGGGCGGGGCTTAAGCTCTGAATGTTTAATTCAGGCCTAAGTGGAGCAGATAGAGACGCTCCTCCTAATGCTAACGTTTTATTCTTCATTCTTTTCCGCATTACCAATCTCTCGTACCAAACTATGACGTTTGTGTGACCTAGACCATGACCTCTGGGTACCGTTACACCCCTAACTGCCATATTGTCTGTCCCTGATTGGTTCAGTAAGACTCTGGTTCAGGTGTGAGTGGAAAAGTTCTCGAGAGCTCCTCAGGTCAGTGTGTGTTGTGGGTGGGTGTGTGTGAATTTTGGCATGGTTGCTCATTGCCTTGCTGGCATTCGGGAGGTTCGAGGTCTCATATGTTTCCGTAGATAAAAGTTTTGTAATGTTTTTCTCTTTACCTTCTGTCATTTTGTATTTATCAGAATGTGAATGATATACTTAAAGTGCAATAAAAAAAATGTAAAAATCTTGTTCTTCTGATACATCTTTCCTGCATTTTATGTCCTACATCCTCTTAGAACACGTGTGGGCCTTGTGCAGTCATGTTACTGCCTTTAAGACTGACACATGTAAAAGTGCTCTGTTCTGACTGCCTGGGCGTCTTTCAGAAAGCACCGAAAACACTCCTTGGAACTTCAGCATGAATGGGAGGGGCTAAACTTGGTTTTTCACAAAAACAGTACATTCCAAATGGGCTGTTTGTGGAGGCTAGTAAAATAGACAGCGAGTGTCGAACCCTAACCATGAAAAACTGTTAATGACACTAGTGCTGTTTTATTTGAGTTTGTAATCTGAATCTAAAAATGAAGTGTTGGCGCCCTGCTGAACGCTGGAGGCTGTTGTTGCTCTAATGTTGCTAATTTTGCGAGTATCAGGGGTGCACAATAGTTGCACATAAATGACAGATTTGTTGTACAGCACTGCAAGACAAACAGCAGGTATGCGTTTCTCAATTGCATGTGTTCTGCTCTGGAGTGAACTGCACTGCGTTGGCTCTGTCACGTGTTCTGTGTGATTTATACACTGATCGACTTTAAGATGTAAAACAGTATAAAAATATAAAAGCTCTGAGTTTAAAGACGATGGCGTATCGGCCGTAACATTGAACTCCCATTAACTTCTACTGTTGCATGGAGAGTTAGAACACATTAGAAAGTACAGTGTTTAACACTGGGACGTGGGACGTTGCAGGAGTGTGAAAAGTCTATGTGAGAGGTGGGAGGGTCTTGAAAAATGCTGCTGCTTGCGAACACTACATTTCCAGAAGTTTCAAGTTCAGGTTCCACCCACACCCATCATCCCCATTAGTGGGTTCCCCTGTAGATGGAATCCCCTTCCTGTTCTCTGGGCTGTCCCTTGTGTGCTCCCCTTCACCAACCTAGAGCTTGAGACACACAGAATGGGATTTCCTGTGAGCGGAAGACGCTGGAGTTTCCCCTGCCTGTAAATAAACGGTCAGTCAGGTGGATTTGGGAATGCCCAGTGTTCTGACATTTTGGTAAACTCTGTCAGAACAGCATGGACAATAGAACGCATTTGTGTTCCACACACGCACAGTAACTGAGACTATAACTGTTCTCATGGGTAAATGTCAGAACACCAGCAGAGGGACGATCCGAGGGCTCGTAGACACCGAACACACTTCTGGTTTCAGGTCCTTTCTCGGGAGCACTTCATCAAACCTTCACTTCCAGCAGTCTGCCCTGTGCTCTCTCTCTCTCTTTCTCTCTCTATTATTATTGAAGGAGTGGTTTTAATGCATGAACACTTGGTTGTAATAAGCTACCTTAAGGTACTAATAAGCTAATTGACTGTTCTAATAAGCTAACTGAAGGTTCTAGTGAGCTAGCAAACTGTTCTAATTAGCTGACAGTTCTAATAAGCTAGCAAACTGAATCTAATGAGCTAGCAAACTGTTCTAATGAGCTGACAGTTCTAATGAGCTAGCAAACTGTTCTAATGAGCTGACAGTTCTAGTGAGCTAGCAAACTGTTCTAATGAGCTAGCAAACTGTTCTGAGCTAGCAAACTGTTCTAATGAGCTAGCAAATTGTTCCGAGCTAGCAAACTGTCCTAATGAGCTGACAGTTCTAATGAGCTAACAAACTGTTCTAATGAACTAGCAAACTGTTCTAGTGAGCTAGCAAATTGTGTCTGAGCTGACAGTTCTTATGAGCTAGCAAACTGTTTGAATGAGCTGACAGTTCTGAGCTAGCAAACTGTTCTAATGAGCTAAATATTTTTCTAATGAGCTAATAAAGTTATAATGAGCTAACTGACAGCTCTCATGAGCTAAATTATGGTTCTAATGAGCTAACAAACTGTTCTAGAACTTTCAGACTGTTCTAATGAGCTGCCAGTTCTAATAAACTAAGAGACAGTTCTAATGAGCCGACAGTACAAATAAGCCATATGAACACTCTAATGACCTATAACCTAATGACCTAACTGAAGGTTCTAGTGAGCTAGCAAACTGTTCTAATAAGCTAGGAAACTGTTCTAATGAGCTAGCAAACTGAATCTAATGAGCTAGCAAACTGTTCTAATGAGCTGACAGTTCTAGTGAGATAGCAAACTGTTCTAATAAGCTAGCAAACTGTTCTAATGAGCTGACAGTTCTAGTGAGCTAGCAAACTGTTCTAATGAGCTGACAGTTTTAGTGAGCTAGCAAACTGTTCCAATGTGCTAGCAAACTGTTCTAATGAGCTGACAGTTCTAGTGAGCTAGCAAACTGTTCTAATGAGCTAGCAAACTGTTCTAATGAGCTGACAGTTCTAGTGAGCTAGCAAACTGCTCCAATGAGCTAGCAAACTGTTCTAATGAGCTAGCAAACAGTTTCTAATGAGCTGGCAGTTCTAATGAACTAGCAAACTGTTCTAGTGAGCTAGCAAACTGTTTGAATGAGCTGACAGTTCTAATGAGCTAGCAAACTGTTCTAATGAGCTAAATATTTTTCTCCTGAGCTTATACAGTTCTAATGAGCTAACTGACAGCTCTAATGAGCTAACTGATGGTTCTAATGAGCTAACTGACAGCTCCAATGAGCTAACTGACAGCTCTAATGAGCTAAATGATGGTTCTAATGAGCTAAATGATGGTTCCAATAAGCTAAATGATGGTTCCAATGAGCTAACAGACTGTTCTAGAACTTTCACTGTTCTAATGAGCTGCCAGTTCTAATGAACCAAGAGACAGTTCTAATGAGCTGCCAGTTCTAATGAACTAAGAGACCGTTCTAATTAGCAGAGAGTTCAAATAAGCCGAATGAACACTCTAATGAGCTATATGACTGTTCTAATGAGCTAAATCAGGGTTCTAATGAGTTGACTGTTCTACTGAGCTGTTCTAATGAGCTAACAGACTGTTCTAATGAGCTGAGAGTTCGGAGCTAACTGAAGTTTATAATGTTTCCCTGATTTCTCGATCACAATTAAATTTTTATAACAGCCCCCCCCCCCAACCCTCCCCACAAACACACACAGACAGAGCAGGTTTGAAAACCTATGTTTAATTTCTCTTCCTCTGATACAAAAGCGCTCTTAAATAACAAACTGTTTTTATAGATTTTTGGGAAATTTTTACAAAGATAAATTAGCATTTATAATACATTAATAACAACAATTACAGCTACAAACACCAGCTCCTGTACACATTGTGTGTGTATGTGTGTGTGTGTGTGTGTGTGTGAGAGGCACTTCAAAAACATCATTCTACAGCGCTGTGTACATTCACTTTGCCACGGCAATGATTGTCTTGCAGAAACTTGGCAACAAAAAAACACACATCAGTTCATTGTGTGTGTGTGTGTCTGTGTAAAATGCAAAACAGCATAGCTTTATATCAAAAGTTGACACTCAATAATTAAGATTCATGTGTGAAAAAGAACAGTGGATCCTTGCTAAGCAGAATAAAACACTCTAGAACCCTCATTGAAGCAGTGGTTCTAAGAAACCACCAACTACCAGAGTTCTAGACTGAAAGAATGTATAAGAGCCTAGACAACAGGGCAGGATTCTAGAACGCTGAACTAACCAATCTGGATAAGGTTCTAGGGTTCTAGAATATTAAAGTGGGTCATCTTTTAGAACAGTATACTGTTCTAGAATCCTAAATCAGGGAGGATTATTGAATACTGTATGAGGTATGGTTGTAGAGTACTAAACAAAGTTGGGCTCTCGACATCTAAATAACACAGGAAACGCTAAATCAGACGTGGTTCTTAATAGAAGCAAAATTCTAGAATCCTCTAGATTCCTCTAGGCTCTAGAATATCAATAGGGTTAAGGTTCTAGAATCCTGGTTCCAACACTAAACCAGACATGGCCCTGAAATATTAATAGGGGCAAGGTTCTAGAATCCTGGTTCCAACACTAAACCAAGCATCGCACTGGAATATAAATAGGGACAAGGTTCTAGAATCCTGGTTTTAATAGGAAACCAGGCATGGCTATAGAATAATAATGGGCCAAGGTTCTAGAATCATAATCCAGTATTGAACCAGGTATGGTTCTAGAATGTTACAGGATCAAGTTTCTAGAATCCTGACCCACCAGGGTTCTAGCTGCAATTCCAGAGGTCCAGTAAAGGACAAACAGGAAAAAAGACCAGACAGCTGCGTGTCAGTGCGAGGTACATGGTGCTGTTCGCTGAGGACTGAAAACAAGTACATTTCCCAGGTGTCTTTCCTGCAATACCACAGTGTTAAAGTGACGGAGGGGTCGGCTCGGTCAAAGCAGAACCCACCCAGCTGCCACCTGCTACAGCGCCACTCCACACAAGCATCTGCTGCACCACCGTCCAGTGTAAGCTCATCAGGTCTATAGAAATGTGACTAAGGAGCTGCTGCTACATGAGTTTCTGTCCTGAGAGAAGGAAAGGTGTGGGTGCAATTACAAGAAATGTCCACAAGGCGGAGCCATTGTCCTTTATAAGTCACTCTGTGACTGTTTTTTTTTGGGGGGGGGTTCTTGCTTTTTCTCCAAGTCCAAGTCCTTTGTTTCCTGGAACATTTCCTAATGTTTTACCCTCTTTCCTATTTTCCCCTCTCTCTTGCTCTCTCTCTCTGTGTCGCTCTCCCACTCTCTCTCTCTCTCTCTCTCTCTCTCTCTCTCTCTTCATCTTTCACACCACAGTCTCATTGCCCTTGCCAGCTTTAGCCCAGCCCTCTGTGCTCTTTTGGGCACGGGCGCTCCTGCAAGAGTTCAGCAGGTGCAGCGAGCAGCGTTGCCAGGTGTGCAGGGTTTTAGCCGACCACACCCACATGCCACAGGTGATGCCCACCAGCAGGGACATGAAAATCCTCAGCATTTCGGCCGCCATGTAGGAGTCCCGTGCCGTCTGGTGGAAGTCTGCCCAGTTGGTGATTTGGTAGAAGTAGCAGGCGATGACGCACGTGGCGGGAACCGTGTAGAGAACGGAGAAGACGCCGATTTTCACCATCAGCCGCTCTAGCTTGTCTGTCTTCGTGCCGTCCTTCTGCAGGTTGGAGCGTATCTTGAAGAGTGCCACCAGCCCGGCCGCGATGAAAAGAGTCCCGATCACCAGGTAGGTGAACAGCGGCGCCACCACGAAACCTGTCAGTGCGTCTAGGTTCTGGTTCCCCACGTAGCAAAGGCCAGTGAGGTCGTCCGCGTCCACCAGCCGCATGATCAGGATGACGATGGTCTTGACGGCCGGGATCGCCCACGCTGCGATGTGGAAGTAGGAGCTGTGCATCTCTATGGCTTCGTGGCCCCACTTGAGTCCTGCTGCCAGGAACCAGGTCAACGTGAGGATGACCCACCAGATGGAGCTGGCCATGCCAAAAAAATATGCCAGGAGGAAGACCACGGCACAGCCCGTGTTCTTCAGTCCCTCCTGCGCAAGAACGGGCACAGCTGCCTCATCCAAATCGCAGGATATCCGCTCTCGGCCGGCGGTCAGCCGCACCAGGAAGGCCACGCTGTAGACGTTGTAGCACAAGCTGAGGAACATGATGGGCCGTTCTGGGTAAGAAAAGCGGGCGGAGTCCAGCAGGAAGGTCAGCACCGTGAAGGAAGTGGAGATGAAGCACAGTACGGCCCACACGGCCATCCACACGTCCGTGAACAGCTTGGCTTGCCGCCGGTACAGCCCCGCGTCGTATCCACACTGCAGGACGCAGCTGCCACTGCGCTTGGCCCAGGCGTACTGCTCCGGGTCGCTGCCGCTCAGTGCCACACACTCACCCTCGTGCGGGTGCAGGGTCCTCACGGAATGGAACGGCCCGTCGTCCTCCGCCGGCCCCTCCATGCACATGTGGTTGTGGTCGTTGGTGGGCGGGAACAGGCTGCAGTTCAGCTGCTCCGGCCACACGAAGCCGAACTCCTGCAGCACGGGCAAACACTTCCGCTTCACCGCCAGGCACATGCTCCCGCACGGCCCGATGGTCACCGGGACCTTCTCCGTACACATGGGGGCATAAACCGCACACAGGAAAAACTGAGGAGAGGAAGAGAAGAGAAAGCTGATCAGTCACAGCTGATGTACACTGTCCTGCTGCTCACCATCACTGACACAGGTGATCACACACAGTGAACCTCCATAGAGACACTGACCTATAGAACAGTGGCACATGAGCCTAAGGTCACCATCCCCGTGGGCTATAGGGGTATAAAGCCCCTCAGTTTTGGGCTGTGAAGTTCTCTGAAATGATGGAGCTGCATCCAGTACTAGTCCTTCAACATCAGCACCTGACCTCACTAATGCTCTGAGCCTGCAATCAAATCCTCACAGCAATGTTCCAGCATCACTACCTGACCTCACTAATGCTCTCAGCCTGCAATCAACCCCTCACAGCAATGTTCCAGCATCACTACCTGACCTCACTAATGCTCTCAGCCTGCAATCAACCCTTCACAGCAATGTTCCAGTATCAGTACCTGACCTCACTAATAGTCTCATACAATCAAATCCTCACAGCAATGTTCCAGCATCAGTACCTGACCTCACTAATGCTCTCAGCCTGCAATCAAACCCTCACAGCAAATGTGTGCAAACGTGAATGTGTTCTTCACAATATTCCAGTGGTATGTGGCTGCACAGTTAGGGGCACTGTGAGGTCATTCATCAAGCCAAAGAAAGAGAACAGTAGCACCCCTGGCCTAGAGCACAATTCCCCAAATTCCAGTCATAGGGGGTTAGTGTCCTGCACAGTTTGGTGATTCTGCTGCTCAAACACACCTGGCTCAGCTCACCTGTCCATTGTCAGGTTCAGTTAGTGTTTGAGGAGGAGACCTACCAAACGATGTTGGACGTTGACCTTAGAGGACCAAATCTGAAGAGCCCTGGCCTAGAGCATGTTACCTAACGACATGTCATCTCCTTTCTTCTTCCTCCACAGAAAGCGGAGATCGCGGTGGCCCCTTTAACGATCACGCTGGTCCGGGAGGAGGTCATAGACTTCTCAAAGCCGTTCATGAGCCTGGGCATCTCCATCATGATTAAGAAGCCGCAGAAGTCGAAGCCAGGCGTGTTCTCCTTCCTGGACCCGTTGGCCTACGAGATCTGGATGTGCATCGTGTTCGCCTACATAGGGGTGAGCGTGGTGCTCTTCCTGGTCAGCCGCTTCAGCCCGTACGAGTGGCACACGGAGGAGCCCGAGGAGGGCTCGGACTCTGCTCCAGCCGACCAGCCCCCCAATGAGTTCGGGATATTCAACAGCCTCTGGTTTTCCCTCGGCGCGTTCATGCAGCAGGGCTGCGACTTCACACCCAGGTAAAGGAGCCATCAGGGGGCTACTAGTTCTTCAGAACAGGTCGAATGTCTTCTGGGAACAAAAAATGCATTTTCACTGAATGTTCTGCAGTTTGGCTCTCACTGTAGGATTTTAGGATGGAAAACAAAAGGGTTAAATTATTCAACCAGAAAATGTTCCAGTCGGGATATTCCCCTCTGTGTATTATACAGATAAAGACATAAATGCTCTCCCCTCGAAGCGTGTGAGTTCACGTAGACATTGCAGTGTCTCTGCAGTGAGTTTACACAGTCTGTGAGGTCCCGTCTGTTCTGTTTTCCCTTAGTCACGTGTTCATGTCCGTGTTTGTTTCAGCCATGTGTGTGTCCACGTGCGTCTTGTCACACCCTTGTCCCGCCTCGTCAGCTGTGTCTCTTCTCCCCGTCAGGTGTTTCTTGTCTTGTGTCTCTTTATAAGCCCTTGTGTTTTTTAGTCAGTGTCGGTTCTCTGTAGTACCAGTAGTCTTTAGCTGTGGTTTACACCCTGTCGCATGTCCCTGTCGTCCAGTTGATTTTCCTTTATTAAATCCCGGTTTCCTTTGAAGCGTTTACTTCCTGAAAACCTCAAACACGTTACTTCCTGAAAACCTCAAACACATTAGAGAAGAACCAACTTTAATATGGAAGTAGCAGGCCTTTTTCAGCTTGGTCTGGAGTGGGTCTATGACTGGCAGCGCCGAGGAGGGGAGCTAGCCGAAGGCAGAAAGATCCTGGGGGAGCTGAAGCTGGCTGGAAAGAAGGAGCTGAGTAAGCTCGTGGAGCAGATTTTATGGGTGAGTGAATCAGCTCCCGAGCTCCTCGGTTCTCTCCCCCACAAGTTGGCTTCACCCGGGAGCAAGTTCGGCTTGGCTGCTCCGCCTCCCAACGTACCAGTTGTGGACCCTCTTAGCCCGCAGGCTTCTGAGCTTCCAGGTTTGCCGGCTACCTTTGGCGAGGGTGCTGCAGGCCAGGAGGAATGGCTCTACGCAGACGGCGGCGAGGCTGTTACACGCCACATGGGAGGTAGCGACACAAATGTCGCCGAGCCCAGCTTCCACCTCTGGGAACCTCGCCTCCACCAAGCCCTGCCTCCGAATCGCAGAGCCCCGCCTCAGCATCGCATAACACAGCCTCTGTGCCACTGCACGTGGTTCCAAGCAGCTCCACCACCGCGTCAGGGCAGCCGCCGAGCAGCTCTGCCCCCGCATCAAGGACACCAGAGGACTCCGCCCCCGCACTAGGGAAGCCGCCAAGTCCCACCCCCACGAAGCTCAAGCCGTCGTGTCCAGCCCCCAAGTCTCTGGACCCTGTCAGTCCCACGTCAACATCGCTGTCTCCGCCTAGCTCCACCCTGACATCGCCATCACTGCCTAGCTCCGCACAGATATCTCCATCTATGCCTAGCTCCACCCAGCTTTAGCCCAGGACCCTGTTTCCTCAGCTTCAGCCCAGGACCCTGTTTCCTCAGCTTCAGCCCAGGACCCTGTTTCCTCAGCCTCAGCGTCTCTGTTACATGTTTAGGTCTGTTTCCTGTTCTTAGTTGTGTATTTTTGGGTAATTTTCTTTAGTCCTCTCTGGTCACCTCACAGTGGCTCCTTTTAAGGGCGGGTACTGTGAGGTCCCGCCTGTTCTGTTTTCCCTTAGTCATGTGTTCATGTCCGTGTTCAGCCATGTGTGTGTCCACGTGCTTGTGTTGTCTTGTCACACCCTTGTCCCGCCTCGTCAGCTGTGTCTCTTCTCCCCGTCAGGTGTTTCTTGTCTTGTGTCTCTTTATAAGCCCTTGTGTTTTTTAGTCAGTGTCGGTTCTCTGTAGTACCAGTAGTCGTTAGCTGTGGTTTACACCCTGTCGCATGTCCCTGTTGTCCAGTATCTGTTCTTTCATTGATTTTCCTTTATTAAATCCCGGTTTCCTTTGAAGCCCGCATTTACTTCCTTAAAACCTCAAACACGTTACAGAGTCTTGCAGTGTAATTGCAGTGTGTGGTGTTTGCAGTATTTTTACATTGTGTTGGAAGTGCTTTTGCGCTGTGTTTGTGGTGTGTTTGTGGTGTGTTTGCAGTGTGTTTGCAGTGTGTTTGCGTTATGTTGTGCCATATTTGCAGTTTGTGGTGTTTGCAGTGTGTGGTGTATTTGCAGTATTTTTGCAGTGTGTTGGAAGGGATTTTGCGGTGTGTTTGCAGTGTATGATGTGGTTGCTGTATTTAGCAGGATGGTTGCAGTGAGTTTGCGGTGTGTTTGTGGTATTTTTGCGCCATGTTTGCAGTGTGTAGTGTTTTTGCATTATTGTTGTAATGTTTTTGCAGTGTTTTCCCAATGTTTTTGCGCCGTGTTTGCAGTGTGGGTGTGTTTGCAGTATTTACCCATGTGTTTTCAGTGTGTTTGTGTTAGTTCTGCACTGTGTTTGCAGTGTGTTTGCAGTGTGTTTGCAGTGTGTTTGTGGTAGTTTTGCACCGTGTTTGCAGTTTGTGGTGTTTGCAGTATGTAGTGTTTTTGCATTATTGTTGTAATTTTTTATTTTATTGCAGTGGGGGGCGGCACGGTGGTGCAGTGGTTAGCATTGCCGCCTCACAGTGAGAAGGTCCTGGGTTCGATCCCCGGGTTGGCCACAGGTGCCTTTCTGTGTGAAGTTTGCAAGCTCTCCCCGTGTTCGCATGGG
>JBBPDA010000001.1:30575937-30622512 GCA_037974385.1 Arnoldichthys spilopterus | reverse complement strand
GTGTGTGTGTGTGTGTGAGAGAGAGAGAGAGAGAGAGAGAGAGAGAGAGAGAGAGAGAGAGAGAGAGAGAGAGAGCGTGCGAGTGTTTGTGATATCAGTATTTCTTCACTGATAATCTGAGTGCAATGCAGTGTTTCATTGACCATATACACTCAGACATGGCTGTCATTCTGTATTCATGACGCACACACACGCACACACACACACACACAGGCCTGAGTTGTTTAGACGTTCACACCCTGTCACGGTCAGCCAGTCATATCAAAGCATCCTGCCATGTCTCATTGGTGTTCATATTAACACACACACACACACACACACACAACACACAGACACACACACAAATAACCACAACAGTTTAGTTTAAAGGGAACATTTTGTACACTTTTCTAGTTTTTTTTTAAATAAATAAAAAGTAAAAAATAAAAACATTTCTGCTAAAATAATGCGACTGTCGACAGAGGCCGATGGCTGATCTTTCTCTCCACAGCGCTGACTTTTAATAACCCAGAGTTCTATTTCTGTCCCTCTAAATGCACTTGGATTGGGTAGTAGTTCATATTTACAACCAGCTCAGCAATCTGCTTTCGGCGAGATGCTTCCGTGTCTAAACATTAGCCAATCCTGGCGCAGGGGCCGGGGCTTATCTAAATGTGGGTGGGGAGACATAGAGCACTCATGAGTTGAGCTCCCTCTAGTCGCACTTATAGGGAACAATAAAAAAAACAACTTTTACCAATTTTCAGTGCCCCCCCCAGGCATTTTGTGCCCTAGGCAACCGCCTATGTCACCTATGCCATGGGCCGCCCCTGAGCTGTGGTGATATAGCAGCTGCACACAGACGTTATACTTATTGTGACTGCCTAAAAAGAGACATTGAGTCGAGATGTTGCTGTTTTACACTTTCCCCTCAGCCTCCTCAAATGTGTGGAACATATATTCCTTTCAGTTTTCAGACCACAGAAGAAAATTAAAGCTGTTCTTTCCCAAAGCTTTTTTATACTTGACATGTAATATCTCTCATATCTCTCTCTCTTTTTCTCTCTCTCTCTCACTGTCAGGTCTCTCTCAGGCCGTATAGTAGGAGGTGTTTGGTGGTTCTTCACCCTGATCATCATCTCCTCCTACACGGCTAATCTGGCGGCGTTCCTGACCGTGGAGCGGATGGTGTCCCCTATAGAGAGCGCTGAGGATCTGGCCAAGCAGACGGAGATAGCGTACGGCACCCTGGATGCGGGCTCCACCAAGGAGTTCTTCAGGGTGAGAGACAAACACCACACGTGCTGGTTAGCTGCAGTTTCGGAGGCCAGAACTGAATGCGCTTGCTCTCGCATGGGTGGAGTATGTACACAGGGGGTGTGGCTTTCACATTAGTGGCCATGGGGAACTGTCAGATCCACTGTGGTTGAAAATTGAGCCAAGGTGTTATCCCAGTATTTACGCTGTGGTGTGTGGAGGAAAGCCCTTACTGTCTATCTATAGGCTTAACCACACCCAGCTGATGATGCAGGCATTTTAACCCCACCCCCTTTTCACAACTGCACTCACAACAAAGCTGTATTTTTGGTATTTTCTGTGTCGTTAATATTCATAGCTATACTGATAAATATGAGTGGTTAGAAGGAGAAGGAGAAAGGGCAAGAGAGCCCAAGTGTAAGAGAGAGAGAGAGAGAGAGAGAGAGAGAGAGAGAGAGAGAGAGAAGAAACGGAAAGTGAAAGGGTAAGAGAGACAGAGATGATTGAGGGACACTGAGAGTGAATGGGAGAAAGAATGAAGGTGAAGAAAGAAAACGGCGTGAAAAACAGTGAGAGTGAAAGGGAGAGAGAGTGAGAGAGAAAGGAGTGTAATGAGGATCAGTGTCACGCTCTCAGCTTCTCTTCCTGCTCTATTATTATTGTACTGCACACACACACACACACACACACACACATGCACACCTGGTGTTAAGGAATACGATTTCTGTTAAAAATTAAACACTCCAAAAAAGTGTGCTGTTAAAATTTAACACATTTTCACACACTCACAGGCAAAAACACACACACACACGCACATACACACACAGAGTAATACACTGTAACACACTATAACATGCTGTATCACACACTGTAACACATGATAACATACATGGTGAGACACAGTGTCACACACACTAACACACACACACTAACACACATACTGCAACACCCTGTAAGACACAGTAAAACATTGTAATACATTGTGGTACTCTAACACACAATGTTACACACACTGTAACACATCCTGTAACACACACGGTAACACATCCTGTAACACACACAGTAACACATCCTGTAACACATCCTGTAACACACCAACATTCATTGTAACACATCCTGTAACACACGTGGTAACACATCCTGTAACACATGCTGTAACACATTGTAACACACGTGGTAACACATCCTGTAACACACGCTGTAACACACATTGTAACACACGTGGTAACACATTCTGTAACACACGCTGTAACACACATTGTAACACACGTGGTAACACACACAATAACACATCCTGTAACACACTGTAACATTCATTGTAACACACATGGTAACACATCCTGTAACACACACTATAACAGACATGGTAACACACACAATAACACATCTTGTAACACACTGCAACATTCATTGTAACACACATGGTAACACATCCTGTAACACACATGGTAACACACGTTGTAACACACTGTATCACACATTATAACATACACACATTAACTCACATTGTAATCCACTGTAACACACACACCGGGGGTCAAGAGCTCTTGCTTGTCCTGTTTTAATCAGGTCTGAATCAGGTGATGAGTGTTTTCTTCTCGGTTCCCTTTCTCTCATAAGAGAAAAAAAACCAAGAGAACCACACTGTGTCACTACAAATCAGGTGTCCACTGACTGGTCAAGTGTGTGTGTGTGGGAGTGAGGCAGTAAACACAGGAAGAAGCTTCTGTTTTGGACAAGTGTGCAGTTTAATAGTACAGCTGGTGTTCGGACATTAATGCGGTGATGATCAGGGCGATGTACCAGCGGAGCTCCACCAGCAGAGCACTTGAGAGAACGTTCTGAAAACACTGACCTGCTTCATACACTGCAGAGACGTTCTGCCTTCAGACGACTGGGCAGAACCAGGGAGCAGCTACCACAGGTTAAACCCACGGCGAGATGGGTAACGTTCCCCTCACCAAAGAAACCGCTCCAGAGTTTTGAGGAGTGGGCGGAGCTTAAATGACTGCATTATTAGGGGTGAATGGTGGTTCTGTGGAGTTTTGTAATGCCCCCCAAAACCCCTCCTCCAATCCCCCAACCCCCACCAGACTGCGGTTTATCGCACTAGGCCAGGTTAAGCAGCCATGCTCCAGTCATCGTCGAGGGCAGCATTTGTTTGTTTGTGTGTGTGTGTGTGTGTGTGTGTGTGAGTGTGATGTTTTATTTAAGTCCGTTGCCGGGTTGCTGCAGTGCTCCAGACTGGACGTGACTGACATTATTATGGGACTGCTACCCGTCACAGTCCACTGCACCGCTCGGCCGCCACCTCACACACACATGCGCACACACACACACACACAAGGCTGTGGTATTAGCAGCAGAAATGAAGAATGTGTTGTTTCTTGTGAAGTGTGAAAAGGGTGAAGACACAGAATGAACCTTGTGCCACACACACACATATACACACACACATATACACACAGACTATATTACAGCCTTATACACTGTACATCTTGCTCATCATTGACCGCAATCAGAATAGCTGACCTGTCACAGATAGGGGGTTAAGACAGGAGGTTACTCCGAGGCCACTCCAAAACCTTTTTCCAAAAAGTTTTTTCGCTTGTTTTTTTTTTTTTTTGTCAGGTCATTTAAAGGTGGACCCATCATGATGTTGCATAACTAAATTGTTTTTGAGTAGAATTCAGGGTTCTGTGCACTCTGACAAGTCTCCCAGGCATGGAAGCAGCAAAAGATCCCCACAGCACAGCACTACCACCGCCATGTTTCACTGCTGGCCTGATGTTATATTGCAGAATGTTGCGTTAGCTTGAAGTCAAATGTAACAAAAAGTTCCGCATTTGACTCATCAGTCCATAGCACATTATACCAAAAAGCTTGTTCCTCTTGGTTAGCAGTAGTTTTCACATTGCAACTGTTCCGTGGTAAACGTGTTTGGCCAGTCTTCTAACAGTGGAATCATTACCCTTAGGTTCATACCTTGCATTAAGGAACATCCTGCATGGTCCAATCACAGATGTGCAGCTCTAAGTGCAGATGTGAACACACCTGAGATGTAAGATCAGATCCAACACTGGGAGAGGGTCTGGGCTAAATGTGGTCACATTCAACAGTGTGTGTGTTTGTGTGTGTGTGTTTCCTGGGCCACACTGAGGCTCCACCTACTTTAATGACATCCTCTCCACAAGCAGAAATACAAACTCATGCGAAAGTGACAGTGACTCCTTTGTCATTGTGAACACACTCAATCACACACAACAAAATGTGACCTCTGCATCACACGTGCACATGTGGAGCAGCTATGAGAAGTGTCCGGGGAGCAGTGTAGCGGGACAGTACCTTGCATCAGTGGTACCCAGGACAGGGCTTGAACCTGTGGGCTGTTGCTGAGGTCTGTCCGGCTCCACTGAAATGTTGCGACAGTGCCTTAATCTCACAGCGCCACCCAGTCTCAGAGACAACCCTGTCCTTACCTGGGTGAAGGCAGTGAAAGCAGGTCAAACAGGGGGCACTGGACTTGCGTGCGGTAACCGTGGGGTCCCAGTGTGCGGAGGACAGTGGAAGAGGGAGGGGCAGGGGTGTCAGGTATCACAGCAAATGTGTGGACCAGGAAAAGGAAGATTTTCATCAAAACTGCGACCTCATCTCCTTTGACGTCACGTGTGTTTACACGAGCGAGGTAATTTTCCACGGTGACACACGCAGACAACATTCTGTTGCTCGTAACTTTGCTATTAGGACTTTTTAGGACTGTTGCGTTGGCTTTTGACAGCGTTTGGCATCTTTTTTGCGTTTACGTGTGGACAGAGATATTCTCAAAGCCGCGCTCGTGTGGACGGATTTTTAAAAAAAATGACAAAGGAAAATCCCCGGCTATGTGTGGACAGGGTCTTGGACACAAGACAAGTTGGCACAGAAACACTTGTAACAAGATCAGATCCAGCAGAGCTTTGGAGCGTCTATGTTCTGAACACGCCGAGATCGGCAAACTTCACAACATGGAAACACAACATCTCACTTAGAGCCTCTGAAGCCTCTGTACTTCCGCGTCCTTCTTTTCCTTCCAAAAGCTTGTTTGCCGGCGAGACAGGGATCTGCTTGTTGAGACCTTTAGCCACTTCCCACACTAGGAAAGGTACTGGTTAGGTTCAGCAGGGCTGGCAGTGAACACATCTGGCCTAATTCACCCAGATTATCTACTAAACCTGGATAAATGTTAGAACGATTACTTTTTCACACAGGGCCCAGTGTCTTCCCTCAGGCTGCCTCTGTCATATAGCACCTTTAGTTTGAGAGGATGCAAATACAGAGGAAACAAGTGCGAATACTTTTTCACAGCTTCACAATAGCTTAACATTAGCTTCTGATTAGCCTCGTAGCTCTCCATCCCCTTTCCCTATCTGTGGTAAGGGGGTTTCCATGGCGCTGCAGTAACACCTCCTCCCTGCCGCCCACCAGAGGTCAAAGATCGCGGTGTACGAGAAGATGTGGTCGTACATGAAGTCGGCGGAGCCGAGCGTGTTCACCAAGACGACGGCAGAGGGCGTGGCACGGGTGCGCAAGTCGAAGGGGAAGTACGCCTTCCTGCTGGAGTCCACCATGAACGAGTACACGGAGCAGAGGAAGCCCTGCGACACCATGAAGGTCGGCGGGAACCTGGACTCCAAAGGATATGGAGTGGCCACGCCCAAAGGCTCGCAGCTAAGGTGGGTGGAGTATTATAACAGTTATAACAGCGTCATAACTGCACTGTTATAGTATTCCATCTACCCTACTGGGCCTTCCCCTCTCTCTCTCTCTCTCTCTGTATGTCTTTCACTTTCTGCCTCTCTCTCTCTGTCTCTCTCTCGCTCTCTCTCTCTCTCTGTATCTCCCTCTCTTTATATCTCTTTCTTTGTTTCTCTCTCTCTCTCTCTCTCTCTCTCTCGCTCGCTCTCTCTCTCTGATTTTCTCTGCATCTCTCTGTATCTTTCTCTCTCTATATGTATATCTCTGTTTTTCTCTCTCTCTTTGTCTCTCTCTCTGTATCTCTCTCTTTCTCTCTCTCTCTCTGATTTTCTCTGCATCTCTCTGCATCTCTCTGTTTCTCTCTGTCTCTCTCTCTGTTTTTTCTCTCTCTCTCTGTTTCTCTCTGTATCTCTGTTTTCTCTCTCTCTCTCTCTCTCTCTCTCTCTCTCTGTTTCTCTCTCTGTTTCTCTCTCTCTCTGTGTGTTTCTCTCTGCATCTCTCTGTCTCTCTCTGTTTCTCTCTCTCTGTCTCTCTATTGATCTTTCACTATATCTATATCTCCCTCTGTTTCTGCATTTCTGTCTTTTTCTATCTTTCTTTTTATTGCTTTCTCTTCCGTCTCTCTCTCTCTCTCTTTCTCTCTCTCTCTCTGTCTCTCTCTCTCTTTCTGCTAGATGTTGTGCGTGTGTGTGTGTGCATGGTCACTCTGCAGCTCTGTCAGTGTGAGTGTGTTAAAGTGCTTATAGTAACTTAAAGGGCCAGTGCTGTGGAAAACTGCCTTTTCCATATATGGAAACTAGACTGACGTCACAAAACCCAACACATTTACATAAACCAGCCCATTCAGCCCACACTGTGTATCAGAGCCACTAGAGTATAGAGTTCTGACATGCTCACACTACGGTTCTACAGTATCTAGAACTGACCGAAACCTGCTTGCATTATGGTTCTACAGACGAAAGCCTGCTTACACTCTGAAATTACATTCAGGGACGTATCTAGAACAGACCAAGGCCAGTCACATGAGAGCTCTACACTCATTGGCCAATCTAGAACTGAATCCTTACAGTCCCAGGCATAAATGATGCCTTTGGTCTTGGATAATTCAAGGGTTCCTGGCTTGGCTGTTCTAGAAAATTTGCTGAGAGGATTTTCAGGGAACCAAACGTGGTTCTTCCATGGCATGGCCCCTAAAGAACCCTTTTTGGTAGCTTCAGTTGAAAGAGTGTGTTTCACTCCACATGGCAGCCTCATGGAAAGAAGGTAGGCTCAGATGTCCATGAGGTCAAAGGTCACTGTAATATAATAATAATGAAATACATCACTTAGTAATAATTAAAGTGGAGGCAGCAGCAGGAGAGACACAGACAGAGCTGCCGTGTGATCAGGATGTGTGGTGTGTGTGTATGTGTATGTGTGTGTGTGTGCGTTACTCTCTGTTTCCTTTGCAGAACCAAAACACAGGTAAATATATTAACATTTTCATCTCCAGTCTCTCTTTCTCACTCTCTCTCTCTCTCTCTCTCTCTCTCTCCCTCTCGCTTTCTTTTTTCTCTCTCTCCCTCTCTCGCTTTCTTTTTTCTCTCTCTCTCTCGCTCTCCCTCTCTCACTCTTTCATTGTGGTCGGCTTCTGTCTACCTTCAAGCTAAAATCAGCTCTGTTAGGAAGACCAAGCCATAGACTTTCACGTGAACATTCTGTGGAGAGAGCTCCCTCTGCTGGTGGAGTCAGTGTAACAGCGTTGCCCTAACTAAGGCTGTGTCTCAAATCCAGCACTCTCGCAGCGTGCTGGCCAGTACTTGTGCTAGCAGTGGGACCAACAGTGGATGTTTCAGGAAAGGGTGGAGCCATCTGAAGTTGGAGGGAAGGGACCGTTATATAAAGGGGAGGGACATGGCAGGAAAGGGAGGACAGTGCTGGTTTAATTGGGCCAGTGAGGTAAACAGAAGCACACTGGAGTGTGGATGCTTACTGAGCTGCTGAATGGGAGAGAAACGCTATTTCTCTCTTTTCTCTCTCTTCTCTCAATCTGACCTTTCGCTTCGGCATCAACTGAGGACACCACAATCCACATCAGAGCGAGAGAGGCACACTGACGGATCTCTCTCTCCCTCTCTCTCCTCTATGTTCTCGCAGTGTAAATAGCTTCAATGCTTTAATGAATCCCTTCTCTCTTGGCCCCGCCCACTAATGTGTTCCAGGCTCTGCCTACTAACATATTTCTGGCCCCATCCAATAACATGTTCCAGGCTCCACTTACTGTGTTCTCCTGCCACTAACATATTAAAAGCTCCATCCTCTGTATTCAAGGCCCCTCCCACCAACATTTTATAGACTCCACCCACTGTATTCAAGGCCTCTCACACTAACATATTAAAGGCTTCACCCACTGATGTCTTCCAGGCCCCTCACACTAATATTAAAAGCCCCACCCACTAATGTCTCCCAGGCCCCTCCCACTAATTTGCTACAAGCTCTACATACTAACATACTCCAGGTGCGTGTGTGTGTGGGGGGTGATAGGGGATGTTTCTAAAACTGGTGGGGAGGAAATTTGCAGAAAAGTGGTGGAGACATGTCCTCAGTGTCCCCAGTGTAAATGATGGGGGTGTTTATTTTAGCGTGTAATTGAGTTTTTTAGGGACGAGCGTGTGATTGATGGGTGAGCGGAAGTCCATTTCTTCTCTGCCGAGTCTCTGCGCTCGCAGGACATGCGGGACAGTAATCACACTGTGGGTTGTTTCGCATTTTTTTTTAAAGAGCCAGTTTGATTTTTAGTTTTTCATAAAAGAAGCTGATGTGCATAAAAACCACTAAGCCTCTACAGTGTGCCACTTTTCCCCAGCTGGTACTACCCACATATGCAAATTAAGCTGTAAAAACCCAGCACATTATAAACCCATTACTGAGTGATGTCACAAACATATCTGCTTATTCAGGCTGCAGCAGGCGTGTGCTGCCGTCTCTCTATGGGCTGAATGGGGTGTTTACCAGCATCCTGGAAAAATCAACCTCCCAGCAGTTTAACACACTCATGGGCGGAGCATGGAACACGTTAGTGGGTGGGGCCTGGAGTACAGGAGTTTTTGATTAAACCATTGAAGTTAATCTGCCCATGCACTGAGTTATTATTAGCGTTTGTAAAACACACACACACACACACACACACACACACACACACACACACACACACACAGCTCTAAGTACAGTTCACCCCACTATAGAGAGCAGCACATTACAGATTCTTTAATAAAAAGGACAGATAACACAAACTTCTGCTCACTCACACACACACACACACACACACACACACACGTGTTCATTGAGCAGGGTGTGAATGAGCATCAGTGCTGCAGTTTACTGTGTGGGATCAGCCCCGACTGTGATTAAAGAGAGAGAGAGACAACAAAGGGCAGACAAAGGAAGAGTGAATAGGAGAGATGGAGCGTAAATGAAAAGGGAGGGGAGAGAGCGAGAAAGAGAGAGCGCGAGAAAGAGAGAGAGCGCGAGAGGGAGCGATTACAGATTACACCCGCCGTGCTGCAGTAGGCAGAGAGAACGTGAGAGGAACACAAAAATGCCAATCTCACCTGCACACACACACACACACACACCCAGGACAACGACAATGCATCCAGTGCCCTAGACCTCTTAAAAAGTGAAGAAATATGAGCCCTAAAACAACACAAAAAATACAAACCCTACAGTCATCTACAGCCCTACAGTCATACAGCCCTACAGTCACACAGCTCTGCAGTCACATGGCCCTATAGTCATACAGCCCTGCAGTCACACAGCTCTACACTCACACAGCCCTACAGTTACATTGTCATACATCCTCACAGCCCTACAGTCACACAGCCCTACAGTTACATTGTCATATATCCTCACAGCCCTACAGTCACACAGCCTTACAGTTACATTGTCATACATTCTCACAGCCGTACTGTCACATTGCCATACATTCTCACAGCCCTGCAGTCACACAGCCTTACAGTTACATTGTCATACATTCTCACAGCCGTACTGTCACATTGCCATACATTCTCACAGCCCTGCAGTCACATTGTCATACATCCTCACAGCTCTACACCCACACTGCCCAGTCACACAGCCTTGCAGTCACACCACCTTACAGTCACACAGCCCTACAGTCATAAAGTCCTACAGTCACACAGCTCTACAGTACTACAGCCCTACAGTCACACAGCCCTACAGTCATTCAGCCCTGCAGTCACACAGCTCTACACTCACACAGCCCTACAGTTACATTGTCATACATTCTCACAGCCCTACAGTCACACAGCCCTACAGTTACATTGTCATACATTCTCACAGTCCTACAGTCACACAGCCCTAGTTACATTGTCATACATTCTCACAGCCCTACAGTCACACAGCCCTACAGTTACATTGTCATACATCCTCACAGCTCTACACCCACACTGCCCAGTCACACAGCCTTGCAGTCAAACAGTCCTACAGTCAAACAGTCCTAGAGTCACCCAGCCCTACAGTCACATAGCCCTACAATCACACAGCCTCATAGTCAAACAGCCCTGCAGCCACACAGCACTACCGTCACACAGCTCTACAGTACCACAGCTCTACAGTACCACAGCCCTACAGTTACACAGCCCTACAGTCACACAGCCATACAGTCACACCACCTTACAGTCACACAGCCATACAGTCATAAAGTCCTACAGTCACACAGCTCTACAGTACCACAGCCCTACAGTCACCCTGCCCTACAGTTAAACAGCCCTACAGTTACACAGCCATACAGTCACACCACTTTACAGTCACACAGCCCTACAGTCATAAAGACCAATAGTCACATAGCCCTACAGTCAAAAAGCCATACAGTCACACCATTCTACAGTCACTCTGACCTAGTCACACAGCCCTACGGTGACAATGTTTTTCATGAAAATCCTTCTCTCCCTCAGCAGAGTCACTTTCAGCTCTGTCTCTCAGTGACGCTGTTCACTCCTTCACTTAAAAAGACGAGTGGCATTTTAAAAACTCCTCTGTGTGTGCGTGTGTGTGTGTTTTAAAATGCCACTCACCAAGTCATTTCACCTCCCCATTCTGTCTGGAGCTCTTTAGCTCCTCCTCTGCAGAGCAGAGACACACACTTACTCACTCTCTCTCTCTTTCTATTCTCTCTCTTTTATTTCCCTCACTTTTTTTACAGTTCTGCATTTCTCTCTCTCTCTCTCTCTCTCTCTCTCTGGTGAGATGTGTGTTGAGTGTGGTGAGTAAAGAGGGATTAAAGAGAGAGAATGAGAGAGTAAGAGAGAGAGAGAGAGAGAATAGAAGACAGAGAGAGAACAGACAGAAAGAGAGAGAGAGAGAGAGAAATAGATGAAAACTCTTACAGCACATTTCACTAACAGTGCTTCCTTCCTTTTTCAATGTTCATTTCTCTCTCCTCTCCTTCTTGTTTGTCTCTCCTCGTCCTCCTCCCTTCCTCCCCATCCCTTTCTCTTTTCTCGTGTCTCTCGTCTCCTACCGTGAGCGTCCCCTTTCCCCTCATGTTTGCTGTATGTTTGGGTGCGTGTGTGTGTGTCTGTGCTGCACTGAAGAAACGCAGTGAACCTGGCTGTGCTAAAGCTGAATGAACAAGGCCTGTTGGACAAATTGAAAAATAAATGGTGGTACGACAAAGGGGAGTGTGGCAGCGGGGGCGGGGACTCCAAGGTTAGCCACCGTGTCGCACAGAAGAGTGGTAACGAAAAGAAAAAAAATGTCTGCCAGGTAAAAAAGACTTCTGCCATGGCGAACGCGAATACAGATCCAATCAGACCCAATCCGCCCCAGTCAGGAGCCTCAGTGGTCAAAACACAGCTG
This sequence comes from Arnoldichthys spilopterus, assembly GCA_037974385.1. Lineage (NCBI taxonomy): Eukaryota > Metazoa > Chordata > Actinopteri > Characiformes > Lepidarchidae > Arnoldichthys > Arnoldichthys spilopterus. The sequence goes on along the minus strand of JBBPDA010000001.1, from coordinate 30,610,686 downwards.
TTACTGTTAACACAGAAACATTCAGCCGCCTTTACTCTCACCCTCCAGCCTAACGGGGGCAATAGAGCTTCAGCAAAACACCAAGAAAGCAGGGGATTTGCACATGTGGAGTTTGATTCAATTTACTGATTCTTTCTGTGCATTTTCAAATCAGCTCAATGATTCACATCCCAGTGTTTGATTTACTTTCATGATTTTTTCCCATTCAATGAACTGAACATGTGATTCAATGAGTCACATTGCGATTGTGCTGGAAAGTCTGATTTAGTTGTTCAAACCTTGTGAACTATTATAAACATCCTATTCAGAAAATCAGATCACAGCACTTAGTTCAGTTTCGCATCAGGTGTGGAATCCCAGAAGCGGGCAAAACAAGGCAATTTCCAACTTTTAATTAGTTTAGGGTGGGATGTGTTTCAGCAGAGTGGTGGGAGTGACAACAAAACATCTGAGAAAGATGGAGGAGGCTAAAAGCTACATGGAGCATGAGAACATACATGTGATTAAAATAAGTGTGGACGGAGCTTGTGTATATCAGTACTGATTGTTGTTCATTTGCTGTATCAGTTTAGCCCAGACAACGGAGCCTGTAGATTTACACATGGTAACTTTACAGTTAGCTAATGTGCTAACTGCTAATGCTATTGTTGACGTTGATTTCAAATGTGTTTGGGGGCCTTTGCATTTTTGCTAAACAGGGGCACTATGATGTGCTGATTGCATTTTTTTCGACAGGGGTGCTGTAAGGTGCCAATTGTATTTGTCCACTGGGAAATATGAGGTGCAGAGTGTACTTGTTGACAGGGATGCTACAAGATGCTAACTGTAACTACTAACTAAGCTCCAGCTGCCTTGACTGTCTGAATCTCTCGATTCAGCTGGATTTACTGAAAAAAAATGGTTCATAGGAGTCGATTCATGACTCAGGGCCTTTAATTTATATCTTTTTGTGGAACCATGACTGTTAGAACTTGGCCTTCAGTTCAGAAAATACATGATCAAAAACAAGGAACAAACACTTCTATACTGCTAACTTCTGCTAATGCTCAGTGGGATTCTAGTAGTATGTTAGCACTAAGCTAACATCATTGCACATGAACATGTTTTGTGGGTTTTAGATTAAACACAGATGTCTGAAGTGTGTAAAATGTGTTCCATATTGTGTGTAAACACATATGTAAGCTTGTGTACAAAATTTCTACAGCAACTCCTTCAGTAGAGAGTCCTGGCATTAAGCTGTTTTTTTTACCATCTGACACACAAAAACTGATTAGGCTGCTGTTCAGATTCATAGTCAGTGATGTATCTAGAACCTCCAGTAGGAATAGAGTGATGTTCTCTTGACAAATCTGGTCAAATCAGAACCTTATTGGTTAGTCTTAATAATTTTGACATGGTAGGACTTCAGTCCAGCTTCTGAAGGCCTGATTAATGTGAGAGTTCAGTTAACTACATTTACCTTATTCTACCCTTCCTTATTGGATTATTTTTTTTGTTGTTAACCGTCAGTGGGCAGTGTAGCAATGATGGCTAAGGTGTTAGCTGTTTTTTCTGATCACTTCACACAGCAATACCGCCAGTAACTACAAGATGACACAACAGCTGGCTGCCCCAGTGATCCCTTCACCAGGTTACATAAGAGGAAAGCACATTAGTGCAAGACAACCTGGACCTCATAACAACTGCGTTGCTTGCAGTTTGAAACAAATGACTTTAACATGGAAGTGTATCAGAGTGATCTGAAATCACCCGAAAGGGGGCGGTACTTCATACAACATGACTGATGCTGATTGGTACTTAGAGGCGGTACAAACTGTCTGCCACTGTGGCAGAGCATAAAATATGTATGTTTTTCAGTCATTATGTGTTCTGTGTTGATGGTAATGGCTCGAGTGTGTTTGTTTACTCCAGCATGGCAGAATGTGCTTTTTACCTGATGTGATGGAGGGGAGTCCCACATACGTGTCTGTAGCTCCTCATACAAACTGAGGTCACACACATGTTCACTGTGGCACCCTCGCTCCGTCACTCGCTGTTTATCTGTGCCAAGATGTGAATGCTTATCTAATAACATAAAATAACATGTCCTATGATGTTATTTATGTTATTTCCCTGGTGAAGAACCCCGGTAAACCTTGCAGTTTTGAAACTGAGTGAAGCAGGAGTCTTAGACAAACTGAAAAACAAGTGGTGGTACGATAAAGGGGAATGTGGACCCAAGGACTCGGGAAGTAAGGTCAGTCTCCGGGCCGAAAGAAAAAAGAAAATAATGACAAAATATAAGAATAATAATAATGTTAAACTACAAGCATATAACTTTTCTTAGTCTCACCTCTTCTTTAGCCATCATAGCTGTAGAATATTTCACTTTCCTCATAAATATTTGAAAGACCATAATTTTCCCTACCTGCACTATTCCCAAACTATGTCATGTTAGCAGATTTTCTGTAACTCTGAGACTAGAATAAAATGAATGGATAACAGCTCATTTTATTGTCTATATTTACAGTGTGCTTAAGCACAGGGCCCCCTGTAACAATAGTATATGTATTATGCAACACTAGTGGAGCTCCAGCAGATTCGTTAGAGCACTTCTCAGCAAATGTAATGTAGTCCACTGGAGGGTCTGGGACTGCGAGTGTGTGTCCCATGCTGATGCCCCACATTAGTCTGGCATGCTGGACTGTAGGGGTGAGCAATTTGCGTAAAAAAACCTGAAATTATTTTGACATTATTTCAAATGCAGTTTTAAGGTCAAAATTGTCTTTTCCATGCCGATCCTCTTTTTTTTAAATATAAAAAGCCAATTTTCTGGACTGAATACAATGTGGCATGCAGCCAAGTTCACATGCTCTACATTATTCGATTTAATTATTATTCACTTATATCCAAGTAAACCCATCAAAACTCGTCAATATTGTATCAAATTGAAACTGGAGCCCTCGCAATTAGAAAATTGCAATTTCTACATAAACATAATTAATCATTCAGTCCTGCTGGAGTGTGTGCTAATGCAGGCACATGCACTCTGCTATTAATGTAAGGCCCCCCACAGTTGTTATGCTGATAAAAAAAGAAAAATTAACCTAGCATAAAAGTAAAATTGCAAATGCACTAGACTATCCTACATTTAAAACTAAAGGAAGCCAAAGGAACTAAAGAATAAATGTGAGATTACCTAAATGCACTAGCCTGGCATAAATGTCAAATGAACCAAATGCACAAACTACAATCTAAGATTAGGCAAATGCCATGGACTAGAATTATGTAAGATAAGCCAAATGCACTTAACAGGCAAGGGTGAAATTAGCCAAATGCAACAAACAGGGATAAAGGTGAGACTAGTCAAATTCACTAGCCTACCCTAAATGTCAGATCCAAATGCACAAAAACATTAGGATTAAGATTAGTCAAATGCTCTATCCTAGCAGTAATGAGAGACTAGCTAATGCCCTAGCCTTGCATTGTTGTGAGACTAGCCAAATGCATCAAACTACCAAGAGATTAATACTAGCCAAATGCACTAGTTTAGCATGCAATAAACACACTAGCCTAGCTAGCTAAATGCACTAGCCTAGCATGAATGTGAAGCTAGCTGTAGTGATGGTTTTGCAATGGAATGTTTGATGTTTTTGTGCCACTGCCTGTCCCACTAACTTAGTTCTCTCTCCCTCTCCCTCTCTCTCTCTCTCTCTCTCTCTCTCTCTCTCTCTTCTCCTATCCCATCCTCCACACCCTCCTAGGATAAGAGCTCCCAGGCTTTGAGCCTGAGCAACGTGGCAGGGGTCTTCTACATCCTGGTGGGCGGCCTGGGGCTGGCCATGCTGGTGGCGCTGGTGGAGTTCTGCTATAAGTCGCGGGCGGAGGCTAAGCGAATGCAGGTGGAAGCGGCAGAACTGAATTTTAGCCCTGCTCCCAGCCCAAGCGCGCAGAACTTAGCCACTTATAGAGAGGGGTACAACGTGTACGGCTCTGATGGCGTAAAGATTTAGGGGTAGGAACTAGGGGTCCCCGTGCGGCCGGCCCGGCCCGGGACCTGTCGCTGCCGTTTTCCTCGTGTTTCTCTCGTAGCTGCGTGCGGCGAATCGTCTGTGATGCTGTGGCCGCTTCTTAGCTTTCAGTTCCTGCGCTTTAGCATTTACGCTTGTTTTGTTTTGTTTGTTTGCTTACGTTGCTTTTCCATATCGCTTCTTTAAAACTGCCTTGAACAGAAGCTTGAGTTTATTTTGCGTTTGTTGTGTTGCTGTGGTTGTGCCTGTGGTGGGTGATGTGTTTGCTGTTGGCTTGAGTCTCAGACGTCTGCATTACTGATCAGTCCTACAAGCCCACAATCCCACATGTTCATCACACAACACTCCAGACTCCAGGGGTGACGGCTGAGATATAATTCTATCACGATATTTGTGCCACGATACAATATTATTGAGATTCTACCACTTGAAAACAGATGGTGCAAAACATATAGCAGTCTCTTCAGCCGTCTCGTGACTCTGACTTCCTTTACAATTCCTACAAGAAAAGCACCACCTTGTGGACTTCAGAAGCAATGCTGTCAAAGTCTATACATTTTTTTATTATTTAAATAATTAAATAAGTAAATATCCATACTTGGCATTAATATAATATCACAATACTACACCGTATTGATTTTTTCTCCCACATCTACAAACCAACATCATTTTCAGCGTCATATTGGGCATTTAAAAATAATAAAAGGCATTGTGTTTGTTGTTCTAATGTAATATTTAGGGTGTAACTGACAGGCTGTTGGGTTTTTTTTACTGGAAAAGGGTGATTGTAAGCTGTGTTATGAGCTGTGCTTCCTTCTTTTTTTTTAAATAAAACATCAATTATGACTGAATAGTCAGCCGTACGTCAAAGAGTAAAGACTCAAGATGCACGGAAATATTTTAGAACTATGAACAGAAGGGAGTCAGTGTAATGCATGTACATTACTGTTCATACAGATAAATGGTTAGAATTGTTGTTTTCACTCACATAAAGGCTCATAGACATAAAATCAGATTTCCTCTTGTCTTCTAAACCAAAAGAACAAAATCAGGTGAACGAGTCAAACTAAAGTGACCTGTTTACTGTAAAACCCACTCAATTTGGGGAAATTTTCTGTTTTTTTGTGTAGTAAACGGCGTAGTAAAGTATCTGTGTCCACTTCACACATCATTACGCAATATTTTTTTATCCTCTTAAAAAAATCCCTGTTTTTAAAATATTGAATAAAATAAAATGTAATATATTTTATCCATGTGCAAAAGTCTGGTCAGATAAGTGTAGATAAATGCACAGACACGTGCTAAATTTAACACACTGGCCGCAAATCAAACACACACTGTGGCCTGTGCAAAAGCGAATGCACCACAGAAGGAAGCATGATGGTGGAAATGATGTTTCTGCTCTGAACTTATGGCTCGACAGATTAGCTGTGAATACAGAGCAGTGAGCTCTCGTCGGACACCCTTCCCTGAAGGTGCAGCAGGACTGAAAATGACAAGCCATAAAAATACAATCTGCTCGACCTTTTCTCCAACAGCTGCACATCTCCCCCATATCAGACACGTGTTCCGGTCCCACTGTCCGTTTCCATAGCAACCATCCGCCACCCCACCTCCCCATTACAGACGTTTTTCATCTCTGTGGCAGGACCGACGGCGATACTGTGTCAGACGGCAGTTCTGTATTAAAATATTGTTGAAAACTCAAATTAAAAACCTTAATTTTAAAAAATATTATTTATAGCACTAATAGAATTTTGATATTTATAGTTACACATTTTTTGATTTTTTTAATTTTGGAGTAAAAACTTATAAATGTTGCCATTCTAAATAATACACAGACAATTATTATTATTATTATTATTATTATTATTATTATTACTATATTTTATTAACTGAACAGACTAGTTCCATCAAATTCATCTCCATGTACTAAAGAATCCTTCTGTAGACAGAGATCACTGACCTAGCGTTAGCAAACTTAACACATCTAAACACACAGTGCTGCATGTGTGTGTGTGTGTGTGCGTCACTGCCTGCACTGTCTGATATTTGTGCATTTTTCGTTTGTTGATGTGTGACGGTCGTGTTGTGATGTTACTGTGTAATTGACATATTCTAATAGGCCTTCCTGAGAAATTTCAGTTTGTGCTCTGACTCCGCCTCCTCTCATCCCGCCCATCCCCCCTACCCCTCCTCTAGCTCACCTTCACCGAAGCCATGAGAAACAAGGCCCGGCTGTCGATCACGGGCAGCCTGGGGGAAAATGGCCGTGTCCTGACGCCAGACTGTCCCAAGGCTGTGCACTCTGGCCCCTCCCTCCGCCATGGCCCCACCCTCGCCGTGGTGTCCTCTTCCGAGCTCCCATAGCAACCAAAAAACTCACCCTGTGCCTTACGCCATGCTAACCCTGCTGACTGCGCCATGCTTCCGGCCGGCCCACCTGGACTACAAAAACTGACGAAAAGAACTGCGAAAACACACACACACACGCACACACACACACAAACACACTGAACTCAGTCTGGGATGTAAAGAAACAATAACGACAAAACGTGCTAACGGCACAAAAAGACGACGAGGATTTTAGGAATACAATTCACAAGGTGAACACTAGGGGGCATGTCCTGAGGCGAGTGACAACGATGCATCATCAGGATCCCGAACGCCTTAATCCACGCAGAAACATCACCCACACGCATGGAAGACCACAAAACTGTAAACTTGGACTGTGTAAATTTCCTGTACTTTCCATACACACACACACACACAGGGTTTCGGACGAAATGAACGCCATGCTTTCTCTAACCTCTGACCTCCTTAGCTGTAGTTTCAGAGAAATTAACGCAAAAAATTAGCTAGAACGTTGGCAGAATTCCCTAGTGTTAGCTAGCACGCCTGAGCGACATCGCCTAGTTTATTTACAGTAGACTGTTCCGTCTCATGGGTCATGACCGCAGTAGATGCTAAGCGATAAGTTAACAGCGTAAATATGTAAATCATGGGGGAAAGCGCAAAGGTCGAAGCGTAGAACCGAAACAAAAAAGCTTGTTTTTTTTTTTAAAGGATGTAAATAAGTGTAGTCAGACTGACGGACGGACGGACGGACGGCACCTCTTTTTTTGTAAACCATGTAGGTAATAATTCATCGCAATAACGACTAAAGGAGTTGTAATTAAGTGTAAAATCTTTTCTATGTGTACGAACAGGAAGAGTTGTACAGAGCTATAGAGAGACATTAACCACAACAGCGCCACCTGGTGTGAGACCATGGCACATGTTCTGTTATACCGTGTACTCGTCCTTGTCCTGAATGAACACTCACAGGTTCCACACACACACACACACTCTGTAGCGTTAGGTGACAGGGCACATGAAGTTCTCACTGAATTGGTTCCTCACGTTTGTTTGATGATCTCATTGTTTTTTTGGGGGGATGTTTTTATTTTTAAGGTTTGCACACACACACACCCCACCACCACCACCAACCCCCCCCCCCCAACCACCACCACCCGACCCCACTCACACCAGTTAAGAGAAATAAAAGAGAAGAATTGGTTTCATACACACGCTGCTGTCCTTTTCCTTTCCTCACAACATATATAACCTGATGCAAAGGTTTTGGCACCCTACACCTATACACAACATTACAGACACTGGCAGGTAAAGTGGGTAAAACTGCTGATCTGGCTTTAGTGTCCCCTTGCAAGGGTAGTATATTTTAGGAAGCAAGTGAACAGTCAGTTCTTAAAGTAAATGTGTTGAAAGCAGGGAAAATGGGTTGAAAGCAGGGAAAATGGGTGAGCGTTACGATCGGAGGGTCAAACTCGACATGGCGTGTTCCGGGTGTGCAGTAGTTCGTACCTACCAAAGGGGATCCAAGGAAGGACATCTGGTGAGTCAGCAACAGGGTCATGGAGACCCAAGTCTCACTGATGGGCGTGGGGAGAGAAAACCTACAGAAAAGCTGATGCAGCACAAAAAGTGATGCTGCCTCTGATAGAAAGGGGTCTGAACACACAGTGCAAAACAGTCAGAGCTGTTTCAACACCTACTTAATGTTAGACAAGGTGGATCGTCCATAACATTAAAACCACCTGCCTAATATTGTGTGGGTCCCCCTTGTGCTGTCTGAAGTCCTGGAAGTGGTGAGGTGGGGCCTCCGTAGATCAGACTAGTACATCACATCCCACAGATGCTCAATCGGATTGAGAGCTGGGGAATTTGAAGGCAGGGTCGACACCTCGAACTCTTCGTCATGTTCCTCAAAGTGTTCCTGAACAGTGTTTGCAGTGGGGCAGGGAGCATTATCCTGCTGAAAGAGGTCACTGCCAACACCATCACCATGAAGGGGTGAACTTGGTCTGCAGCAATGTTTAGGTAGGAGTCAAAAGTGACATCCACATAAATGCAGAAGACAAAACATTGCCCATAGCATCATGATGACTCCATCGCACTCTGCCTATAGTGCATCCTGGTGTTTTCTCTTCTCCAACACAGTGGACATATTTCAACACCTCTTCAGAGAGGGACTCGTGAAAAGACAGGGACAGTTGCTGTGTGCTAGAAGGGTCAGATAAACTAATTACAGCTGTTCAAGTTTAGGTTTTCACATCACTTCAGAGCGAAGTTCTCCATCACTATGACAGATTTCCATCAGTTGGACATGGCGTCCTCTGCAGGGTTGTGCAACATCAGCAACTTTCTCACATTATCACCCATTTACGAACAGAAGCTGGTGTGAAGACACGGCAGCAGCTAAACTATCAAAAAACTGTAACTAAAGTCTTGATGGTGATAAAATGATCGTTCAGATTTTTTCATGAACGAGAGGCTACAGTCACAGGTTCTACAGGAAGATACGGCGTGTAAGCAGCTGGGCTTCAGCTGACTGTTAATATCGGTCGCCATCTCCTGGATATATTATGTACAGTGCTATTAATACTTATAATTATGGTCAATTTTTATTTTTTAGGTGTGATATTGAGAAAAAGTATTCAATTACATTTTACAAATGTAATCAAAACAGATACATTTCAAAATGTCCTGTCATTGTCCTGAGCACAGAAGTAAAGTTTTTGTGGAACAACAGCCATTGTTTAGGCATACGGGATTGGGAAAACACATTCTCACACTTTATACCCAGGAACAAAAGTAAAACAGAACTCTTACGTAGTGTTATCAAATACAACTGCACAAAATACAAGGATGGGGAGGGAACACCGACTCCTGTGGTCACAAAAACCCCAACACTGATAAATAAAATAATGATCATTTGTTTACATCACACACTTACTGACTATGTGCCTTACAAAGAGTGTAGTGGAACAAGAGGCTACAATCACAGCTTCTACAGCAGCATACTGTAAGGGAACGGGTAAGATCCCCTCAGTTAGGAGGGGAATTACCGCCACCCAGCGGTCGGCGCCGGTCTCCTTCTCCCGAGTACTGACGGCCCAGGCCTTCCAGGTGAGGCTGCTTAGTCCCTGGAACACAAGAGAGACGCGAAGGATACTTCCTCCTGCATGGTACTCCGACCTGAAGTAGCATAACCTTTAAAAGTGAGTTTGTTCCATATCGACCCTTTCATTCCTTACGACTACGGATCATCCCGTTGCTGGTTGAACACAAATAAAGACTCTTTTGTGAACCGCATTGGTTTCCAGCTCCCCGATTCGTGACGCATACATTTTTAAGGCGGATTCTGAGAACAGTGTTTATTTGAACAAACCATCACATATCTGGAGTCTGTAAAATGATATCTGGACCAGAGTCAGCAATAAAGTTCAAGTGGTATTTATTTTAGACGGATCAGACTGGCAACGAACAACGCAATGTAAAACAACTAACATTCAACTCGCATCCAACATTTTATTTGTTCAACTCCTAAGCACAACGTAGCCCCAACTTTCACCAAATTCACCAATATTCACCAAGAACAGTCCCAATTAATTTCTTTAAGACTGACATGCAAATGAGCTCTGTTCTGATTGGCCGCCCCGCACTGGGCCTCATTCAGAGTGCAGTCCTGGTTGAAACAGAGTGTAACTTTAGAGACAGTGGGAGGAGCTAAACTGCTGTAGGCTGAATAGATTATATATATATATATATATATACACACACACACATACATCCATACATACATATATACACACACACCCACACACACAAATAAATGACATCACAAAAACAGAGCATTCAAAACGCCCTTCTTTTGGAGCTGTACGCACAGGGGAGTAAACACCATGTTTTGAAATATGCCTACATATGAAATATGCTTCTGCTTTAACAGGCATCTTTTCCCCGTCTCTGACCTCAGTGTTCCTGAGAACCTGACCTTCTCCGCAGCAGGAGCGCCGCTGTGAAAATGCCAGGGAGCTCCACTCGGGAGGTTCCTCACCCTGAAGAGGAATGAATGAACGAAGTCACTTGAGAAGGACATCGAAAAAGGTCACAGATCCATCACACAGCACACAGCAGGAGGGTCCAGGAGAGAAGCTCTACCTGAAGCCTCCACTACCAAAATGTCAGCGCTGTGATTGCGCTGCTACATGTTGCCACTGCGACGACATTAAAAAGGCCTGAAGTGCTAAAATATTGTCGAATGTCAAAATGCTCATTCCGTCCCCCCTCCATACCGTCCATATATGGAAACCAAGCTGCTGCTTTCTAATCTTTTTTGTGACATCACAAAACCAGCACATTTACATATCATCCCTGTTTTTGACTACCAGCAGTTTGCCCCACCCATTCATGCCAAAGTTCTCCTTTTAGCCCTGTGCTGCCTTTTGAATGAGCTGCAGCCAATCAGAAAGGCCCTTTTCCATACGTCAGTCTTAAAGGCACAGTGTGTTTAATTCTAAGGGGTAAACAGAGGGGCGTGTAAGGGTGAAGGATGAAGTATGATACACAAACAATCACACAAATATGATAAAACAGGAGGAAAGTTTTAAGCATGGACCTGTTAAAAACACCTCAGCCAATCAGGGCCTTTATTATAAAATAATCAGATTTTTGTTGGAGGACATGAATTCATCAGAAAAGCCAGTAACTCTCATCTGGAGCTGTGATTGGTTACCCTGTCAGAAACACAGGAATTGGTTAGAGGTTAATTTTGCATATTACAGCCTTCTGGGAGACCACCATGGCCTTTAACACTGTGTGATACTGGGCAGGTGGGTCTGTTCTCATCCAGCAACGGCTTTTACTGAGTGTTTTATGAGCTTCTCCCAGACCCATAAACAGTCTTTTAAATATACAGGGGAGCCAATCAGCACAGAGCTCATTTACATAGGTCAGCCTTAAAGGCACAGTAACAGAAACAGTTAAAGGGATAAAGAGAGGTAGAAATAAATCAGAAATAAATATCACACAAGCTTTATAGGTGGAGCTCAAGGGAGGAAATAATAAAATGCACTAAAACGTTGGGTTATGGGCTCTTTAATGGTGTAATAAACAGCCCTTCAAGCAGGACAATTTTACCTGCACTCCACACTGCATCAGTGCCACTCACCATCATACCTGTGTTTACTGTAAACAACAATACACACTTTATTTACCACATTTACACACACACACACACACTTAATATGGACACACAATACTTAAACAACACATTAAAAGGAGAACTCCTCCCATTATTCAGTGTAAACAGTCCACCAGAGTGGGTTTGGTGTGGAACAGTTCAGACTGGAATTTCTTTACAGTGCTGGTGAATGGAACCAGACGTCACGTCGCCAACACAAATAGAGCAATTTTATCTCCTCTTCACCACCAGTGAAGCTCCACATGTCTCTGGAGTGTTTCTATGGAATGTTGATGGTGGTATGAACTAAATCACTCTGGGGGACTATTTTGCCTCACAACACTGTACGTATCCCTTCACCATGAGTTTTAGTCCCAAAAACTTTCTGTGAGGAAGCTTTTAGAGGAACCAGACATCTGGTTCCATTCATCACCAATGGCAAGAGTTATATAAAAGGGTGGAGTTCCCCTTTAACACCGCTACATCTAGTCAACGTCTTTAAAAACAAAAGCAGAAACCGAGAAATAAAAAAGAGAAGATGAAAGGGAATGACTCTTACAGGCATATGACCCCAGCTACCAGCCAGAGGAGGAAGCAAAAAGCACAACAGTGAAGCAGGTGACCTAGATCATGTGTGAGAGCACCTGTAATCCACTCCCTCTGATCAGAACCACGTGTGAGATCAGTACAATAATGGCATAAGGTACATCCACACTCTTCTGCAATGTTATTTACATCCTGCCATATGTGCTGAGAGTGCAGGAGCTCCCCCTGCTGTTGGCACCGTTTAACTGAGCCTGCTGAAGTCAATGGAGCAGGATGTGTGTGTGAGGGGTGATGGGGGCTAATGCTCTCTTTTGCACACACTTCATCTGTCCATCATCCATGGTATGTAGTAGTGTTTAATGGGTTAGTCTGTTAGCCTGTGACGGGTTAGCCCGTGGCGGGTTAGCTGTTGCTGGGTTAGCCCGTGGTGGGTTAGCCTGTGACGGGTTAGCTGTTGGTGGGTTAGCCTGTGACGGGTTAGCCCGTGATGGGTTAGCCCGTGACGGGTTAGCCCGTGGCGGGTTAGCTGTTGCTGGGTTAGCCCGTGGTGGGTTAGCCCGTGACGGGTTAGCTGTTGGTGGGTTAGCCTGTGACGGGCCCATCGGTACTACTACATTTAGCCACTCTGCTAACTCCTAGCATGCACTTACAGTACTGTATGAAAGTGAGTTGCTTCTAAATAAGTTTGCTAAGGCACTGTTTACATTATATGAGGTTTTTTTTGGGGGGGGGGGTCTGCTACACTGGATTACAGTATATCCGTGTTGTGCTGTGAGTACGCGGGCATCGGAGTGTCATTCCTGTTCATGGGACAAATTACCTTTAATTGACCATGAAATATAAAACATCATCCTCACACCTACCCTGTTCACACCTGGCATTAACAAGCATCCTGCGTGGTCCGATTACAGGTGAGCAGCACTAAAATGCATTGAAGCCACAATGAGATATGATCTAACATTGGGAGATGGTCTAAGCCACATGTGGTCACATTCTTTTAGCAGTGTGTGTGTGTAAAAATGTGTCCTGGGCCCAGACTGAAGCACTGCCTACTCAAATGACATCCTCAGCGTGAGCAAAAGTATGAACTTCTGTTCTGGAAGACTGGGCACGGTGCATCGCTGCCTCCTGCTGGTTAAAAACAGCACTGCATTTGGTCTGCAGACAGAAGTGATGTCCCTGTTTATCTGCATATGGAATAGGGAAGTGAGATCTGATCACAGCTGCAGGCATAAAGCCACTCCCCCACCTCCACCCCCCAACCCCTGCCTTGCACTCTAAGACCCTATACTATAAATGTGTCAGGATATGAATTGGGTGTAGTTTTATTGTAAACCACATGGTGAAACTGATCGAATACTGCAGTGAGGACATTTCTACACCGCTGCAAACCTAGCGATCACTGGAGGCGCGCATGGGGTCATATTCTATTGCCAGGTGCAAGCGGACATACTCAGAGTTGTCCGCTCGTGATCGGACCACCTAAGTTAGGGCTAGGTATGAACAGGGCCTTCGACTCCAGAAGGAAAAGAGAAATCTTGGAACAAGACCTCAGAACAAAGAGTAAAGCAGAAGAACTGGACGGACACACACACACACACACACAGCATATTTCTCCATCCTCCGTCCTACAGCTCATCCTTACATTCGTTTGTTCCTCTTTCAAGCACTACAGTCACTCTGGATCACTCAACGCAGTCCACAGTGTCCATTTACCTAGCAGTGCTGCCTAAAGCAATTTGGTGAAAAATTAGGGATTTTTTTCTTGGGAGGAGGTCCTGGCACTGAAGGAACTCTACTTTTTTTTTTTGCCAAACTATCGCTCCCACCTAAATCTAACACACCTGGCTGTAATGATCTGAAGAACGTGTTCACCTGGATCAGGTGTGTCAGATCAGGACCAGAGCCGAGCTCTGCAGATCATTAGCGGGCCTGATATTGGCTGCTCCATGCTCAGTGCAGCGCCATCTGCTGGCCATCCTTGTGCAGTTGCAGTCTCTCCTTCTCCACCTGGAGGCGCTCTCGCTCAATCTGCAGCCGGCCTGACTCGAACCTGAAGAACTGCAGCCTCTCCTTCTCCAGTAGGAGTCGCTCCTTCTCCAGCTTCAGCTTCTCGGCCTCCAAATCAGTCCACACCGGCTTCCTGTCCTTCTCCACGTCCACAGAGGACGAGGAAGAGGGGGCAGAGGAGGTGGTGGGTGTGGCAGCAGTGGTGGAGGAGGCGGGGCTTTGCTGAGGAAGTGCCGACTGGTGCATGAGTAGGCGTAGCCTCTCTCGCTCCAAGTCCAGGCGCTCTTTCTCCAGCTGGAGGCGCTCTCGCTCCATCTCGGCCTGGCACAGCCTCTTCTTCTCCACCAGGAGGCGCTCTTTCTCCACCAGCATACGCTCCGACTCCACCTGAAGCCGCTGCTTCTCCAGCTCCAGACGCTGTCTCTCCAGCGCCACCAGCAGGCCCGTGCTGTCTCCTGCAGCCAGGCCCAGCACGGCCCCGCCTACTCCAGGTGTGCTAGGCGTGTCAGGGCCCAGGTCTCGAGTCAGCGATGGTCCAGAAGCAGCTTTAGAGCAGCTCAGAACGCCAAATTCGTCAATGTGGGCAAAGTCTTCCGCAACGTTTCCTTCCTTGTCCACGTCGGGCAGGATGGAGGGGAAGCTATCGTCATCATCTTCATCCACGTCGCCTTCTACCTCACCTGGAACACTGTCAATAACACCACCATCCAGCTGTGGGGGAAACACACTCCGTTAGTACACCAGATGGCGATGCTTGTCTTTTCCAGAGGTTCTCAAATCTGGACCTTGAATCCATATTCCGGTCCTGGACTCTAGGTGGCCAATCAAATATAGCAACAGTTCAGTAACTACCGGTGTTTACAAAATCCAGGAGTGAAATATGGATTCAAGGTCCAGATTTGAGAACCTCTGCTTTAGACCGTTGTTCATATGTTCAGAGTTCGCAGGTGACCTACGTTATATTCGCTAGCCTCGCTGTCCTCCATTTTGACACCACAGTGGATGCTGTTCTCCCCGAGGTCAGGCAGGTCCTGCCAGTAGCCCTGAGGCTCTTTCTGAAAGACCCCCAGCTCCTGTGTCTGCTCTTCACTGAGCGAGGCCTCATTATCAGGTGAACAGGGCGCGTCGTAGTCCGGCTGCACTCCGGCAGCCAGCTGGGCCCGTAGCTGCTTTCGCTTCATCAGCGTGCGCCAGTCCAGGTATCGCCGCTTGACCTCGTGGGCTGTGCGCACCTCGCCCTCGCCCAGTGCATTCACACAGTCCGCCACCTCCTCCCAGGCACGGCGTTTCAGCTCGTTTACCGCAGTGTTCTGCTGCCGCGAGAACAGGACGTCCCGTCGCCGCTGGATCTCACGGATCAGAGTCTGCGTCTCGCGGACGCTGTAGTTACTCTTCCGCTTCCGCTTCAGGTGCTTCATCTGCAGGAAGTCCATGATGGAGGACCACGAGGAACCCTCAGGACAGGAACCCTAAGGACAGGAACCGTATGATGACCAAGACGCTTTAACACAGAGGGGTAAAGAATATTGGCAGCACTACAAAGAGCTCTACTCAGTGTTTCTGCTGGGGTGGCGAGTGGAGAACCTGGACCAATATTTGGCTGTGTCCCAAACTGCACACTAGCACACTAAAGTGTGTAACAAATCAAGCACATCTATTAGAAATGCAGTCGTTAATACAGTAGGTAAAACACAAAAGTCTATAGTTTGGAATACAGCTGTACATCTGTTGACTGTGTGTGTGGAGTGCGTCTCTACTTCCTGTATCTGTCATTTCAAATTTAAAAACCCTTGATTTTTTTACTGTGGCTGCGTTACCAGTGGAAACAATGCAACATGTCTAACACCAGTGTCTAACACCACTGTTTAGTATCCACTCTGAAGTATTCTGTATCCATTATGAACTATTCAGTATCTGCTATGAATTACTCTGTCCTCTATGAACTACACTGTATCCACTATGAATTATTCAGTACCTGCTATAAACTATTCAGTATCCACTATAAACTATTCAGTATCCTCTATGAACTATTCAGTATCCTCTATGAACTATGAACTATTCAGTATCCACTATGAACTATGAACTATTCAGTATCCTTTATGAACTATTCAGTATCCACTATGAACTATTCAGTATCCACTATGAACTATGAACTATTCAGTATCCTCTATGAACTATGAACTATTCAGTATCCTCTATGAACTAATCCGTGTCCATTATGAACTATTCAGTATCTGCTATGAACTATTCTGTCCTCTATGAACTACACTGTATCCACTATGAATTATTCAGTACCTGCTATAAACTATTCAGTATCCTCTATGAACTATTCAGTATCCTCTATGAACTAATCCGTATCCATTATTTCATATATACTAGGAATTACTCAATATCCACTATGAACTACTCAGTATGTAAAATTAAAGTGTAGTTCTGTAGTTGTGAGTGTTCTTTACATACCAACTCTTAAAAGGGAGATGATGAGATTAAGTTATCTCAGTCCAAAATATCAGGTCCTCGTCAGGCCGTTGCTCTGCGATGGGGAATCAGAGGAAACCGGTTTGCTCCTCCATGGATGTCAGAGGTCACACAAGGGTCATGTACACCAAGTTGAGGACACTAAAAAATGTCCAGCACGCCTCCTGTTAAACATGAATCATAATAAATGTATTTCTCATTGATATCACTAATATTAATTAAAGTTACAAAGTAACAGTTTCTCATTACAAATTGAAAGCAACATGACTTGTGTAAATACATACACACCATATACCTGCATATAGGGAGACACTGTGATCAGCCATAACATTAACACCACTGACAGGTGATGTAAATAACATTGACTTTCTAGTTATGTCATTACAGTGACACCTGTAAGGGGGGTGTGAAACAGTAAGCAGCAAGTGAAGTTGATGTGCTGGAAGCTGGGAAAATGGGTGAGAGTAAGGATCTGAGCCACTCTGACAGGGGCCTTATTGTGAAGGATAGACAACTGGGTCAGAGCGTCTCCAAAACAGCAGGTCTGTGGAGTGTTCCAGGTGTGCAGTAGTTAGTACCTACCAAAAGTGATCCAAGGAAGGAGAACTGCTGAATCAGCAACAGGGTCATGGGCACCCAAGGCTCACTGATGTGTGGGGAGTGAAGGCTGGCCTGTCTGGTCTGATCCCACAGAAGAGCCACTGTGGTGTAGAAAGTGATGCTGACTCTGATAGAAAGGGGTCAGAACACACAGTGCACCACAGTCAGCAGGAGGGACACCCTTAGTATTAGGCAGGTGGTGTTAATGTTATGGCTTATCTGTGTATATCACAGCACAGAGCACCCCATACACCACAGATCACTCCATACACAATACACCACATGTCACAGATCACTCCATAAACCACAGATCACTCCATACACAGCACAGATCACTCCATACACAGCACAGATCACTCCCTACACCACACACCACATGGCACAGATCACTCCATACACAGCACAGATCACTCCATACACAACACGCCACATAGCACAGATCACTCCATACACCACAGATCACTCCATACACAGCACAGATCACTCCATACACAACACGTCACATAGCACAGATCACTCCATACACAGCACAGATCACTCCATACACAGTACGCCACATAGCACAGATCAATCCATATATCACCGATCACTCCACACACAATGCAGAACACCCAACACAGCACAGATCACTCCCTACAGATCACTCCACACACAACACAGATCACTCCACATACAACACGCCACATAGCACAGATCACTCCATACACATCTCATAGCACTCCACACACAGCACAGAGCACTCCACACACAGCACAGAGCACTCCACACACAGCACAGAGCACTCCACACACCCCAGCAGCACAGATCACTCCATACATACACGGCACCCCATACACAGGACTCCACACACAGTTCACAGCCCTCCATAGCTAAGAGTAATGCCAAATGAACAATAAAATGGTTTCAATCTATGTATTTCCGTCTGGAAACGACAGAAATCGCAGTATTTTGGTGCATAAACTCACCGCCGCGCTGTTTTTCCGCGGGTGTGAACGTGAAGCAGACGCCGAGGCCCCGTCGCAGACAGATTCACCACAGACAGCACGCCGGCTAGCCTTACCGCTGTAGCTCCTTCCTCTCTAGAACATGCATCTCTATGTGATCCCCGCGCCGCCTCTACAACCGTATCTTTCTATTGGCCGCAGCTTCGCGTCTTTCATGCGCTCGGCTAATCAGCAATGTTGTTTGTGTTCCGCCCCTCCCCGTAGAGGCTTGCGCATGCGCAGACCCAGCAGGAGCAGGAGGTGGAAAAAAGCTTTCAAAACCGCGAAGAGAGACATTTTCTACACTTGAAGAGCTCCAGAGTCCTCATTTACCTGTACTGGGGTACTGTACAGTTCACTTTAGACTAGTTATAGCGTGATTGTTTGCTGAAGTATTTCGTGTTAATTCGAAAGTGCATGAACTGCAGGTGAAACACGTGGTAATGAAGCGAAGCGCTAAACCGAGGCAGAGAGGCAGGACTGTTGTAGTGTGAACTCTGTCAAGTGAGGAAAGCTCTGGATCACCCTGAGCTGCTCTGGTACTGCACTTTACCATAAAACAGATAAACACCATGATTATTCAGTGAACAGCTGCATGCACTGTTGTCATCACTGACTCAGAATCAGGACAAAGTCCAAAGAGGTCTGAGTCAGAATCAAGGCCAAAACTAACAAAGTTTGAGTCAGAATCAAGGCCAAGTCTAACTAGGTTTGAGTCAGAATTAAGGCCAAATCTAACAAGGTTTGAATCAGAATCAAAGCCAAATCTAACAAGGTTTGAGTCAGAATCAAGGTCAAGTCTAACAAGGTTTGAGTCAGAATCAAGGTCAAGTCTAACAAGGTTTGAGTCAGAATCAAGGTCAAGTCTAACAAGGTTTGAATCAGAATCAAGGCCAAATCTAACAAGGTTTGAGTCAGAATCCAGGCCAAGTCTAACAAGGTTTGAGTCAGAATCAAAGCCAAGTCTAACAAGGTTTGACACCCCACCCCCCACCCCATGTTAAGGAAAATGACTCAATAAATATTTACTGTGTGAACCGGACCATAGCTCCCGAGACAGGATGGGACTGTTTACACATGTGCTGAAACGTTGTGTTAATTTCAGATGTTTGTGGAGCTGGACTTCTCAGCAAAGCTGGACCATTTAGGCTCAATTCTAGGACTATCCAGCACTAAATGTGCCTCTGCCCTTCTCCTGTGGCCCAGGACTTCAGGCTTAAGTTATCTGGCTAGCTGAGAAATCTCAGGCTCGGATGGAGGGAGTGCGCTGGGCCTTTCGCTGCGGCGCTTGGTCTCCGTCCCGCTCTGACTGGCTGTGGGCCGCCCGGTGCATCCAGCAGGAGGAGAAACAGCGGATCGGACAGTTTGTGTTTGCCAGGGACGCCAAAGCAGCAACGGTGAGTCTGTGCAGAGGGTTCCAGTCACTGTACAATATGCCAGAAGTCGTTTGCAGATGATTTCGATGATTAAGGCCCAGTTCGCACGCCGTCAAATAAACATTGCCTGCAGCTTTTTCTTGATGTCAGTTTTTGCCAGAATCCTGGTCAGCGCAAAGAAAACATATCAATACCGCTTACATGCCGTTAATTTAATGTGTTGGAAGGCCGGATATATCCCATGATTGTACATCAGAGGGTGTTTTTCTGCCTACTGTCAGGTGGATTTCGAACAAAGGTCAAGAATCAGATCTAATATAAACAACTGATCCATACTTTACCAATCCTATGAAGGATGAAGCTCAAACCCCACAGAAAGTGAATGTAACGTCATACTAAAGTCATTACTAAAGCATTCATTTATCCATGACTTGAACGCCTGTGTGGACTAGGCCTTAAACAAAGCCAGACAGTAAAAACAAAGTGAACCACACAGAAGACACTTTGAAATATCACATTAAATAAATAAATGAATGGAAAATGTAATGTAAAATGTAAAACTAGGGCTGAACGAATTGGGGAAAATATCTAATTGCGATTTTTCTCCCAGAATATTTCATATATAATATAATATATATATATATTTCCTCTCTGAGGTTTTTCAGACCTGAGGCTTAAGTGCTATATGTAATGTGCCAGACCCCCAATTCTCAAGCTCTGAATTATTGTGTGTGCAGGCTGGGCGTCTGCTGATGAGGAAGCTGCTGTGTGAGAAGGTGTGTTTGCCGTGGGATGGATTCCGTTTGGACAGGACTTCCCGTGGGAAGCCATACCTGGCCGAGCCTCCACCTGGCCCAGGCGTCTGCCACTGGAGCTTTAACGTTTCCCACCAGGGAGATTATGCCGTGCTGGCAGCCGAACGGGGGCGGCAGGTGGGCGTGGACGTGATGAAGACGACCAAACCAGGTAAAGGTCAGAAGTGAAGGTGACTGTGCAGATCAGGAGTATTCAGGTGACCAGCAGGGGGCACTGCACCAAAGCTGTTTATCCAGCGAACAGGGCTGCTCTGGATCCCAGTCTAGAACTGGCTTCACCCTGGTTGAGTACGTTTCTGTTTCCCATCGCTAAAGACTAGGGGGTTGGGAACGGCCACAGAAGCGATGATGCGATTCTGTCACGATATTTGGGCCATGATACAACACTATTGTGTTTCTTCCACTTGAGCCCTGCACAATATATCATCTGGAGTTGGTTTGCATCGTCAATTTTATCTCTATAGCACTTTTTACATCCGTCAAAGGCGACAGAGGCAAGGAAAACTCCCTAAGCTGTAGGAAGAAATCTTGGGAGTAACCAAGGCTTGGAAGGGGATGTGTCAAGCTGGTCCAGACAGCAGGATGGTGTAGAATCACAGGTATCTCAGGGGTAGCATGTGTAATAAAGATATTTCAGAAAGGCAGAAAATGTGCAGCATGCACAAAACTTTGTGCAATTTTATTCATGGGGGGCCCTGCATCAGTCACATTTCAGTTTGTCCAGAACTGCTTAAGAACCAGTGTTGGAATTCTGTGTGTGTTAAGACACACTGAAACACACCAGAGCGCATTACATCTAACAACTCCATCACTCTCCCAACCTGCTGCATCATATCACACACTGTCTGCTTCGGGAAGGGCTGTAGATCTGAGGTGGGGAAAGGTGGCAAGAAGTGAAAACGCCATTGGTGAAGCTCAGATGACGAGAATAACACGAGTGAAATGTACAGTATGACTTTAAATGATGGCAAAGTGCACGTCCACCGTTGGCCACCAGGTGTCTCTGTGGATCCACACTTTCTCTGTCTGACCCGTCTGCAGGCGCATGTGCGGAACCCGTCGGAATGCACTTTAAATGAATGAATGAATGAATACTTTATTCAGAGACGAACTGCATGAGGGAAAAAGCCTTTCAATCTGTGGTATTCATTTATATGTGTGTGTGTGTGTGTTGTGTTGCCAGGCAGCGGCTCGGTGCAAGATTTTTTCCGGATCATGACCCGGCAGTTCACGGAGCTGGAATGGAGGACGATCCGATCAGCCGGGTCCGACTGGGACCAGCTGGACATGTTCTACAGGCACTGGGTAACCATGGCAACCGCATCACCGTGCAGCAGCTTTTTCTCATCCTGCAGAATACCAGACCACACACACACACACCTTTCATTACACATACAGGAATGCACACTAGGACATCACACACACACTTTCAGGATCATACACAACACTTAACACACACACACATCTGTTTAACAGTGTATGTGTGTCTGGTGGTGTGTTATCCCAGGATGAGGCACGCTGATTGTTCTCATGCTGATTGCTGTTGCCGTGGTAACGTAATATAATCACTTTTAAACATGACTCAGTTATGGGAGTCTGTTGTCATCTTAAAGTTCTCACACACACACACACATACACACACACACACACACCTATCAGAATACCTACCTGAGGAAAACACACTGATGGTGCCACTGCGTGTGCTGATTGGTCTGTTCCTCTCTCTGTCACAGACTCTGAAGGAGAGCTTCATCAAGGCGATCGGTTCAGGGCTGGGCTTCAACCTACAGAGGGCGGAGTTTCACATCTCCCCCAATCAGCTGCAGGAGGGGCGGGTCTACTGCCAGACCCGGATGCACCTAGATGAAGAGGAGGAGGACAGTTGGACATTTGAGGTGTGTGTGTGTGTGTGTGTGTGTGTGTTAGAGCGTGAGAGAGAGCAAGAGATAAAAAAGGAGATGGATGACAAGAGATAGAGAGAGTGATGGATGGGAGAAGAAAGAGGTACAGAAATGTCATGTTATCGTCAAGGTCAGAAAGCTAGAGAGACCACTATTCACATGACCTTACACACACACACACACACACACACACACACACACACACCTATACACAGTTTCCCAAACCCCAAGATACCACTTATTTTGGGTGTGTGTCTGTTTTATCTCCCAGAATTCTAAGAACCTGACAACCTCTCCTGTGTGTGTGTGTGTGTGTGTGTGTGTGTGTGTGTGTGTGTGTGTGTGTGTGTGTGTGTGTGTGTGGCAGCCTATATCTGTCTCATTCCAGCCCTGTGAACATGTCACACATAGTGTCCCTGACCTGCTCTATAGTGGGGAGGATAAAGGGTCGGAAAAGGACAATAATAGAACCCACGCTTCTGTTTGTCTGCTGTGTCCCGCTGTGTGTTCCCAGCTCTCCCTGAGGGAGGCCATGTCCCTCTGAAACGCACCCTGAGGGAAATGTGCAGTCACACATAACAGTACAGTGCCCCTACAGGTCAGAGGAGAAACAGCTGATCGTCTTCTTTCCTCTTTTCAGGAGTCTTTATTATTAAAACTGTTCACTGTGTAACACAGTAAAAACACTGATGAACATGGTAAAAACACTGATAAACACAGTATAAACAATGATGAACATAGTAAAATAACAAATAAGCACAGTATAAACACAAATAAACACAGCAAAAACACAAATAAGCACAGTATAAACACAAATAAACACAGCAAAAACACAAATAAACACAGTAAAAACACTGATAAACACAGTAAAAACACTGATAAACACAGTATAAAACACTAATAAACACAGCAAAAACACAAATACACACAGCAAAAACACAAATAAACACAGGAAAAACACTGATAAACACAGTAAAAACACAAACACAGTAAAAACACTCATAAACAACACAGACAACACTAGTAAACACAGGAAAAACACTAATGAACAGCAAAAACACTAAACACCACAAGAAACAACACAGTAAATGCCACAAAAACAGTAATAAACACTGCGGAAATTCTAGTAAGCACAACAAAAAACAGAAAAATGCTAATAAACAGCAAAAAAACACCTAACACTGCAAAGAACAATTATTAACACTGCAAAGACTAATATACACCACAAAACACACTAAAACACTGCCAAACTCGAATAAACTCCACAAAAACATACCACAGTTAAACTCAAACAACAAAAACTCATTAATACTGCAATAACAAACAGTGTTTTACAGTATATTATTATAGTTTTGGGTTGTACCTCACACTATGCCCTTGGTTTTGGTCATGTCTTCCTTGGTGGATCTGCTAGTGTGCTTAGGATCATTATCCCATTGAAAGGTCCACCTCCAATTCATCTTCAGCTTTTGGACAGAGGGCTTCACGTTTTCTTCAAGGTCACTTTGATATGATGCAGAATTCATAGCTAAATCAGTAACTGCAAACTGCCAAGTCATTGATGCAGCAAACCATAACATTTCCACCACCATGCTTCACAGTTGGTATGGGGTTCTTCTACTGAAAAGCTGTCTTTGGAGTACGCCACATGTGAACTGTTACTGTGGCCAAACAACTCTACATTATTCCAAAAGGCCTGGTCTTTGCCTTTGGCAAACTGTAGCCTTACTACAAAGCAAAGGTTTTTCCTGTGCACCTCCCATCCAGTCTCTTTCTGATTCTAGACGTATGCACTTTCACACCAACAGCTGTGTGAGTTACCTGCTGATGCAGTGACAGAAGTCTGGGGTCCTTGGAGACTTCTTTTCACATCAAACGGTTTGTTCTCAAGAGGAGTTTGCTGGGGAAGCCAGTCCTGGACAAGTTGGCAGTTGTTCAAAATCTAAACTAAAATTATTTTGAAATCTTTTTAAATCCATTGCCACCACACAGCAACAAGAACACCATATACAGGTCCCACCTATAGAAGGTATCGATGCTATCGATGGCACCTAATCTGGAACATATGATTGTAATTTTTAATGGACTTGGGTGAAGAATGTTAGCGTTTGCTTACTTTTTCAATGTGACTGATTTATTTTTTGTTATTGTAATTTCAAGAATATTTATATAATGTAATTATTAAGGTCTTATAGTTAATAGCTTATAGTTATAGTTTTCTATACATTTTGTACAGTACAGTTGTTTGTATTTTGTGTATTTTTCTATTTCACTTTTATATGTTTTCTGTTTAGTACAGTTATTTTTATTTATTTTATTTATTTATTTTTTGCATTGTTTTGTATTATGTGTCCTTACTTTGCTACATTTTTTACTTTATGTATATGGTGGCTACTGGTTCCCTCGGGATCAATAAAGTATCTATCTATCTATCTAAATGATACCAAGGGTCCGTTTTATGTGTCATTAGTATAATCACCTTTATCGGTAGATGCTGTTTTTTTTAAAAAAAAAGGGTTTTGTTTCTGTTTCCATGGGGCGTGCTTATTTTTTCACATGACTGTATTGTGCAGCACTTATTTAATCTGTTGATATGAACTCCGTTGATGTTCTGCTGATGTGAATCTAAGGTTCAGAGATGTTGCCGATGGTGAGTCAAGTCGAGGCCCGATTTACTTCTTTAATGCCCTGCCTCCTGTTTTCCTCTTCTCCGTAGGAGTGTTTACTGGATGCGCATCATCATGTTGCTGTGGCGCTGGGAAAGCCAGAGGGTTCCGCCTTTAATGTGAGTTTAAAAAAAAACAAGCAGACACTTCAAAGCAGCAATGCCACATTGGGATAATTTACAACTCCTCTTTCTCACAGAACGCTGAGGCCACACCCCCCGCTTTCACCCTGCTGACTTTCAGCGAGCTGGTCTCCGGAGCCATGCCCCTTTTGGATGAAGACCCCACCTACTGGGAGAGTTTTCAGAGCAAGAAGGAGGCGCCCATCCGCCAGAGTGAAGCGCAGTGATGCCTGAGCACCAGTAGGGGCGTCGGAGAGTAAAGCACCTTTACCTGGAGTCGGTTTTGAAGTGACCGTGTGGAGACGTTTCACAGTGTAGCTCCACCCATTCAGCCTACAGCAGTGTAGCTCCACCCATTCAGCCTACAGCAGTGTAGCTCCACCTATTCAGCCTACAGCAGTATAGCTCCTCCCATTTAGGCTACAGCAGTGTAGCTCCACCCATTCAGCCTACAGCAGTATAGCTCCTCCCATTTAGGCTACAGCAGTGTAACTCCGCTAATTCAGCATACAGCAATGTAGCTCCACCCATTCAGCCAACAGCAGTCTTATGTGATGCCTCTTGTTTTTGGGATAATTTAATGTCATTAACGAGCTGATAAACAAGCTCTGAGTTGACGTGTGTGTGTGTGTGTGTGTGTGTTAGAGTAGTACTGTGAAACCCTGGCTCATCATGGTGATGGACTGAGGGACTCTCATGTAGTGCAGTGTGTGTGTGTGTTTTGTTTCCTTTTTGTGTCCTGATCATTGCTCTCAGTGGGAGTTTGTTCTCCACAGCAAAACACACAACCCTGCTGATCCAGCTGGAGTGGACACACACACACACACACACACACACACAGAATACCCTACACTGGGGAGCTTCTGGTCACAAAATGTGGATTCACTGATAATTTAAAAAGCAGAAAGAAAACTTGTGTGTGTGTGTGAGAGAGAGAGAGAGAAGAAGAAGATAAAGCTGGGCACATGAAATGTCACACTGCTTCTAGTCTCAGTGCGATCTGGTGTGTGTGTGAGAGTGTGATTTTCGCACCCATCCTCCTCTCTGACAAACACTTTTCCCCGTTACCACGGCAGCCATCCCAACGCAGCCTGTTCCAAAACTATAACCGAGTGAGAGAGGAGAGTGAGACAGGCAGAGAGACAGTTAGAAAGACTGAATGAGAGAGCGAGTCAGAAAGACAGTGACAGACTGAGTGAGACACACGGAAGGACTGAGTGAGTGAGCGAGAAACAGAAAGACTGAGTGAGTGAGAGAGAGAGACAGAAAGACTGAGTAAGTGAGAGAGAGACAGAAAGACTGAGTGAGAAAGAGAGACACAGAAAGACTGAGTGAGAGAGAGACAATCAGAAAGACTGGGTGAGAGAGAGACACAGAAAGACTGGGTGAGAGAGAGACAAACAGAAAGACTGAGTGAGAGAGAGAGAATCAGAAAGACTGGCAGAAAGACAGTGACTGTGAGAAGGGGAGAGAGAGCAGTAGGGATGGTATGGATGGTGTTTGCCCTGTTGATTGATAGAAACCGAGATTCCACACACAGTGAAATATGGGTCTTGTGGTGTATAAACAGTTGGGAAGTTTACAGCAGGAAATGACCCTACTGTACCACCCATTCAGCCTACAGCAGTTTACCCCCACCCATTCAGCCTACAGCAGTTTACCCCCACCCATTCAGCCTACAGCACTTTAGTTCCACCCATTCAGCCTACAGCAGTGTAGCTCCACCCATTCAGCCTGCAACAGCTTAGCCCCACCCATTGAGGCTACAGTAGTCTAGCCCACCCATTTAGCCTGCAGTAGTTTAGCTCCACCCATTCAGCCTACATCAGTTTAGCTCCACCCATTTAGCCTGCAGCAGTATAGCTCCACCCATTCAGCCTACAGCAGTTCCGTTCATTCACATTTACAGCATTTGACAGATGCTCTGACCCAGAGCGACGTTCCTACTAGTCTACAAAGAAAACCTTAAACATCAGTAAAGCTAGACCTGGATTAAGAGCTGCTGGTCAACCGAGATTCTACCCAAGGTGATGCTAAACCTTGACATAGAGAAGGTTTTGTGAGTGTGTGTGTGTGTGTGTGTGTAAAATTAATAGTAGATTTGTTAATTTTGTAGTTATTGTGAAGAGGTGGGTCTTAAGTCGCCGTTTGAAGACAATGAGAGACTCTGCAGTTCTGATTGTTAGGGGACGTTCATTTCACCACCGGCCCTGTGTGAAGATTATTTATTAATTTACAATTCTCATCATTATAATTATGATCCTTTTAGGTTTAAAATGTAATAAACATGTTTGTGAAATAAATTACTGTTTTTTTTATGGCATGTGAAGTCCTTGGTTTCCTCCACAACTGTGTGTGTGTGAGTGCGTGTCCCACTGGAGAAGGTGTCAGACTCTTATCAGCATGCGGGCTGACAGGTGTGCAGGACCCATTTTGGAACAGGGTCCCTGTTGCCGTAGCGATGGAAAGGCCTGTGCTCTGAATTTAAAAACACTTTACCCATTGGTCCTCAAAAAGTGTGTGTGTGTGGACTTTGGATGTAACTTATTAAAATAAGTTGCATCACTTCTGTCTCTCTCTTTCGTCATTCTGACTCACACACGCGTGCGCGCACACACACCTCTAATGTACAGAAATGTTCGCTGCATCCACATGTCCATCCCTGGTATGAGGGGTTGCCTTGGTAATCGGCACCACACACCTAAACCTCCACACATCACTGAGACACCTGTTCACTCTGAGCATTATAGAGGAACTCCACCCATTTCCCAGAATTCCTGTTTAAGATCAGATCAGAGGGTTTGGTGTGGGTCAGAACTGTTGACAGTGGAAGCGAATGGAACCAGATGTCTGGTTCTTACCAACCCAATTTCCAGAAAAGCTAGGATAAATACCAAAATGCAATTAAAATATCTGTAATATGTTAATTCCCATTCATATTTAATTTAATTGACAAAAATGTACACTCTTTTAGAATCTGATGCTGCAACACACTCAACAAAAGCAGGGTCCGAGCTTAAATAAGGCTGAACAGTGAACAGAACATTCAAGTAACACTGGTTTGGAAGACTCCACATTAAGCAGCTAACTGGTAGCAGGTAAGGGGTCATGAATGGGTATAAAAGTAGCATCCATCATAGGCTCAGTCTTTGCAAGCAAGGAGAGGTCGTGGTTCACCCCTCTGTGCCACAATTCATGGGAGAGTTGTTAGTTCAAAAGGAACATTTCTCAGCGTCTTTCAACATCTACAGTACATAATACCATGAAAAGATTCAGGGAATTCAGAGACACCTCTGCGTAAGGGGCAGGGTGTGTGTGATCTTTGAGGCCTCAGGTGGCACTGCCTAAGAAACTGTCATGGTCCTGTGACTAATGTAGCCACCTGGGCTTGGGCGAACTTCAGAAAAACAATTGTCACTTACCACAGTCCGCTGCTGCAACTTAAAACTATTACACAGACAGGAAGTCAAGAATCAACTTTAGGCAAAAACAGTTCTCTGGACCTGAGCTTATGTCAGATTAATCGAAAGACGTGCACTTTGGCCAGATGAGTCCACATTTCAGCTTGTTTTCAGAAAAAACTGATGCTCTCAGTTCTCAGTGCCAACGCCATCCAGTTATCAGAGAAAGGTGCAAAAGCCAACAGCTTTGATGGTATGGTTGTTCATTACTGCTCGCAGAATGTATACATGTTTGTAAAGTTACCATTGACTATGAGGTGGATTTTAGGATTTTAGAGAGACATATGCTGCCATCAAGGCAACGTCTAATGTCAAACCACATTCTACATGGGCTACAACAGTGTGACGTCATAGACAAAAAGTTAATGTGCCTGGCTGGTCCTCTGCCATGTCTCCTATTGAAAATGTATGGAGCTTCATAAAAAGGAGAATCAGCAGCGATCACAGACTGTAGAGCAGCTGAAGACTTATATCAAGCAAGACTGGACAACATTTTAATTGCAAAACTTCAACAGTCTCTTTAGTTTCTAAACAAATAAAAGGTTTATTAAAATGAATGGTGGTGGTACACACACCTCTGTCCCAACATTTGTTGAGAGTGTTGCAGCATCGAATTCTAAAGTGTATATTTACAAAATACAATTAAGACTGTCATCATCAAAACTACTGAAAATCTTTTCTCAGTTTAAGGTTAACATGAACAACATATGGATATCACAGACTTTTGGTTTTGTTGCATTTTGGGAAATATCCCAACTTTTCTGGAAATAAGGTTTATACATGAGATGGTGATGAAGACGCTGCCTGAGGCCGGAGACATCACTACCAGAGTTTGGAGAAGCGTTTGGGCCTAAAACTAAACCCATTCATGCAAGGCGTTGTGAGGCAAAATAGTCTCCAAAGTGATTTAGCTCAGATTCACTATTTTCATCAACATTGAAACACTTAAGACACATGTGGAGCTTCACTGGGGGTTTGAAGAAGAAAAACAAAGGCTAAATTTGTGGTTGAGGTTTTATGGAAATGGGTGGTGTTCTGCTTTGACGTGTTTCCTGGGTGATTCAGTTGTAAATGGACAACGCTGAGTTCCGGAGGGATCGGGGTCCAAGGTGCCTCAAACAGGTGCAGAAACCTGATCGGCCATCAGAGGTGCTCAGGCACATGCGCGACCATATACCGTGCGCAGTGTGGACACCATGCATCCACAGATGATGGATAGACAAAGTGCATGTGTGTGTGCATTTGACCAGGAAGCTGTTAATCCAATAAAGTTTTTATTTCCTCACTGCTAATCCTCACAGAGACCAGCATGACACTTTTTTCCTCTCAGAGGGATGTGTGTGTGTGTGTGTGTGTGAATAATCAATGAGGTCAGTCTTCTCCAGAGTGTTTGTGGCCTTCACAGATAAAACTGTTCCTGATGTCTTTATGTGTAAGAACACGAGAATGTCTGAGAGCAACTGCTGCAGATCAGCTCAAACATGTCCAGAAAAACTCAACCAGAATTATCTCCAGGAAACTCCTAAACATAGCCAGAAAATCCCCAAAACACCTCCATTAGAAAAACCCAAATCATCTTCAGAAAATCGAAACAAATCCCCAAAACAAGATAGATCATGAAAAAACTAAAAAGATAATGAGAAAACATCCCCAAAAACTAAAACAAAAAACTCCAGAAACCCTCCAAAACATCTCCAATAAAACCCCAAACATCTAAAAAAAATCACCACAAAACTACAGAACACCCCCAGAAAACCCCCAAAACATCTCTAGCAAATCCTAAAATGTCTCCAGATAATCCCAAAACATCTCCAAAACTCCCAGAACATCTTCAGATAACGACATCTTCAGATAAAAAAATCTTCAGCAAATCCCCCCAAAACTCCAGAACACCTCCAGAAAACCCCCTAGAACAACTCATCTCCAGAAAACGCCAAAAATATTTTCAAAACATCTGCTCACGTCCACAGACACACATCCATCATCTAGAGCTCAGAATCCACAACACACGGCTCTTCTAGAACAAACACAAAATGCTGCAGAACACTTTATACTACACACACACACACACACACACAGGACTTTAGCCCTGCTATCAGCTGCTGCATCTCTAATTATAGGGCATAATCTGATTGGCCGAGTGTGGTGAGGTCGTGATGCATGAGTGATGAACAGATTACCGTGGTAATGATATTATGGGATGGGTTGGGAGGAGATGAAGAACAATTAGATGGATGCTGCTCTAGAAGAGCAGCAGAATGTTAACAGGATGTATGTGGACCCTGTTTTGAAACACTAGTGTTGGATATTTTGTTAATTTGTTCTAGAAGCACAAAGAACCCAGAGGTGCTCATAGTTCTAGAATATTAACACAGCAAAAACATGATGAACTGCTCTTCTAGAACCACAGATAAAGAACAGAGACAGCCTCTGTGCTAGCACATAATAGCATTTGAAGAACACAGAGAGAAGAACCACTCAGAGGACACGGAAACTGGCACTGTTCTAGAAGATATACTTGCTGCTCTAGAACAACATACCTCTAATGTACAGAAATGTTCGCTGCATCCACATGTCCATCCCTGGTATAAAGGGTTGCCTTGGTAATCAGCACCACACACCTAAACCTCCACACATCACTGAGACACCTGTTCACTCTGAGCATTATAGAGGAACTCCACCCATTTCCCAGAATTCCTGTTTAAGATCAGATCAGAGGGTTTGGTGTGGGTCAGAACTGTTGACAGTGACAGAGAGAAGAACCACTCAGAGGACACGGAAACTGGCACTGTTCTAGAAGATATACTTGCTGCTCTAGAACAACATAGTTCTTAAAAAACACTTTTCTATAGAAACGGAACAGAACTTAAAGAATATAGAAACGGAGATGGTTCTAGATCAGCATTTAAGCACAGTGTGTGGCGGGGGATAGAAGAAGGCGAAAAAGCTCCACACACACACACACACAAAACACTGCAAAGCTGCTTAATGGTATGAGTGTGGGTCATTGTGATTGAGTCTGTGCTTTTATGTGTGTGTGTGTGTGTGTGTCCTGCTGGCATTTTGTTATCAACAACATCAAGTGACCTACAAGTGCCCTGTAACCACACACACACCCAGTCATGCTCTCAGACCACTCCACTCTATTAAAGAGCGCTGTGTAAAGCTGTAATGGTGTATCCCATCCATTCATTTTCCCAACCGCTTTTTCCATTTGGAGCTAATCTCTACAGACGATGGGCCCAACAGGGTTCACCCAGGACAGGA
Organism: Arnoldichthys spilopterus; assembly: GCA_037974385.1. Taxonomy (NCBI): domain Eukaryota; kingdom Metazoa; phylum Chordata; class Actinopteri; order Characiformes; family Lepidarchidae; genus Arnoldichthys; species Arnoldichthys spilopterus. The sequence continues at coordinate 30,578,926 of JBBPDA010000001.1, read as the reverse complement.
GGCTAACCCATCACAGGGCGACCCATAGACAGACAACCATTCACACACACTCTCACACCAATGGGCAATTAAGAGCATCCAATCAACCTATTGCAGCCTTAGGACAGTGGGAGAAAACCAGGGCACCCATGTGTGATGTGTTAACTCTCTTGAGATTTTATTTAGCTGATTCAAGTTCAAAGAAAAAATTTCCATTTTTTTCACTGACCAATATAATTGTATATTGTCATTATAAACACACACAAAAAGTTGGAACAGAGGCATGTTTACCACTGTGTTAATTCACTTTTCCTTTTGATTACACTGTTGAATCAATTAGGAACTGAAGAAACTAATTGTTGCAGTTCTGCAAGTGGCATTTTTGTCCATTACTTCATACAAGACTTCAGCTGCTCAGCTTTTTTTTTTATAGAAGACACATCTGGACTGCTGTCAGGTCCATCAAGCACACACACTGTCTGCAAAGCCATGCTGTTGTAGCACATGAAGAATATGGTCTGGCACTGTTTTGCTGAAATAACCAAGGACTTCCTGGAAAAAGATGCCACCTTGATGGCAAAATATGCCTCTCTAAAATCCCAAAATACGTTTTTACATGAGATTTCTCCAGATTCCCTGAATCTTTTCCCAGTATTATGTACTGTAGATGATGAAAGATCTCAGCTCTTTTTATCTTCTGTTGAGAAATGTTCTCGTTGAACTTACTGACAATCCTCTCATCACGTTGGGCACAAAGTGGTGGAGCCACAACCAATGAGACTGAGCTTTTTTTCATGATCCCCTCACCTGTTACAGGTCACCTGCTTTTTTGTGGAATGTTTCGAAACAGCATAACCTGAATGTTCTAAAGATCTTTCTCTTTTCATCATTTTGCTCCTCCCCTACATTTTTTGAGTGTGTTGCAGGCGCCAAATTCTAGTTTACATTTACAAAATACATCTTGTTGATCCGTGAAGTCATCGTAAATCTTTTCTTACGACTTTTATCAGTTAAATAAAGTCTCAAGAGTGTTAATACATCACACGTTCCAGTTTTTATTGCATTTTATGAAAAAACCTTTCATAAATATGTATGTATATGTTATAGAAATATGTATATGCCATACTAATAAAGTAGTATGTAAATATCTATATGTAATAATAAAGTGCCCCATTTGTGTGTGTAATATCAGTAAAGACAGGAGGCAGCCCCAGTGGAGCGCAGTGTGTCAGTAAGCGAATCCTTTATTTTATTGGCAATGTGAAAAATGACAAACAGCTGTTGATTTGGTGGGACTGGAGGGATATATGTGATTGACAGCTCTTGGTTTAGTGTGATTGGAAGAACACGTTTGACTGACACCAATTGTTTGGGTGTGACTGGATAGGTGGGTTTGACTGACATGTCATGGCTTGCTGTGACTGGACAGAGAATGATGACTGACAGTTTAATCTCAGTGAGATTACAGCACAAACAAACAGTGGACAGAGGCAGTCTCCAACACACACACACACACACATACAAACAGAGAACTCCTCTGTTGAATTTTGCAAAAAAAATATGAATCTTTCATGAAACAATCATGAGAACGAGAAACATTCACACTCACCATGACGTTCACACACACACACTCACTCACTGTTCCATTCACACACTCACTATGAACCTTCACACACTCACTGTTCCATTCACACACTCACTATGAACCTTCACACACTCACTGTTCCATTCACACTCACTGTAACATCCACACACTCACCATAACATTCACACACACACACACACATACACACGGTGACCTTCACACACTCACTGTAAAGTTCACACACTCATTATAACCTTCACACACTCACCATAACATCCACACACACTCACCATAACCTTCACACACTCACCATAACATACACACACATTCACCATAACCTTCACACACTCACCATAACATCCACACACACTCACCATAACCTTCACACACTCACCATAACCTTCACACACTCACCATAACATCCACACACACTCACCATAACCTTCACACACTCATCATAACCTCCACACACACTCACCATAACCTTCACACACACCATAACATCCAAACACACTCACCATAACCTTCACACATTCACCATAAAATCCACACACACACACACACACAGACACACACACACACACCATGACCTTCACACACTCACCATAACCTTCACACACTCACCATAACATCCACACACACTCACTATAACCTTCACACACTCATCATAACATCCACACACACTCACCATAACCTTCACACACACCATAACATCCACACACACTCACCATAACCTTCACACACACCATAACATCCACACACTCACCATAACCTTCACACACTCACCATAACATCCACACACACACACACACACACAGACACACACCGTGACCTTCACACACTCACCGTAACATCCACACACCCTCAGCATATCCTTCACACACTCACTGTAATGTTCACACACACACACACTCCATTAACTTCCTTGTGATCACCATAAAGTTTCATGAGCTCACCAGATTTACATCTGCTTTCAGGAAGCTGAAAAAAAGTTTGTGTGTTCTGTAGAAACTCTCCAGAAACGTTCACGTGGTCACCAAAAACATTCACATGGTCACCAGAAACTAAACTTTTTTGCACTGACCAGAAATGTTTGTGTAATCATCTGAAATATTGTGCCACACTGCTTTGTGCTCAAGAGAGACTGCCTGTGTATTTTTCCAGAGGATGAACATTTATGGTGAGCACAAGAAAATTTCATGTTTTTTGCAGTTTTTCCCTCTAAGAGCTCAATACAAACGCACACAACCCACATTAAACACACATGATCATGTGACCTTAGCAGTGTTAGCTCCTTGCACACACAAGTGGGCAGTGGTGGCCTAGTGGTTAGGACACTGTCTTTGAGACCCGGCCCGGGCACTACTGAGGTACCGTCCCACTACACTGCTCCCCGGGTGCTGTTGATAGCTGCCTGCTGCTCCA
>JBBPDA010000001.1:30513690-30526407 GCA_037974385.1 Arnoldichthys spilopterus | reverse complement strand
CTCTAACTCCCTCTCTCTAACTCCCTCTCTCTAACTCCCTCTCTCTAACTCCCTCTCTCTTTCTTCCTCTTTTTCTTCCTCTTTCTTCCCCTCTCTTTCTTCCTCTCTTTCTCCCTCTCTCTAACTCCCTCTCTCTTTCTTCCTCTCTTTCTTCCCCTCTCTTTCTTCCCCTCTCTTTCTTCCCCTCTCTTTCTTCCTCTCTCTAACTCTCTCTCTCTTACTTTCTTTCTCTAACTCCCTCTCTCTTTCTTTTTATCTCTCTCTCTCTCTCTCTCTCTCTCTCTCTCTCTCTCTCTCTCTCACTCACATTAATGTTGTTTAGCATTGTTCTGTAGGAGTCTAGTCTGTGGTTTATGTGAGTGAAGTGTGTTTGTGTGTGTTTCAGTGAGCACCAGGAGCTGGGTAAGCAGATCCAGGCGTGCCGTTCCGACCGATTAAGGCAGGACCTGGAGAGGGAGATGGAGAACCTGGTGAAAAAGATGGAGGGAAAAGGGGAGCAGATCGCCAAAGTCCGGCGCCACCAAGCAGTGGTTAGAACTGAACCTAGATTAACCTTAGGGCTGTTCTCTAGTGACACTGCAATTAAGCCCAAGATTAGACTAAATCGATGTCCAGGAAAACCAGCAGTATGCTCTGCCCAAAAGTGTCCCTTGAATGAGTGCAGCTACTTTAAAGTGCTCCCATTGCTGGCACAGGTGTTCAAATGACCACACAGCTTATATAATCTCCATAGCAGTGGACAGCTCATCTAGAGGAGCTTAACCCAGCCCATGTTCCCTAAGGGGCAGTCAGACTGGTTTCTCTGGAGATGAGCTGGAGTAGCCTTGCTGAGCCTCATGCTCTCACGGCTGAGTGCAGTCAGATCCTTACAGCAATGTTTCAACATTGGAGAGCTACATTTTTGCAAATCTAGTTTTGATGTGTTCAAGTGCTCCATCTTCTCCAATGCGGTCGCTATACCAGCCGTCTGCTTGGGCTCGTCCTTTCACGTTGATCCCACACGGTGGGTGATGAGGTGCAGCTCCTAAATGGACTTTATCATTGCTGTCGAAACAAATCCTTGCATCTCCAAATCAGTAATTTTTCAGGAGTAGTAGTAGTACTGGTTTTGTTGTTCCAGTCATCATGAATTTTGTGTAATTGTTACATTTACAATATGTCTAAGGGTAGTGACAAAAATGGATGGAAGGTTTTATCATTGCTCTCATCTCATCCTTCCATCTCCCAAAAGGTGACCATTTCTATTGGTCTGTTCCCAATACAATTTTAACACTGAGTAAAGAGAACCTTTTGTTTTCAAATTATGTTTAAAAAAAAGTGTGAAACACTTCAAAAATAGAGATTTTGTTCTGACTGTGATTTTTACATATATACAGATCTGCCATAACATTAACACCATGAAAACATTGACTGTCATTATAGGTGTAGGTGTACGACTAAGTCTTCTAAGCATCTCCAAAACACCAGGCCTTGTGGAGTGTTCCAGGTGTGCAGTACTTACCAAAAATGATCTAAGGAAGATCACCTTGTGAATCAAAGACAGGGTCAGGGGCACCCAAAAGGCTCACTCGTGCTCTTGGGGTATCTAACAATTAACCTGGGCACCCAAGACTTATTGATGCATAGGATAGGTGGTGAGTGCTGGTCTGGTGTGGCCCCACATAATAGCTACTGTAGCCCTAAATGTGGCTGGCTAGAAAGGTGTCCAAACAACCAGAGCTGCTATGGGATGAGGGGGACCCACATAGTATTAAGGTAGTTGTAATGTTTTGGCTGGTGGGTGTACTGTAGCTTTACTGTAGGGTTAATCATAGCTCTCTCTGTCTCTCAGATGGAGAAGTTGAAGAAGCAGTCTCGTTGGCGGAGTCCCGGTGGCGGCGAGGTAAGGGTCACGACCACAGTGAGCACCCGGGGCCACGCGGCAGAGCCAGTGAAGCTAAAGCCCAGGTCGGGAGGGCACGGGAAAGACAGTCTGAGACTGCTCCGGGATATGCGCTCCCTACAGACGTCCTTACGGTCCGACCAGGTGTCCTGGGACTACTAAAACTCAACCACACCCTCAGAGTATCGCCACAGTTTGGGACACAACACTGGACCAGACTGACTCTTTTAGAGTGGGCTTTACTTGAAAAGGGCGTCCGGGCCTGCTGACCCCTCAATGCTTTAAGCACAGTTCCAATACAGCCCCCGAAAATGCAAAGAACTGTCCAGAACGTTACTGCTGTTTTTTGGATTGCGTCTCTGACTGTTTGTGTGTTGATTTTCTAAGGGAGACTTTGCTGGCCCCGCCCCATATATGGTTTGTTTATTCATATCGCAATATTGACCTTTGCAGTACAGAAAACTGCAATGAGCTCTCAAACCAATCCCAGTGTTTCTTTACTTTGAGCTGTGAACGTCCTGACCAATCGCAGCTCGAGATGAGTGTCGTGGGTGTTTTGAATCAGGGTATTAATGTTATATGTTATAAAATAATGGAGGACAATCTTTAACTATATCTCGGTATTGATGAAATCATTTGCTCGATTAAAAAAAAAATAGACATTTTCCGTTTGATACGTTATGTAAAGTTTTTCACGTACGTTCTCGCCTTAATCGCCTCAGTTGGTTAGTGGGCTATGGAAAGATGAAGCCATGACTTTGGACCCACTGACAGGGAAAGGGAATAGCATTGGCTATGTAGTTATTTCATTACAGTGACCCCTGTTATGGGAGTGGGCCATAGAACAGTCAGTTCTTGAAAATGATGAAAAAATGAGGAAAAATGGGAGAGCGTAAGGATCTGAGCAAGTTTGACAAGGTTCTTATTGTGATGTCTAGACGACAGTCAGAACATCTCTGGAATGGCAGGTCTTGTGGAGTTCTACCTTCTAGAAGTGATCCATGAAAGTCAACTGGTGAATCAGAGACGAGATCATGGGCATCCAAGGCTCACTGATGCATGGCTAGCCTGTCTGTTCTGATCCCAAAGAGAAGCTCCTGTTACAATGGATTGTTAATACTGATAAGCTCTGATAAATAAGGTGCTATAACATATGTCCACCACAGTCAGCTGTTTCAGCAGGGACCTACTCCAATATTAGGCAGGGGATGCTAATGCTAAGGCTGATTGGTGTGTATATATATATTTGTGTTCAGTTTGAAGATTGTCCACACGGGGGAGCTGTTAACACAACATTGAAAGAGAGGGGAATCCAAACCAGCAGGATCTCACAAATGCATGCATTTGTCTTACAGATTTCATGTTTCAAGTACAATTAAATGTCCAAAATTGTAGAGGTAGCAGAACATTTATGGCACATTTTCTTGATACAGCTGCGCCAATTATCAATATTTTTAATTTAATATTGTTTTAGTTATTTATTTAAAATACTATTACTTTGGCACATACATCTACTCTGATAACGGCGCTTCCGATGTCCAGAAGATGGCGCAAGGCGTCGTTCTACTCTTGAGTCACAGTGTAAATCGGGAGTCATAGTTAGCAAGATGGCTGCAGAGACGCGACATGACACAGCATCTGCTTTCAATATAAAGAATCGCAGTAATTATCATATCACGGCCCAAATATTGTCTGTGTTGTATCTAAGCCTTTGTGGGAATTCCCACCTCTACCAAATTGTAATCTCAATATTAGCATTTTAATCGTATCTGCGCCCCCAGATTTAGCCGTTAGCTAGCAGGGAACCGAATTCATTGCAAAGTGTTGAGGGGTTTTGGATCATCTCTACACACAGAGTCTGAGCAGTAGTCACAATGAGAGTGGAAAACATTACAGATTTTTTTTAAGATTACCCACTAGATCAACTGCCATATGCTGAGGCTGTTGCTATGCTTAGCTATTGATGCTAACAGACCTGGTTAGCTTCGTTTACTAAGAATGTTGCTGCAGGCCTCCAGGTGGCCATTCTGCCTTTGGAAAAAAACTGAGTCCAAATACTTGTATTAATAGAATACAGTCAAACATTAAAAGGTAATTAAAAATCTTAAAACTCAGAGCTATACACTGATGGACTTCCTGGACAATGGGAAACTGTTGGTGGCTACTGTGAGAAGGTAAGACTTGTTGATTTTTTTTTTTTGGGAAATGACCATTCCTGGCCCACATTGTGTTTGATGTTTACAGTGTCTATATTTGAGCGCATTTGGAAAGTCTTGTCCAGATAATTGACTATGACTACATGTAGCTTGTTTGCACAGATGCTTTAGAATTGAATTTTTGTTATTTTTTCTTTACTCTTTTTGGCAATGCAGTGGAATGTTTTGACATTTGTTTTCAGCAATCCAGTCATTTTGCTGAAAAAACATGAGATTAAAGAATTTTAGCTTTTATCCTGGACACAGTTGCTTCTTTAAAAAATGGCTAACCGTTTACACCTTGGTCTTTGATGAAAGTGTGGAAATGTCATGTGGTCAGCTGTGGTTTCTCGATGACTTTGGGTAGGTTAAATCTTAGAATTGGCATGATCTCCTAAAAGACTGATATTTTAAGTCATGTTCCCCTTCATAGAACCTGGAGTAGGTATGAAAAACAGTACAAGGTGCTGAACTTGTGTAATGGAAAAGCTACTATAGGCAAGGAGAGCTGGTAGAAATGCCGTAGAAAAACGAAAGAGACAGTTTCTGCATAAATTCCTGAAGCTTATGTCCAAGCAAAGATGTTTTTACAATATAGAATAGAACTTGTTTGCTGGTCCAGCTACTGGGCCATTGTCACTGAATAAATGGTCAAGGGAAGATATTTGTTTTGCTTTTTTTGCATTATCCTCCCCCAAAAAAATCAGTTAAGTGAAATTTTCTAGAACTAGAAAGTGAAATAAATCCATAATTGTAAAGTTTATGACCATTTTAATATATTTAACTTAATTTAACTAAGTTTTATGCAGTCACCAGTATTTTTCACCACCTGCAAACCATAACAAACCAGCAAGACTATGAATTATTGGCCAATATGTCTGGTGAGTGCAGCGTTAAGGCTAAAAATGAAAACTAATTTGTTTTTGTTTATCAGATATTTTTCAAATAAAGTATTTATTTTTGCCTTAAAACACCTTTCCTCATTCTAATAATGTATATTGAATGAAAACATAAAACCTTGTCATTTTAAGAAATTTATTCAGATGAAAATTCACCTGTTTTTTTTTTTTTTTTTTTTTTTTTTCAGTTTTTGTTTATCATAACTACCCTTTCCCCATTTTCACTGAGAGGATTAATTTAATGACACAGTCCAACCTGTCCAATCTACACAGGTACTGTATGTCCGTGTACACCTTAGGCCACGACGACCCATAAAACCAACACTTCACCCTCACCACGAATTAGAAATAAACCTCCCAGTCCTACATTTCCAAATAATTTTAAATTTGTCGGTTTCAAACTTTGTCATTGACAGATGGTTTAGATATAAAGTGTTTATCATAAGAATTCTGAAGCATTTTTATATATTTACACTACCGTTCAAAAAGTTAAAATAACTTTTACATAGTATAAACTGGATTCCAAGGAAAATTAAATTTTTTTTTTTCTCATTTTTTATAACATTGTATTGATTTACTTTTCTGCATGGTATTGGTACAGCATTGGCCAAGTATTAATATTTAATTCATATTATTATACAGAAATCATGCATTCTAAATGTTTTATAGATTCATTTGACATTTATTAACATTTCTTTTTCAATGTTAATTTCCAAATGTTAAAGTTAAAATTCTAAAAAGTCTACATCTCCAAAACCTCTCCGAACTAAGACATCAATGCATCTAAAAAAAACTCTTTCTAGCTTGCTACGAATTATTAAAAGGTGAAGATATTACATCAAACTAGCACACCAAATTAAATGTATACATTTATCTGAAATTTTTTTTTTGCATGGAAAACATAGTCCAAACTTTACGGTAGTTTTTTAAAATGTATTTTAAATCCAGGTCGACTTATGTATAGCATATTTCCAGCTTTACAGTTTTTCTGAATTTTTAAAAAAAAAATTTTTTTGGAACTTAATATTTTTACTATAAAATGTTTTATTATTTTTTTAATACAGCTTTTTACTTGAATTGAATCAGAAAGGCCTCCGGGTCACTAAAACAAAGGGAAGAAAATAGCAAAGAAAGACCAACACTAGTTACATACTAACCATTTAAATAGATAAAATAATCTTTTTCCTTTTATCTTTTAATTACATAGAATAGAGAAACATTTCTTTCAATTCATATTTACATAGTCATGTTTAGGAGAAAGCAGCCTTCTCCAAGGGTGTGGGGTTGGCACGATAGAACGTTTTGAAGAAGAGAGAGAAAAAAACAGGGTTCCTTGTCACTTACAGATACAAACAAATATACCGGAAAATATATTCGTCAAAGTATGTGTAAAAAGTAATAATTTAAAAACACATTATTTACACATTGGAACATGGTCAAACTCAGTAATGCAGGAACAGCATATTGCACAAGAGATCAAAGGCAGAGAACAACATAATTATTTGTCATAATGTTCAAAATACAGCATGGAGAAATGGATAGGAACACCGTAAGAAAGCATTGAGACAATAAAGATTCAAGTCAACGGCCAGCATTTACATTTCTTTTCATAGAGCTACCTGGACTGAATACAGTAGAAATCAATAGAAAAATGAGTACACTCAAGCCAGAAATGGATCAAATTCCTGAAGAAGAGTCTAGAATGATTCATCCCTAAGCCTTCGTGGCAATCACGTTGATTATTTTACCACATCTACACCATTGACTGGGACTGTCCACTGAAAGTTCTTCAGACGCTCTTAAACATTAGGGTTCTTCCAGGGCTCCTCACTTGGATGTGTTATGTGGAACTTTGCGTCTTATGTACAGAACTGGTTCTTCTATGGCATCGCTCCAGAGGACCCTTTGTTTTTAAGATCCCTGCATGATGTTTGAAGAATATGGCTCATGTGGGAATTATCTGGCCCAGTGTTCAGTGTGGAGGTTGTTTTTTTTGACTCATTCTGGCTCGGAGATACAGTAGTTACATCACATATGGAAAGCTGGGGTGACGACCTTGTTGGCAGAGGTGAGGAAGTGTTGGCCTTACTTTAGCTGCACACCTATCGATGCTCGCAGCTCAGACAGTACACTCGACTTCTAGACGCCCAAAAATGGACCACACTGAGTTAGAAGGCCATGTGTGAATACGTTTTCTTAAAATTGACCTTAAAATTTTCAGTCGACAACAAATTTCGGTGCATTGTTCAGGGCCAGATATCGTGTGACTAAACCCCAGTTTGACTAAAATCACACTTGAAACGGTGAACACCTAAAAGTTGACGAAACCTGGCTTTAATGCAGATGAGCTGTGTGAACGCAAATCTGATTTTTTCCCTGTTATTTGTTGTCCGAGACGTATAGGATTCATGGCCAGCAGTAAGGCGCATCATCTGAATGTAGCCCAAGGCCTTGTTGACCCCTATGATCATAAGTGGACAGCACTAAGTGCAGGGATGATCCACTAAACGCTGAACTCTTCCCCTATCAGCTCGCTCCTCCTCAGCCTCACGCTGGCCAACGACTGCTTTTGGCTCTTCTGTTCAAGGCTGTCAACCAAAAATGTATAGATCTTCCTATAAGAGTTAAGGACCACCACAAAAATTGGTGGGGACATTCTCCCCAGCGTTACTGATCCATACGGCAGGAACACTGAGGACATTCTGAGGTTACTGTCCACTTGCGATAGGATCATACCCAGTGTGAACAGGCCCTGGCTGCTAATTGCCATTAAAGGGAACATATTGAACTGATAATACTATGGTGAAGTATTATTGGCTAACACACTTCCATGACCTCATTGTTCCTCTGCATTTTTATCCTCTATGTAGTTTGGCAAACATTTTTGCTTTCACACCTGTGCAAACATGTCTGGACCCATTTCAGATATATATCCCCATAGCTTTGGAGCTGTACATACGCATATGTTTTCATACAGTGTGTATTTCGCTTCTTTACGACCCCCTCAGGAAGGCAACACATACTTAATAAGGCAAATCCATATGTATATATTTTCTGCCAGCCTGAGAAAATAAATAACCTCTTCACATGCCTCGAAGGGCCGCGTAGCCCTTAAAGCGTCTCCGCATTACATGCACTTGATCAGAAATCAAAAAACAACACCGCTTCCACCTCACGCCAGGTCACCAGCTGCTGCAGAATCCCCACAAGCTCACGTTTGCTGAGTGGAACACGCACATAACCACCTGGTAGTGAAACCAGACTGGCCGTCATTCACTAAAGATACAGCACGGTGAGCGGTGTTTACAGCAGGCCAGATCTGCATCATCTGGTTAATACTGTGCCTCTAATAACTGTAACTGCTGATGATGTCGTAACTACAGGTGGGAGAATGGAGGGGGAGGGCCAAGGGCGAGTGAAGCCAACTGTGTTATCTTGGAATCTTGGCCACGGACGGTTACAGCACCATCGGGGATGGAACTCGCAGCCTCCCCAAGACCTTAGCCAGTGGTGCAGACGAGCCTTTCTTAAGAAAACTCTGGAGCAATCGGGCCAAACATGCTGCCAGTTCTTACCATTGGAAAATTAATCTAGGGCTGCAAAAAAATAATAAATCCATTCATGTGAATGAAACAATTATCAACGTTCATTTTTATTAAAAAGCTTCATTAAAAAAGGGGCGTTTTTAGATATTTAGGCCAATTAGTGAGCTCTGCACAGTTGCGTGCTCATGATAATGGATAGTCATGCATAGTCGCATTGCATAAGACACCTTGTCCTTAGTGCAGCAGTGTAGGATTTCTCCATCAAGCTCTTGCATTTCCATGAGGCAACGGCTCATTACTCAGCTGCCTTTGTGTGTCTCAGGGGGTTCAGGCGATTTGTTATTTTTTTTTAACAAGGTAGGTGGTCCGAATAAAACGCAGTTGCAAATTTTTGTTAACCCGGGGGGGGCATTTGTACTCAGCATTAAGCACACACACGTATATGGAGCAGGATCCCACCCAAAGTCACAGGGGCAATGCAGCCGATAGCTCAGGCAAGATATGGCAAATTGTTGCCTTTGCCCCCTAGTGGATATACTGCTTTACTGCATGAATGAGGCTTTAGATGTAAAGTTTTAAGGTGTAAACATTTTCTTTGAAAGCCGCAGGGTGACGACACTAAAAATGTTGTTAGGGGAGGAGGATTGGAGGATTGGAGGGTTCTGTTTCATCGCAGTTCCAATTTACATTTACCAGAGGAGTTTAACCAGGGGTCATTTTGCTAAAAAGGGGGTTGGCATCCCCCCCTCAAATCAGCACTGGCTTATGATTAATGGGGACCAAGCCTGCAGTCGTTTGGTGGGAATATGCCTATGTGTAGACAGTTCAGCATGGTGTCTGTCCAGCTGTCATAAAACAACAGAGAGGCTTAGTAGGAAACTGAAATTTAGCTGAAATGGCATTTTTGTCATTTACTGCACAATTATTTGAGTTTAACATATTGTACTAAAATATAAAATGTGTGCCATAACTTATGCACAGGCCACATTATATATATATACATACGTTAATGTGTTAATTCAGCATATAAATAGTAATCATGAATTAAAAAGCGCCTCTGTAAATGGTATTTGCTTATTTTCACTTAAAGAAAAATGGGCCACACTTTTGCACACAACTTAAAAATTAAAAATAGTGGGTTGCACTACACAATTTTAGGCTAACAAGCTCATTTCGGCTAATAAAACTAGCTAGCAAAAACAAGCTAGTTAGCCTACAATCAAACAAGCGTCATCCGTTTCTGTTTGGGGAGAACGTGGGGGGTTTTATCAGGTGGGCTTGAGTTGATCAATGGCTTGATTGTCTTGACATTTTTTTGAACAAAAGTGGTTGCAAAAAAAAAAAATAAAAAAAACCCAAAGTGAAATAAAAATGGCGCGTTAGCATGTAAAACCGACTAGCTTAGCAACAACATTTCGATGTGGAAAAAAAACTGTACTAAATCCACATTTTTACATTTCTCATGATTATTTAGAGGCGATGTTGATGAAGTTTACAGGAGGACAGATTATAAAATGAAACGATGCGTGAGGCTTTGTTCAGCTAGTAAAACGAAGTCAACTTTACAGAACATTCGGATTTATATTTATATATATATGAAAAACATGAGGCTACACACCGAGCGAAAATGTTCTGTTCACACAGATGGTTTGAATAGCTGGAAATGACATCATTAGCTGCAGCATATCAGTTCCGCTCACAAGCTCCAGTGTCTTAACTCTACGGTCCTAACAGGCCTCCATCTCCAAAAACAGCCTCCTCCTCGACAACCACGGACAAGGTGACGTATCGGCCTTTTCCCCCCAGAGGGGTTTGTCGCTGAGGAACCGTCGATTCCGTATTACTCTCGTCTTGCCGTTGGGCAGGCGACGTCTCTGCCGTCACTGGTCTCTCTTTCTGCACTCATCCTCCAAGCAGCCGTTCATGCGGTGGCTGTCGTCCCCGAACGCGCCCTGAGCCTGCATCAGCTCATACTCCTCGTCCAGGAAGTCCAGGGAGTTGTTGCTCGGCAAGCCCCGGATGGTGAACTTGTGCGAGACTTTGGACCACTGCTCACGATTGGCTGCGACACGTTCGTACAGCTCAGTTGACCGAGGGAAGATCTCTTGCAGTAGCCTGGCGGAGGGAAACATCCAAGAGCAATAGAGTGAAAAAACATCTTTTCTGACCCTCGAAAAAAAACTTAAAAAAAAAAATAAATCCAATAATTAATTCTATTTGTGAATAATTATTCAGAGCAAAGCAAAGTTTTTCTAAGAAGACAATATATGACTTGGTGAGTGAGTGTTTATGAAAAAAACGGAATATACACAGACCCTCTTTCTGGAAAATTTGGTAAACACCGTTAATTATGTAGTAAATATTATACATGATTCTGTAACCCCTATAACCACTATAATATTGTAGCCACTATGAATTATTTAGTAATTACTACAAATTATTTTGTAGCACTATGAATTATGTAGTATGTTGTAAATGCTTCTGTAACCCCTATAAATTAATTAACCACTATAATATTGTAGCCACTATGAATTATTTAGTAATTACTACAAATTATTTTGTAGCACTATGAATTGTGAAGTAAATATTATACATAATTCTGTAACCCCTATGTATTAATTTACCACAATTATTTTGTAGCCACTATGAATTATGTAGTAAATATTATACATAATACTGTAACCCCTATGTATTAATTAACCACTATACTTTTGTAGCCACTATGAATTATGTAGAAACTACTATGGGGTATTTCGTAACCGCTATGAATTATTATTAACCACTATAGGTTGTTTAGTAGCTACTAGGAATAATTTTGTAATCACTATGAATTATTTAGTAACTGCTAAATATTATTTGTTTTTAATGTTTTTAGTATCTACTATAAATTATTTAGCAACTGGAGGGAAATTTCCGAGAGCAATATAATATAAAATGTTTTCTAAGCCTAGAAAAAAAACATTAATTCTATTTTTTTGTGAATAATTATTCAATACAATGCAAAGGTTTTCTGAGGAGACAACAGGTGACTTGGTGAGTGACTGAATATACACAGACCCTATTTCTGGAAAATTTGGAACATTTTTTAAAAATGCAATAAAACCTTTATTTACCCTTTAATATTTAACATATTTAAAATTTAACACCTGCAAAACACCTAAATTGAGGAAGAGGGTGTTTATCACTGTGTTGCGTCACCTTTCCTCTTAATTACACACTTTAATCATTTGGGAACTGATGAGACTAACACCTGCAGTTTTGCAAGCAGATATTTTCGCCTTTTCTTGCTTGACACAAGACTAAAGCTGCTCAATAGATCTGGACTGCTGGCAGGTCAGTCAAGCAGACACATGGCTTTAACTAAGCCATGCTGTTGTAGTCTGTGCAGAATGAGGCCTGGCAGTGTCCTGCTCAAATAAACATTGACTTCCTTGGAAAAGACGATGCCTTGATGGCAGCATATGTCTCTCCAAAATCCCAATGTAGTTTCACACTTATCACTGTGTATCGTCACCCATGATGTTCTAGGACAAATTCGGAATATTCTTTACCCTTATGTTGCACGCCCATTTTAATTTGGTTGCAAGCATTAAAATCTAACAAAATACATTGAAATTGGTCTTTCAGAGCAACAAAAGTCATACTGTTGTCCGAACTGCAGACCTTATTGCATTTTACAAAATGTCCCAACTTTTCCAGAAATGGGGCTAGTACTAATAAACAGTAAATTATGATTCATTATTAAAGCTCCTGATAAAACTCATTTTAAACAAATTCATACAACGTTCAAGACCTGAACCTGTGTTTTTCTAATCAACATATCCATAATGTTTCATTAAAAAAATACATCCTTGTGATTTTGACCATATTTTAAATTTGTATTTATTCTGCAGATAAATATTTTTCCTGGAGAAAGACTCTTTCATTTATTCGAGTTAAGAGAGGAGGCTCACTTGTAGATGGGCATGGCAATGTGTTCCATGAAGCTGATCTGTAATTCAGGGATGTAGGCCTTCTCCCTGTCCATCATCTCACTGGGCCTGTTCCCCATCGCCTTCTCCTGCACATACAAGAAACAAAACGTTTGTCATTGTGAACACACTCAAGCACCACCACGACATGTGACCTCTGCATTTAACCCATCACACGTGCACACGTGGAGCAGTGGGCAGCTACCAACAGCACCCGGGGAGCAG
>JBBPDA010000001.1:30437618-30451207 GCA_037974385.1 Arnoldichthys spilopterus | reverse complement strand
GTGACTATTTGTCATTGTGAACACACTCAAGCACCACAACGAAATGTGACCTCTGCATTTAGCCCATCACACGTGCATAAGCAGGCAGCTGCCCGGGGAGCAGTGTAGTGGGTATTCAGGCCCCAAAGGCAGCGTCCTAACCACTAGGCCTCCACTGACGGCTGATCAGTGTTTGTTTGTGTTTGTATATATAAATATTGTTGATGTAGTTTTCTAGAAATAGAAAAATTCAAGATCTTTCTAAAATATTTTTGTAATATATATTTTTGTGTCTGTGTGAGAGAGACAGAACAAGAGCTTGAGAGAGAAAATGATCGTTAAACAGTGTGTTAATTTGTGCTGTAAGCACAGCCATTTTTCTTGATGCTGCTGACAGGGCTGAAGCCGAATAACCAACAAACAACTGTCTCTCTCTTCTGTCTCTCTCTCACTCTCTCTCTCTCTCTCTCACTCTCTCTCTCTCTCTCTCTCTCTCTCTCTCTCTCACACACACACACACACACACACACACACACACAGAGGGAATCAATAACAGCTTGACGACCGTAATCGTGTTAGGGAGGTTAACATGTGGGCCATTCATAAATATTTAAATATTAATAAAACTTCATTTCTGTCAGGCTAGCCCTGCAGGCACAAAAACATGGCTAGATGCCTTAGAGAGAGAGAGAGAGAGAGAGAGAAAGAGAGAAAGAAAGAAAGAGTGCATGTGTGTAGGTGGAGGTTGGGGCAAATTAAAATAATTCAAAATCTAAAACGTGCCTTTAGAATCTAGCAGTTCATGTTTATTTATATCAAAATATTCATAACATGTGGTCAACAGATATTTTCATCTGTGTATTTGATTTAGCTTAGCTAGCTCAGATTGTGTCTTGGGGAAACATTTAAAGCAGTTTTGGTGACTGTATGCAGTGAAATATTTAGGACTATTACACCAATCCCACACAGTCCCACAGTGGATCACACAACACGTAATATTTTTGGAGAGCAAGTGGGTTTGAGAATAAAACAAGTCAAAGGGGCGAGAGCTCTGAAACGTTTTCTGACTGATCATTTTTGTTCCCAGTTTTTCCATTTAATCGTCTGCAGCTCTACCCGCTAGTAGGACCAATCACGCCATACCATCAGCAATGGGAGGGTAAAAGTGAGCGTATGCTTCCTCCTAGTCTAGTGAAGCTTCAACACATCATCTCAAACTGTCAACATACTTGAATATAATGTCAGTTAGGAAAATATGCATGATTGTAATAATAAAATACAAGAACTTTTTAAAAAGGAAAAAAAATTACAGATGATCAGTTGTGCTATGCAGAGCACAAATTGTTAGATTTTGATGCATATCTGCAAGAAAAAGATTAAAGTAAATTAAATTAAGGGGAGCTCTTACTTCCAGGGAGTATATGCTGCTGGCTTAAGTAATGCAAACATTTTATTATATAAAAATATATCTAAATATCCAAACAAATGCTTTCATTTTACTTTCACTTTAAAAAAAAAAATTTTCCGATCAAAACATCGTCAGTGTCAAGATGTCAGTGGATAAACACATAAACATGGTCTTAATAAATGTATTGACGTCCGAATAAATGGCTGTGTAAAGGCCTTTAGTCCACTGTGTCTTGTCTCAATTGAAAAAAATTCCCTTCTTCCATTTCTAACCACCCACCACCACCACCCTTCCCTTTTCTCCCTCAGGCGAAGCAGAGGCACAACATCACCCTGCTGTGGGAGCAGCCTGTGCTGGACCTGCTGGCCCACGGCTACAACCTGCACTACGGAGCGCGCTCCATCAAACACGAGGTGCAGCCAATCCCCAATCAATATCACCATTATAAACAATAGTGATCAATACTGTCATTCTTTGGCCCACTGCTAAAGACTCAGCAGGCCGTCAGGAAGGAAGGATGAGCTCAGAAAGATGAGGAAAAAGGGTTTAGAAATGAATGGTGGTGTTATTGGTTTATTGGCAGGAAAAGTCTGGTGGTGGATGGTATGTAACTGAACGTATTGAACTGAACATTTTTGACAGTTGGACATAATCTTTAACAAACTGGGAATAAGTAAAAATCAAAATGTTGTTTATAAGGAAAACAGTTTTGCTATTTTCAGAAAAAAGTTCTCAACTGTAATGAGTGTTTCTGTAGCAATTTTTCATTTACTATTATTGTAATGTTTTTTAGTAATTTTGTACCATTTCTGTTGGCCCATTCATTATTTACACATACTGTGAAGAGCAACTGCTGCTTTTAAAAGTATTAAAACAATAAATAATGAGTAAATAAAAATACATATAAAAAACTGACACCAGCAATACACTTATTTCATATTTTCACTGCTTATACCTCTGCATGTCTGCTATCTCTTCCATTGCATTAGAAAAATGTTCCCATAGAAAGTCCCAATGTCAAATCAGCATTTGTCTGCCCTTGCCTGTTGCCAGGTGGAGCGTAGGGTGGTGAACCAGTTAGCTGCCGCCTACGAACAGGAGCTCCTCCCTAAAGGCTGCACCCTTCGCCTGACTGTGGACGGAGAGATGGAAGATGAGAGGGAGGGAGGTCCAGTACCTTCCCTCCGTTTGGAACTAGTGGGTGAAGACAGCAAGTCCCAAAAACTGAACATCCGTCCCCCGCTTAACCCAGAGGAAGTAAACTTCGCCCACTAAATACCTGTTAAGGTCAGCATGGTTTGAGTTAACACTGTGATTAGGGTAAGGGTTGAGGGGACTGGTTACGAAGTCTGTTGAGCTTCAGAAGTAAGATAAATGATAATTGACCATATCGACGTGTCAATTATGTCACTTGAACTTCCTTGATGCTACATAGATGTTTTGTTAATGTAAGTTAAGAAACTGTCCTGTTTATAATGTTCCTTTTGATTCCTGTAAACTTGTTTGAAAATTGAGAGTTATGGACTTAAACTTGCTGTTTATAGTTAAAGCTAACTACAGTACAGGTTGTTACATTTTAGCTAGTTATACAAGCTAGAGTTTTAGCTAGTTCAAACTACAGTTATAACTAGGTAAAACATAAGCTAAAACTATGCTAATACATAAAATGACAAATATAACTAGCTGTAGCTATGACTAGCTAAAATGTGACAAGCTATAACTATAATTAGCTATAGCTATAACATGCTAAAATGTAGCAAGATAGAACTAATGGAAGTTCAAACTATTGCTTTAACTAGCTAAAATGTAAGAAGCTATTTCTATAGCTAGCTGTAGCTATAACTAGCTAAAATGTGACAAGCTATAACTATAATTAGCTATAGCTATAACATGCTAAAGCACAAGCTATTACTATAGCTATGGCTATAACTGACTAAAATGTAACACGATAGAATTATAGTTAGTTCATATGAATAGTTCCAGCTAGTTATGTTTGGCTAGTTAAGGCTGTGGTTCTAGCTAATTAAGTTCTAGCTTTCTAGCTAGTTCTAGCTTATAGTTCAAGCTAGATAAGTACTATAGCTATGATTGTAGATAGTTAGGTTTTGGTAGTTATAGCTGTAGTTATATCTAGTTAAGTTTTAACAATGTACAGCTATATTCATAGTAAGCATCATGAGGCGGTTGAAGATTGTTTCTGAATTCCATGCCCATGAGGTTGCTCTGTAATGAAGTAAACAGCATTGTGTATATGTAGTTATATCACTTACATATCTGTTACATCAAGCAGCCATCTTTAACCTTGACTTAGTGAGCACATTTAGTACAGCTACATAACTATTAAGTGACAAACTTGAAATATATACAGAGGAATGTCACATCATATCACTTCTCAGGTAGTTCACATTAGCACTGGTGAAAAAAGCAAGAAGAGACCAAATATCTTTATTCAGCTATGTGAATTTCAACCACTTTTGTAATTTAGTTAGCAGTGTTCTTAAAGCTGAATATTGAAGAATATCATATCATTCATAGGTTTATTCGTTCATAAACAAATTCATTGAGATAAGCCATTGATAGGAAGGCCTAGGCCTGTCAGGGTGGCAGCCATAGAAAAACAGCGATATTTGCCATGTGTATAAAGATATATAGAGGATTATAGATGTTTATATTTATTGAAGGTTACATATAGCAGATTAATTTGTCAGTGTGATTGTTGGCTTTATATTTTGAAGTAATGAGCTCACCATTGTGAATGTGCCATCATGTGAATTTGGAAGAAGTTATTCACATTTTTTTTAAAGCTGGTCAGGATTCTTTACAGCTAAATGTACATTGACTAATTTCTGTGTGTGTCAATAAATAAAATGTGATAAGGTAATATGGTAATAATGGATATTTCAGGATATATTCATGTATATATAATGATAATGTGCCCCACATTGATCCAATGTATGAAAAACACCATGTTGGAATCTAAATGGCTGTAAAATTGCTGAGTCATGAGGCCTGTGTGTGTGTGTGTGTGTGTGTGTGTGTGTGTGTGTCTGTGTGTGTGTGTGTGTGTGTGTATATGTGTGTGTATATGTGTGTGTGTATGTGTGTATATGTGTGTGTGTGTGTATATGTGTGTGTGTGTGTGTGTGTGTGTGTGCGTGCGTGCACCAAAACATTAAAACCGCCTGCCAAACCAACTTCGACTGTGTTGCAATGTGTGTTCTGACCCCTTTTAATCAGAGAAAGCATTTTTACGTTTTGGGCTACAAGTTCTCAGTTCTCCTGTAAGATTGGATTAGTCAAGCTCACATTTACTCCCCACACACATCAGTGAGCCTTAGGCACTCATGACCTTGTCACTCATTCACTAGTTTTCCTTCCTTGGAACCCTTTTTGTAGGTACTAATCACTGCCTACCTGGAACACTCAACAAGACCTGCTGTTTTGGAAATGCTCTGGCCCAGTCATATAGCCATCACATTCACATCCCCCAGATCCTTACACTTGCCCATTTTTTCTGCTTCCAATGCATCAACCTTGAGTGCTGACTGTTCACTTGCTGCCATATATGTCCCACTCTTTGACAGGAGCCACTGAAACAAGATCATCAGTGTTATTCATGTCAACTGGCAGTGGGTTCCGTTGGCTGATCGGTGTATGTAGAGTTACGACTGATACAGAATGGGCAAGTTATGCTGGCGTTAAATACCAGCTTTGATTTCTAGAAGCAATTTTCATTCTTACATTCAATGAGTATTTATGATATACATTTCACATTAGCCAGTAAGGGACACTTTATAATTCTTGCCCACCAATATTCAATCAGTAAAAACAAATCCCATCTACTCTCTCTCATCCCATTGTATTTTTTAATTAGAGTGGCGTTAAGTCTGGAATGTGTCGTCCTCTGCAGGTTGCTGTCTGCAGCCGAAAAAGAGACGCGTTGCGGAAATTTGTCAGGGAATGTGAGACGTGGCTGTGTGTGGGGTTTAAATGAGGAAAGGAGCAGAAGAAGGGGTGTTGAAGGGCGGGAACAATGCATGGAGGAACATTCCTCTTTCACAGCATCTCTCCATACACATGTAGAGCATCCTCCTCCTCCAGTAGGGAAGGAATTAGCATTGCAAAAACCCAAGGCGGAATGCGGGACCCCCCGGCATTCTACTGACAGTATGGACCTCCCAGACAACCGCACACATACGCACATGCAGACCTTACCTCTTCCACATCGGTGTGCGTTTATCTACATACATTTTTACACAGTGTCATGACTTTGTAGGGAACTCCCTGTTTCATTTTTCAGACTATTTGGAATCATTTATTTTTTGTAACTAAGGTTAAGATTGGGATTGGGATTGAGATATATCATCCCTGTCCAAAACATCCAAATATTTAAGTTTTTAATTTTTCAGTGTTCATCAGTTACATCAAATCTGTCAGTACTGTAGTTGTGCATTACCTTTGTAAACCCAATGCCAATTTTATGTCTCTTCCTTCTTAAACCCAACCAGTTACAGCTGTGTCCTCCCAAAGCTCTAACTGACATGTTCCCCTTCAAAGAGAAACACAAGCAGACATTTCTCTCGTGTGCATCCAGAATGAATTCTAAAGGAGAGATATCTAAGATTAGATACATGCAGAGGGAAGGGAATGTCAAAGGAAAATAAGTTTCATTAAAAGCTACATATATATATATATATTCAAGACAGAGAGAAAATGGGACTCCTAACAACCACAAAGGCCCTGTAGACCATCAAAACTGTCCCCATCAGCTTTTGGAGGTGATTCCGTTTTAAAACCTAGCTTTGGGTGAAGTGTTTATTATTTTAATCCAGTGAATAAATGATTCTTAGAAAACAAATCTGCCCAATGTGTTGAATAAAAATAACCAGTTACCTTAGTCAAAAACATTGTCTGCGTCTAGTGATAGGATGATTAGGTAGAATAGTCTGTACATATTGTCAGAAAAATGAATTTTTAATTAATCCTGTCTTATCTGGGTGAATTGACAATGGGATAACTGTTTCAACTATTGATTATTGAGAAGCCAATAGCTTGAGGGATTGGTAGGCTCTGTTGGGTTTTAAAATTAGTGATATGTTAGCTTGTGTGTGTGGGTATCAGTGAAGTATTTTTTTAATTTCAGTTAAATTTATTTATTATTCCCATTAGATAAGCAGAAAGAAAAGTCCACAGGTGTTTATCTCCATCCTTCCACTGTGAGACTTAACATTCCTGGTCTAAAAGCATGTGTAACTGTTCAAACATCTGAAACAGCCCAATTTGAAAATGGAGTGTAGGAATTTATACACAGGTGAGTGTAAATTTGTCTTTGAGATTTCTTGGATGGTGAGAAGCAAAAAGTTTAGCCACATTCTGAGACTTAACTCTCATACAGAGAAGGAAAATTCTTGCAGAAAAACTTGTCTTTAGAAAAGAATGCAAACTGTAATGAGGGTAAAGGCCGAACACAAACTGCTGAACAATGTGACATATTTAGTTGTTTAGGTTTATGCAGGGGATGACTGCCCCCTCCTACACTGGAGTTAAAGCCTCTTCTGAAAAGGCTCCAAGATGTTGCACCATTGCTGTGAGGACTTGATTAAAACTACAAGAGCATTAAACCTGTTCTGGATCACAAAGCCCATAAGTCAGTGGAAATGTAGGGGAGCCCCATGACTCCACAGAACCCAATTCCTCCATCAGTTCATTGCATGGGGATGGGGGGGGTGCTTTTGCTGACATTTCCCATTGGCTATGGTGACCTCAGGCCCAGAGCATACCATGCTGTTCTATTGAGCTGCAATAGCTGCTGGTTACTAATTTGAATCCTGTGTCAGCAATTATTTGAATTATTTGTATTATTATTGGACCCTTAAGTGTATATAATACATTTGTGTGATCCCAAATCCTGACCTTGCATAAATGCAAACCTGCTGCTTATAACAAAAAGAAAAGGTTTGTTAGTGGAGAAGAGCGAGGAGAGAAGTTACTGACTGAGACATGAGCAGGGAGTTGCAGTAGAGATGCTCTCTGAGTGGAAAGTGCAGAGACAGACAGTGAGGGGAATATTGGATGACATGTCAAAGTGAATTTGAGGAGGGGAAGGTGGTGAAGGCAGCTAAGTGTTACTGCCAGAATATCATTCAGCCGCTTAAGAGTGAGAAATCCACTTACACTCTCACACAGAGACTTTCATTTCCACCGAGGTTTGGAAGACGCTTTTGTGTTTCCTTTCAAACACAAATATCTCCCCCTGCCCACCACCACCATCTTTTTTGTTGTTATTTATATATAGTTAGTTTTAATCTCTAATAGGCAGTTTTATTATTGAAGATATTAGGGATAGGTCTGATATTTTTTTCCATAAATTCGGGTCAAATGACAATGAAAACAAGTTAACACTTCCTCTAATGCAGGGTAGAGGAAGGGTCTCCAACTCTGGTCCTTGGGGTGGAGGGTTTTTTTGGGGGGTACAGCACAGTGTGGTAGTTTCCCTCCTCAAACCCACTCACTAAACCTGACAATGAAACAGGGAGTTGGTCCAAATGTGTTTGAGCAGGGAATTCACCAAACTGAGCATTCCTTTTTGCTCTACATAAACACAGAATTTCTATTTTTTTGACATTATAGAACACAGAAACACAGTGCCATAATTTCTGCATTTTCAGGTCACTTTATCATTTATTTATTCAAATTAAATAAACAGTAATAAATGTGTTAAAATGTGCAGAACTTCTTTGTGAAGCCATATTGTCACTCAGAAAGTCAACACAACTTAATCTGACACAAAACTTTTCAAAAGAATTGGAATATGTAATGGAAATATGTTTTATTTAAATGACATGTTTAGATAAATCTGGGTATAAAAATTCTGTCATTCTGTGACTTTTGTGATTAAGTCATTTCAGTGACAGAAGTTCATTGTATGGTACAAAAATATAAACAATTTTGTCTGTCAAAATCTGAATATATATTTGCAAAATGTCCATTTGACCCTGCTGACCCCTACACTACCATGTATATAAATCCTTTTATGAAGTGGGAAACAAGTAGATTATTACTATCCATTCATCCAATATGTACACCCATCAGCCACATCATTAAGCACACTGCTAAGTGAAGTGAATAACACTGATGATCTGCTCACAATTACTCCTGTCAAGGGGCGGGAGATACTAGGCAGTAAGTGAACAATCTGTTTTTAGGTTGATGTGTTGAAAGCAGGAAAAATGGACAAGTGTAAAGATCTGGGGATCAAACTGTGATGGTTAGATGACTGGGTCAAACTATCAATGATTAGCAACTTTAAAAAGTGGCCTAAAACGTGTGTGTTTATGTGTAGACGAAAGCCCAAAAAATTAAGGAATACCAAGCTTCACTAGTGTCTTTTTTTGCACTACACAATTCTAAAAGTGGTCACTGTACTGTTCACACTACACAGCCTCCAGACTCCTGATCATACGTGAGACTGTTGTGTAGTGTGAAGACAGGGACACAGACCACACCATCCTTCAGCACGACTGGTGACAACGTTCTCTCATTAAAAAATCATGCGTGAAAACACAGGAGTATAAAAGTGGGCGTGTACGGGAAATGTTTAAAGAGAGAGAGATGGGGGGAAGAAAGGATGAGGGCACTGTGGATTGTGTTATACAGAGAGAGCTGAAGGTAAGTAAGCAGGCCACGGTCCCACTGCCATGTCATGGTTTTATGTTTATGCCGAAGTGTTTGTCCCTCGTCTCTTTCCGTCCACAGGGTTCATACATGGTGATTGTTGATCACCGATCAAACGTGTAATTGCAACCATTTGATTGACTCCAAATTAGCCAAAAAACTGTAGTGTGAACAAGGCTTAAGCAAAAAAAAAAAACTCTTGCATATCAGGAAGTTTGCCTCGTGTTTAGCTTTAAGCTTTTTTTTTTTAGCTTAAACGAGAATCACGTGACTTTCCCCGCATATTTACCCTCCGAACCCGACGGTCTGGTGAGTCTTACACCGCGTCCCTTTCTTTACAATGAGGAGAGAGAGGAAAAGAAAAGCCCCCCCCCCAAAAAAAAAAAAAACCCTAACCCAACAGTCCGCGCCGCGTCGTCTTTCTCTTTTCTGCAGGAATAAAAGGGAAGAATCCATTGTGGCTAATTCGGCCGTGGCTCGGGAGCAGCTCGCGTGGCAGATTGCGGCTGTAATTAGTTTAGAGGAGGGGGAGGGCTCTAATTTCATTAACTCTCCACAACCGCAGCTGGGCGGGGCTCCGGGGCGCGGGGCCACACACTCATCTGATTAGCGCGAGGGGCCGGGCGGGCGGCGCACACGAGACATCGAGTTTCTCTTTTTCTTCCTCTTTTTCTTTTTTTCCTCCATCAGCGCGACCATTCCGGGTACACACACACACTCACACACATCTCTCTCTCTCTCTCTCTCTCTCTGCCTCTCTCTCTAATTCTCTCTGACAGTATATCAACTATATATAACTCAACAGTGTCTCAAAAGTATTTATTATGTAAAAGAAAATATTTATAGACCATGTTTATGATTTATGTTTACACCCCTATTGCTAGACAGACAGACAGACAGACAGATAGATAGATAGATAGATAGATAGATAGATAGACGGATGGATGGATGGATGGATGGATGGATGGAGGAATGGATGGATGGATGAACGGACGGATGGATGAATGGATGGATGAACGGATGGATGGATGGACAGATGGATGGATGGATGGATGGATGGATGGATGGACAGATGGATGGATGGATGGATGGATGGATGGAGGAATGGATGGATGGATGGACGGATGGATGGATGGATGAACGGACGGATGGATGGATGGAGGAATGGATGGATGGATAGAGGAATGGATGGATGGATGGAGGAATGGATGGATGGAGGAATGGATGAATGGATGGAGGAATGGATGGATGGATGGATGGATGGATGGATGGAGGGATGGATGGATGGAGGAATGGATGGATGGATAGAGGAATGGATGGATGGATGGAGGAATGGATGGATGGATGGATGGAGGAATGGATGGATGGATGGATGGAGGAATGGATGGATGGATGGATGGATGGATGGATGGAGGAATGGATGAGTTGATTTGTTAAGAATGAAGC
This sequence comes from Arnoldichthys spilopterus, assembly GCA_037974385.1. Classification (NCBI taxonomy): domain Eukaryota; kingdom Metazoa; phylum Chordata; class Actinopteri; order Characiformes; family Lepidarchidae; genus Arnoldichthys; species Arnoldichthys spilopterus. The sequence continues at coordinate 30,440,700 of JBBPDA010000001.1, read as the reverse complement.
AGAGTGAACTAAAGGCCCAGCGGATGTTAAGGCTGTTCTACTCTCAGATCTAGAGAAACGTTCTAAATGTTCTAAACCGCAACAGACTGTTTGTGCCACTGGCGCAGTTAAACACGCTTTTCTGTTAGATGCACATAACAGTGAACCGAGGTCAGAAAACACACTGCAGTGGGGTGAGGGGTGGGAGGGTGGGGGGTCAGCTCAGCGTCAGAGGTGAAGTTTGCAAGGAGATCAAACTGTTTCACTTTTAAGCCTCGACCCCCTTTAAACCCTTCAAAGTCAGTATCTCTCTCACTCTTTCTCTCTCTCTCCGTCTCGCTCATCAGCCTTTTAAATCTGCTGTAAAGCCTCTGTTTGTCTTTAAAATGCGCGCTAATCCGGGTCTAAACTCTCCCGGGGGGGGGGCTTCCCCGCACCTTTAAAATTCATTGGCCATTAAAGAAGAAGCAGAGCTTATTGCCCGGGAGCTTGGTTACATAAGAGGCGGGGCCCGAATGCTTTTCACCGTGATTGACAGGCCCGTAGCGCAGTGGGTGGACTGTTCAGAATGTTCAGGCGGCGATTGGAGTAGGATCGTGTCGACCGATCGCGATTTTAATTCATCGATATTTTCTTATTAATTTATATATATATATATTTATTTTTTCTTTTGCTATTGAGATCGTTTTGTACCAAAATCTTTTCCTCTTTTTAGGCTCCTGCCAGCTTTAATCCCCCCGATGTTGTTCCACTACCCCCTGTCCTTTCTTACCTGCTTCAAATACTATTGGAATTTTAATGGACTCAACATTCAATCGGCTTTATTAAGCTAAAACAAGTCGTTTTTTTTAGAGTGCGGTATTTGATCGATCTGTACTTTTTTTTTTAACAAAATACCTTTATGCTGGATCGAGAAGGCCAACATATTCCACTTTTTCTGCTCTAAGTGGCTCAATTAATTTCTCATAGTCTTTAAAACATGCCCATATTTCTCCATTTCTGCTTTGCCATCACAAAAAGGGTATTTTCAGACCAAAAAATGGAGGGGGAGGGTGGGTCCCTCCTCCCTAATCGAATTCAGCTTCGCTTTAGTTTGGCTTCTCTCGTCCGTCTGACATTAATGGCATCCGATGGGTCGCGAGGGGGGTCCCGCTCAGGCTCCTGCATGCAGATTGGAGTAATGAAGCTGGGAGGTAGAAGGGGGTGGAAGTAGGAGGGGGTAAGATTGATGAGAAGAAAAATAAGTCTGATGGAAGAGTGATGGATAGATGGAGAGACAGAGTGGGGCTGATATAAATAACCATCTATGATGCTATAAATAATCAATAATCATTAACCGCTTTCATTAGCCAATGGGATTGGTCAATAGTTTATAATTCCGACCTGTGCGAATGAAAGCAGCCTATTAGAGGACTGCTCAGCTAATCCTAAACAGCCTATTGGTGGACTGCTCAACCAATAGCAGCTTATTGTAAGATCGCTTGATTTCTCGCTCCTCTGGTGTTAAAAGCCAGAGCCTCGGTCTGGAAATGAACACAGCAGTGAACCGCTGTTAACACCAAGCAGAGATATAACTAGCTGTGTCCGACTAGCTGTGTCCGACTAGCTGTGTCCGACTAGCTGTGTCCGACTAGCTGTGTCCGACTAGCTGTGTCTGTGTCGCTGTCTGGTGCTGAAGTAAGTGTGCTGCTCGTAAGGACACTGTGACGTATGAAACACAATAATTATTTTAAGTGTTAATACGTTTACATTTGTTTTCGAAATGAATAATAATTATTTTTAATATAATCAATTATGTTTAATGTAACAGTAATGCATTATTTAAATCATTCATTCATTCGTTTATCTGTTCATGCATTAGTTCAATGTAAATATTACACACTACCACTACTACTGCCACTTATAGCAGTATAATAATAATAATATATTTTAAATTATTATTATTACTATTATTATTATTATTATTATTATCATTATTATTATGGTTGTTGTTTCTATTATTATTACCTACATTCAGGTGTCTTTATTATTTATTTATTTATTTATTTATTTATTTATTGCGACTGGATGGGTTTTGCCTTTAAGCAAATCATTTTCGCCGACCACATGTTCATCCCCCTAAAAATTAAAATAAAATAAAGATATGCGTATAATAATAATTTTTGTGGGCGTTTGATCCTTTGGGATCTGGTCCAGTTGGTCCTGAGCTTAAGCAGCGCTGTGCGCGACAATAAACCTGTGACTGATGTGTAATGTGATGGCGCGCGTGCTGAAAGGCCTTTCTCGAGGAAGTCTCCAAGGCCACTTGTTGCCGCTTACGGTGCCTTCGTCATCACCCTCCTCCTCTTCCTCTTACTTCTCCTCCTCCTCCTCCTGCGGATGTGATCTGTCTGCTGGCGGGAATAAAGCGCGATGGTTGATGGCTATAATTTGGCCACTGATGGATGGGGAGTGAAGGGGAGGAGGCTCGCCACCATCCGGCCTAACATTCACCCAAATATACCGTGACAGGCAGAGCGAGAGCGCTCCGGGACAACCGGGATAGGAGGGTGCGGCCGAAGAGAGAAGCACACTGTCGCTTAAAACAGCATTAAAGCACCATCAACGTCATAACCACATACATAATCACACACCATACAGCGTCGTAACACACTATAGTGCGTCAAAATGCCATACAGCATCATAACACACTATACATCACAAACACACTATAAAGCATCATAACACACCACACTGCATCATATTACACTATACAGCATCATAACACACTATACATCACAAACACACTATAAAGCATCATAACACACCACACTGCATCATATTACACTATACAGCATCATAACATACCATACAGTGTCATAACACACCATATAGCACTATAACACAAAGGCCACCATACCCTATCATACAACACTATTACCTACTATAACACCCTTAAAGACCACCATACAATATCATCATACAGCATCACATTCCACATAACACAAAGACCACCATACCCTATCATAACATCCCCATAACAACATCAAAGACCACCATACCCTATCATAACATCCCCATAACAACATCAAAGACCACCATACCCTATCATAACATCCCCATA
>JBBPDA010000001.1:30427360-30434860 GCA_037974385.1 Arnoldichthys spilopterus | reverse complement strand
TGGCCGCCATGGAGGCGTCGGCCTACGCGGACTTCAGCTCGTGCAGCCAGGCCAACACGTTCCAGTACAACCCCATACGCAGCGGCTTCGGCGCCGCGCCGGGCTGCGCGAGCCTCGGCACGGCCAGCTGCGCGCTCGGGGCGCTCAGGGAGCACCAGCCGGCGCCGTACAGCGCGGGTAAGCCGCTCCGCGCGTCGCCGCGCCCACACTGCGCCCACACTCATCGGTCATCGCCCGGAGCCGTAGAGTGAAAACAACACCTAAAACTTTACTGCAAACTGTAAAACTTTACTGTAAAGTCCGCCGTTTAAACGCGGCGCGTCTGTCGGGGTCAGCGCTTGTGTTGGTGCCACCATCAGTTTGACCGTCGCGTTCCTCCGCGGACAGCGCAGAAAGCTGAAAACACACACACACGCGCGCGCGAGAGCCAGTTTACCTACACACGCCACCTATACACCCATACACCTTTATACCTACACAACACACGCGCGTCAACTTAAAGCGCAAATTTTATTTTTTCCGTTTTCACAATAATTTTTTCAACAACAAAAAAACAACAAAAAAACGCGCGCAGTTACACGAGCCAATCACTTTGCTAATCAAACGTTAAATTTCCCCCTAATTAACATAAAACGATCAAAAATAACGGGACTACATTTTATCTCATTAAACGTGTTTTGTTTGTTTGTTTTATTGTTTATTTCCCGGGAAAACTGACTTTCATAATAAGAGTTACAGTTCCAGCATGTGATGTAAAAACTAAAAAACTAAAATACCTTTAACTAAATGCACTATTATTATTATTACTATAATTATTATTATAATTATTATTATTATTATTATTACTATAATTATTATTATTTATTGAAGGTCTGGGGACACATATTTTGCTCCTTTGGTTTTAACCCCCCGCCTCGTTCTCCTCTCTCAGTGCCCTACAAGTTCTTCTCGGACCCGTCCGGACTGAACGAGAAGCGAAAGCAGAGGCGAATACGCACCACCTTCACGAGCTCGCAGCTGAAGGAGCTGGAGCGCGTGTTCGCGGAGACGCACTACCCGGACATCTACACGCGCGAGGAGCTCGCGCTCAAGATCGACCTGACGGAAGCGCGAGTGCAGGTGCTTATATACTTTATTGCTATAACTATAATGCATATATATATATATATATATATATATTTACAGCTGTAAAGTTGATATGTATTGTATGTATATTGGAAGGAAAATGGTCTAAACAAGTATTTATAGTTATTTCAACACAGACAACAGGGATCATGAGCAGGGCATTCACTGACAGAGACTGGAGTAATGAGGGGCCTTACAGTGTGTTAAACCTGCTCAACAGTGAGTGGAATTACATTATAGAGGCAGTAGAAGAGGATATAAGGATATAACTCTGCAGAATTACTCAGGACAAGGTTTTGCATGGAATCTGTTTTGAAATGCAGATGTGATTTGGGGCAAGGCCATTCTGGAGGAATCTGGTACCTATGAGGAGAGAGTGCATTAGATGGATCTGTGCTTGTCTTCATATTTGCTCTTTTAGAGCAGGAGGTTCCCAAATAGAGATGAGTACAGTTAAGAGATGGTGGATCCAGTAAGAGGTTTGTTATGCTGTAGTTGTACATGGAAACTTGAGGAGTTTCTGGTCTTGATAGTTTATTTTTGTTGCTACCTCTACTTCTGCTTGAGTCACTGAAGGGTCAAGCCATGCATGAAGGTGGTCTAAAGCCACCCAAACCATAATCGCCGTCAAGAAAATGAGTTAACAGGTGTCGTCACCTCCGCAGGTGTGGTTCCAGAACAGGCGCGCCAAGTTCCGCAAACAGGAGCGCGCCGCCAACTCCAAAAGTGGTAGCACAGGCACCAGTGGGAGCACCAAGAAGTCAGGTGAGGCGCGCTCTTCATCTGAAGATGACGAGTCTAAAGAGTCCACCTGCAGTCCAACACCAGACAGCACAGCTTCCCTGCCCAGCTCAGGCAACATGGGCAGCCCAGGGGCTGGAAGCCTCAGCCCCAGCCCGGTGTCGGTGTCTTCAGCCGGCTTTGCCAGCACTTCCACCTCCCCGTCTGTCCACCAGGGCCTGAAGTCTCCCAGCTGGCCCGGGACAGGCAGCCTGACACCGAGCGGCCCCCAGGGGCCAGAGCTACTGAAGACGTGGCAGCCTGCGGACAGTATGGCTGCCGGGCCCTTTGCCGGGGTGCTCTCGTCCTTCCACAGAAAACCGGGCGCTCTTAAGACCAACCTGTTTTAGACGTTGGGTTCTTCCTCTTCCTTAGCCTGTGGTCCCTCTTACTGTTTCTTGCTGCCTTGCCTCTCTTTTTGTTTTTCATGACAGTCGGACTTCCTTATAATTTATTGTCATGTTGGACCCCTTGGCGTTTCCACTGTGAGTGTGTGTCTGGCGTTCTTGAAGCTGAACATTACCAATGGTCAACAGTCACTTCCACCATCTGATACGTCATTTCATCCATTAGTCACATCCTTCATCTGGTTGTCTGTTCTACTATTACCAGTAGAAAGTAAGATTTCCTGTAGGTGGTATAGCGAAGTCCTATGATTTTGAAGGCCTGTAATGTTTAACCAACAATGTTGAACCTAGTGTTGAATTAACACTTGCAGTGTTAATTCATGTCAGGCATGCGTTTAAGAAAACAAAGTGGTGGCTGAATCCACAGCTACTGTATCGAAATCATCTTTAGCAATTTCCAGATGGACACTAATGACCCAAACATATTAAGAATAGATGCAACATTCGTGACGTTGCAGTGTAGCCTACACATACAGACCCAAAGCCCAAAAAACTAAAAACTCCAGTCATTTGTAAACTACAAGCAATGACTGGGTGGGAAATGGTTTAAACTGTACACTGAAGTCACACTTATCCTTTCAGTTGGGTGAGAATCCTAAGGTTCAGGCTAAAGGGGAAACTGGCATTGACTCCCATTCCTATTCCTATCCCTTTTTGTCCCATTCAATTCCTCCTTTTACTCATCCCTATTCAAGTGAGGCTTCCTTACAGCTTCAGGCCAAACAGTGCATAGTCCCAAAGGACAGTTTGGAGAAGGGATTGGGGATTGTTTCCAGCAAGCACAACTTCCTTTTTTGTATCACAGAGACTTCTAGAAGAAACAAAGGGTGAAAGAAAAAGTGCAATCCAATTAGCAAAGCAAGCAGGGAAGTGAAGGTCAGTGGTAAGGGGAGCAACAAAAGCAAATTGGCAGAGGAGGCTAATTGTGAACAGACACGAGCCACACCAGCTAGTGAACACTAGCCCACCGACCCTTTGCCTAATGCAAACAGGTAGTTTTCAGTGTTACTACCACTAGCATCTTTTTCACAAAACGGGAGAGTGTCCTCTTCACCTCACCTCTCCAAAGTAACCCCAAATAAAATGCTCTGATCTGGCTGTAGGCTGTCAGGTGGCAAATCAAAAAATGTGTGTGAATACACTTTTTATGTTCTTTATTTTCACGCCACATGCTACACTCATGCAAGCCTAGTAGTCCACACTCTCATGTGGGATGTGCATAGGCATTTTTTGTGTAGGATTAGAAGGTGAAGGTAAATTTGGTTGGGATGTCAAACTGTGTAATGCTTCTTTTGCCATTTTCAGTCCCTCATTTTGACGCTTCTGTGTAGCATCTCCATGAATGTGTGAATATGTATCCAGAAACAAGCATTAGCATTAATTTATTGAGGAAAAATAAAGGGAGAAAATTTTGTTTTAGTATAATTTTTTTTCAGCCAGGCTTCTAAAATATTGTAACAGGAAATTTATTTTGTAAATAGTAATATAAATACTGCGTAGTTTCAGACTTTTATTATGGCAACTTGGCGCAAAGGTGTACTTAATTGAAATGGCCGTTAAGCCAGAGCTTACGACATTAGGGTGTGTTTTCTTTTGCAGTCGTAGGCCTTAAGTTCATTAATGGCACTGTGTAATAATGTACAAAATAAACAACATTTAAAGCACTGTATCTCTGAAGGCTTTATGCTATATATATATATATATATATATATATATATAAGTATTCAAACTTGTGTCCTTAAAAGGCAACTTTAGTTGTAAGACAATGCTGTAGACACACACACACAAATATATATACACACATATTTAAATGAAATGAAAAATAAAAATGAAAAGGTTTAGCAATAAATACAGTTTTTTATTTTATTTAAAAAATTTCTTTTCAGATATCCACTTTAATTTCCAAAGTTGGTAATTAATATGTAAATAGTATTTTAAACATTAATAAAGTATGTATTTAAAAGCGTAAAGATATGTTTAATATGCAAATTACATAAACCAATCACAAAGTAAGAGCTGGCAGGTTAATAATTAATATTATTAATAAAATGAATAATATTGTTGATCTGTTTACAGTGGCTCCTGTCAAGGGGTAGATGTGTTGAAAGCAGGAAAAAGTGGGTAAGCAAAAGGATCTGAGGGCCAAACTGTAATGGCTAGACGACAGCACAGCAGCTTTTGTTAGGGGTTCCCAGTATGCAGTGGTTAGTACCTAAAGCAAAGATCAGTGGTTTCATAGTATGCAAATGGACAGCTTGCTAGAACAACAAATAATTGTCTCTGGACTTGTGCTTCACACAAGCTTTCTCTAAGGAAGGTAAGAGAGAAGCCAGCTGTCATTTGAAGGACATCATGAAAGCAGTAGGAACAACAGCAACACACAAAAAAGTAAGCAAGAACCTGCCCCCCCCCCCCCCCAACAAACACAAAACATGCAGAGACTAATGTCTAAAATTACACAATTACACAATTTACAACTCTTTTGGAACAGTGTTCACCAATCAGACAAAATAAAAACAGGACAAAAATGTAGCTCACCATGTTTAGAGATAGAATCCCAAGAATACCTCACCCACAGTAAAGTATCAAGGTGAAAACATCATGATATGGAGCTGCTTCTTCTGGAGAACTGCACATCATTGTTAGGCTTAGAGGAGAATATCATCTCATTGGCCAAGAAAAAGAAAAAGACTTGGACCCGAACATTCAGCCTACATAACTGAAGACATTTTCATAATCTGTCCTCACTTGAGTCTGATTTAAAATTTACAGAAGATTTTTAAATGCAAGAGATATAACATATCTTCATCATAACATTGAAGATTTGAAGGCCCCGTCATCTTGGCAAATCTTCAATCACTCAATCACTCAATGTTATGAATCAGTCAATGTTCCTCTTGCAAAATTTAACCGCAAGACTTCAACAAGCTAATTACTTCAAATCATATGTCTTAATCTGCATCAACAGATTTGCAATATCATTAACATTATTATACTTGTGTCTAAATACCTTTTCCTATCAATTTATTTTTTAATACATTATTATTTCTAAATTCATACTTGTATGTTAATATTTATGAGTTGAAAGTTGAAAGTTAAAATATTTATATTAAGAGGAGCAGAGAAGGATGAGTTTCCTTTCTGAGTGTTGGTTCCTCCCAAGGTTTCTACCTCTATCTTGAGGACTTTCTCTTTGCCTCAGGTCAACTTTGTCATGCTCATCAGGGGTTCAGACCATGTTTCTTTAAAGCTCCTTTGTGACATTGGTTATAAAAAATTAATTGAAAATAATCATTTGAAGCTTTTTAAGATAAAAAGTTTCTTGTTTACCATTTATCTTCACTAACTGCCTACAGAGCATTATCACTATATAGGTGCACATTTAGAATATAGTCCCTGCACAATACATTAGAAGTTTCATACCCCATTTATCAAAGGTCAGTTTCTGACCAAAGAACAGCTGCTGACTAGATATTATTTGGCTGTTGGCACGTTTCCCATCAGTTTAAACATTTTAAGAGAAAAAAAGTTAAATTAATCCAAAAGTAAGAATTTCCCACAAAAAATACATTGTACAATGACAATATAAATCAATCAGCCATAACATTAACACCACCTACATAATTTTGAGAAGGTCCACCCTCTGAAACAGCTTGTGGTTCACTGTATGTTTTGTCACCTTTCATCAGGGTCAGCATTCACTTTTTTAACCACGGTAGGTCTTCTGTGGGATAGACCAGACAAACTAGCCTTCACTCCCCACATGTATCAGTGAGCAGTGGGTGCCCATAACCCTGTTGCAGATTCAGTTGTACTACCTTGGATCACTTTTGGTAGGTACAAACACCTGGAACACTTCAAAAGACCTGGCGTTTTGGAGTTGCTCTGACTTAGTCATCTAGGCATAACAATAACGCCCTCCTGCTTCCAGAATTGACTGTTTACTTGCTGCCTATTATCCCACCTGCCTATATAGCGTGTGAAACTATCTGTATTTTTATATGAATGTGCCTAAAGCATCATCTGGAAAGTAAAACCTAGTCAAACAAATGAAATATTATTCGATTTAGCCATATTGAAAATCAGTCAAAAAATCTAAACTTTTACAGGGTTCACAAACTTTCAAGTACTACTAAATATATATATACATGCATACATATATACATGTACATCAGAGCTGGACTGGAACAAAAAATTGGTCCGGGCATTTGAGCCAAGATCGGCCCACCAGGTATTAATGGAAAGACATTGAAGCAGGTTATTATATACAATAGGCTACTTACTTAGTGTAAACCAAAAGGCTGCTTGGTGTATATAATTAGACATTAGGACCAGTATCTTTTTTTATAAAAACAAACAAAAATGAGGTGAAAAAAGAGAAAGTGACAAATGTAATTAAATAAATCTGTATTCAAGTACAAGTGGCTCCATACTCACGCTAAAGCATAGTTTAAACCTCAAGGCCACATTTTCTCCTTAGAAATTAGCCAAGGCCCACAAGAACATTTATATTTTTCTATAATATAATATTGTAATTGATTGGAAACTGTCCACATAAAAAATACAGGTCATTAATGTCCACAAGGGTTTGTTGTTAAAAAAAAAAAAGAATAAGATAAAACCAAAACTTATTTTGAGCATATTGGTATTAATGTTTAAATGACAAATATATTTATGTAGTTACTCTTAACTTTACGTTAATCAGCACAATCATCTCCTGGAATATCCTAATTTGTTTTAATCTAAATTATATCTGCAAGTGTAGAGGGTTTATGATGAGCTTAATCTTTTTTGCTCTGTTGAACTTTAGCTGTTTCTGATTTTAAAAATACTGCATAGTACACTGACTGATCTAAGATCATTTGCGTGCGAGGGGGGCAGGTCAACACCCACATATCGTTTGAAAGCTGTGCTGATTGGCTAAAAGGCTGCATATGTAAATTACAACTCCCTTGCTCCTGGGAAAAGGAATTGCCACGAAAATACACCAATCATGGCGTAAAGTGTGTGTGTGTTTCTAAGCTGAAAGTGTGTTTCTGAGGTGTTTTCGTCTCGTATACAGGACGCAGGGCGCCTCTGCACCCCAAGTGTTTTTAACTGACAAAATTAAGTTCAAGTTCAAGTTCAAGTTCAAGTGGTTTATTTGTCACCTACATAGTTATACAAGTACAACATGTAGTGAAATGTA
>JBBPDA010000001.1:30300676-30330594 GCA_037974385.1 Arnoldichthys spilopterus | reverse complement strand
TTCTCTCTTTCTCTCTCAATCTTGTTTACTCTTTAGTTGAGAGGTTTCATTAGTGAGATGCATTCTCAATTGTTGATCTTATCGGGTACCAGATGTTTGGAAATTCCCTTATCCCCACCCAGCCTCTCTCTCTCTCAGACACACATGGTGTGAGAGGTCCCAAAGAGACGGTTGCCCCCTTGCTGATGTGGACCCCCTTCTGTTCCTCTCACTCTGTAAATAATAGCACTTTCAAACCTTCAGCATTATCAGCAGCAGCCATCAGAAATAACAGCTCTACTGATGACTACACACACACATACACACACACAAACACACACACACACACACACACATACACACACACATGCACACATACACACACACACATACACACTAGCAATAGCTCTTAATGAAGAGTTTATTTCCAAATATAAAGCAATGTAAAGTGGCTTATTTTTTTTAACCAAATATAAAAATATGATAAAAACAATTTAAAACATAAAAAACATTATTTACTACACATGGACAATAAAGTTTAGACCTCATTATTATACACTGCAGTTATTTTATGAACTTTTTGTCTTTTATAATAATGAACACCATAATCTTTCTATGTTTATTTGAAAAAAATTGTTTTATGAGGAGTTTATGGCTCCCTATTCCCCATGTAGTGCATTACATAGAGATTAAAATACTGGCTCCTATACAAAGACAAAATATATGTCTAACAAAGAGCCAGTCACATGTGCACAATTCCACACAACATGTAATATTTGTAGGTAAAAGACAGAAATTTCACAGGGCTTACATTGTGCACTGCATAGGGAGTAGGGGGCCATTTGAGACCCAGCTGGGGTTTAATGCTACTCATGGCAGAGTAACTAAAACACACACCATTCCAGCAACACCATTTACTATTATTTTATTGCAGTTTTACAGCCAACGTCTTTAATCTTGTAGTCTATCAGATAGCAGATCAGCCTAGGTCTATGTCTCAGTTTAAACTAAACTACGGTCTTACTTTCTCCATCATTGCACTTGGTGGTCCCTGAAAGTGGCATAAAAGGTATTTTGCAATCAGTCAATCAGATTTCAGGACCGCAACTATCTGTTTATTTTAATTATGTATTAGCATTGAAAGCAATTTTGTAACTATTTTATTTTGGCTCTGTAACAAAAATGGTAATAATCTTAATAGTGTGGAATTTTTTTATGGGGAAATGCCACTCCTAACAATACAAATCATAAAAAAATTTAAAAAAGTTATGAATTAAATTGTAAACCCTTCAAACATACATTTATGTGCATTTATGATTTACACAGATGAGCTAAATATGAAAGGCTCCTTACTGTCGCGATGTCTCAGTCAGTCCGTCAGTCATAAACAACTGTAGTCATTAATCACAACAGAGGAGCTGCAGCAGCTTGTCATGTATCATTTCTAATCACAGACATTATTTCCACCACTGCCAGCCATTTATCAGCCATTACACACTGCACCACTGTGTGCACTGAAAGAGATGTTTTGGTATGCATGTGTATCTGACTGCACTTTGTAAATGCACATGTGCGGTGCAGCATCTGTGTATGGTAAAAACTACTGGAATATGATTATAAAAGCAAGAAAATAGTATGTGTGTTTTTTCTTTGCTAAGTGTGTGTTTGAGTATGTGTGTGTGTGTACAGAAATGTATGGTCTTAGCAAAACTTACCCAGGTTCTCTGATCAGGCATGCGGAACTGGGGGAGGGCAAGTGGGACAAAAGGAAACAGCGAATCAAAATTAAGTATCACACAGATAAACAGATTCTGATTGGGTGGTGGAATGTCAATATCTGATCCTTAAGCCAGCTTAAACTACAACTCCCATGATGCATCCTTTTTATGGACAGTAATGAACTGAACTGAACTGAAACTAGGGCCGGTAAACTTTGGGACAGTCCCAGGTAACCTAGCATAACTGTATAAATTAGAATACCTTATGATTCTCTCAGAGCGATAATCACTGCTATCAGTAGTGTTTGTGGGGCTAGTGGGTGTGCGTCAGTCAAATGTATGCTGATAGGTTACCTCGTTAGGCTGTGTGTGGCGGGCATGTGGATGCTATCGAGCACAGACACTGAGCAGACATGCAGTATAAATCTGCCTAGTCAAACAGCCTGTAAAATAGTGCCTGGAACAGCCTATAAAACACTCTAACAGAGGCCTGATTGTGGCAGCTGTGTTAGTTAATATGGCATTGTAGAAAACTCGGAAGCAATGAGAGTGAACATACACACACAAACACACTTACAACCACACACACACAGGCCAGACACGAGAGAAGTGTCTGGTTGTTCTAATGTGAAATCATAATACAATATCCTAGTAAAAGGCACACAGGCAAAGGGACATGTCACTGCACAGATGTCTCTGTCTAGCACATCTGGACTGCATCATTTGCTGTAAAACGGACAGAAATGATTGCAAAAACACTGCACTGCTATGCAAAGCCATACTGTATTATGAAGAACATGCAAGAAGATAAAGGAATGCAAGCTTTCCTTTTGTGTTTAGGAGTTGCATTTGTTATATTTTGAGTAATGTGGAGATAGGAGTGCAGTCATGTACATCCGATGAAAATTGTTGATGTGAACAAGCAAACATTTTACCCTCTTTAATGCAGTGTCTACAGATAAAGGTGCTATACTCCAACAAATGATGAAACAATTGTATACATTTTTATACATTACATTTATGTATTACATTTTATATATTTTTTCATAATTTGGACAAAAACAGATGAAAATGTACAGTCTGACATGTATTACACCATTAAATTCCAAATTCCATGCCATAAAATTATTTGGTGTAAAATCGGGTTTTCCAGATTTGTTGTCATTGATTAGACTAGATAACTTCCTGTAGGTGGAATCTGTCATATTTAAACCTAACATCTAGGGTCCTGTGTTCTCTTTACTACTTAAATGTGATGTGCCATCCTGTCAAGACTTAAAGAGGCCTCTCTAATGCCTTTAGAAAAAGATCTCTAAATTATTTAAAATAAATCATACCGCTGTAAGGAAAATTGTCCACAGCTGAGAAAAATTCAGCAAATTCAGTTAGAAGACTTTTAAATAAGAAAAGAAAGCTCCAAGAACTCTAAAATGTATCTTGGTATCTGATGGGAACTGTTATAGCCGTTCGTATGAAAGTATATATTTACAAACAGAAAGAGATCTGTAATCTTTTAAAATTACAACTTGCCAAAAAGGCATTTAGGCAGAGATCAGGCCTTTTGGAATAATGTGCTCTGGTCAGATGAGTCAAAGAGCTGTTTGGCCACAGTAACAGTATACATGTGACGCATAGGCCATAGACAGCTTTTCAGGAGAAGAACTTCATACCAACTGTAAAATATGGTCTCCTTAGTTTGGTCTAGTGTTTTCAATTCTCTGTTTGTATACCTCTGTTCGTCTACCCCTGTTTTTCTACCGCAGTTCTTAGTGTACTCTGTTTCAAGCCTTGTGTTTTGTTTCGTGTTTTACATTCAGTGTTTCGTTCGTGTGGTTATTAAAATACTCTCGTCTTAAGTAAGCCTGGGCACTTGCTTCCTAACTAAACTCCAGAACATGACAGAAGAATCCACCACTATGGAAGCAGCCTCTTACTTTAAGACGGAAGTAAGGAGGATGGAGACATGATTAGATTGTGGAAAGGACCCGGAGGAGGGAAGGAACATCGTACACGACCTTAATATTTTTTTAAGGTTCGCGGAGGGAGAGGAGCAGACGAGGCTGGAGAGGCTGAGGGATATGGTGAGTCTGCAGAACCCGGAGGCGGAGGAGCCTTTCAGGAGGGGAGAATATTTTGGGGCAGAGCTGTTGGGATCGGGTCTGGCCTGGGTGGTCAGGGAAAGCGACGAGCTCGATCCCCTTTCCGAGATCGCTGGCGGCGCATGTGTGAACACGAGCCACGCCTCCAAGTCGGCCGAGTCGGCGCAGACGCCTTCAGGTCCCGCCTCTACGTCGCCACAGACACCCTCAGGCCCCGCCTCCGCGTCGCAGATGCCCTCAGGCCCCGCCTCCGTGTTGCAGACGCCCTCAGGCCAGGCAGGGACTCTGTTCCCCCAGCCAGGGACTCCGTTCCCTCAGCCTCATTTCATGTTTCCCTTGGTGTTCCCTGTCCTTGTGCCCATGTTGTTATCCATGTGTTCTGTCTAGCCTCCTCGTGCCTTGTCTTGTGTTCTTGTGTTGCCCTTCTCCTAGGTCAACGCCCGGTTGTGGGTGGGGTTTAGCAAACCGGGACATTGCGCCTAGGGGGAGGGCTCTGTAACGACCATGCCCTCGTGTTCATGTTTTCGTTTTGCCACGTGTCTTGTCATCGTGTTTGTGTAGCCACGCCCCCCAGCTGTGTCCCATGTGTCGTGATTTTGTGAGTCATCATGAGTTTGGTCTAGTGTTGTGGATTCTCTGTTTGTATACCTCTGTTTGTCTACAGCAGGTCTTAGTGTACTCTGTTTCAAGCCTCGTGTTTTTTTTCGTGTTTTACGTTCAGTGTTTTGTTCATGTTGTCATTGAAATACTCTCGTCTAGATTTAAATTCCAAGAATGTACTTTCTTTCCTAATAGAAAAGTAGTATATGTATTGATGTTTGACCTGCCTCCAATAATGGAAAGTCTTGTGCGAGGGACGGCCTGAAAAAATGTTTGCTTGTTCAAATATTTCCACGCTATTTCACTGGGATGTACCTACCTATTTTTTAACATGACTGTATATGGATGTACTGTGGCCTAAGTGCATTGAGAAAAACATCAGGGGAATGTTCAGAGAACAATGGGAAGAAAGCTTTAGGTAAAATGATGAATGTGGTGTAAGTGCTGCCTGACCGCCAGGTGAACATTATGGAAATGTTCAGAGCATGCCAGCAATCTTACCTGTGGGTGGAAGAGGAAGCCTGGAGTGGGACGCATGTATTTCTCCTTCAGCGCCTCAAACGGATCACTTGCTTTCCTCTTCTCAACCCTGCTAAAGTTCAAGTTCCATCAGTTCTTATATACAGAGTGAACAAGACTTTAGATATAACTGCAATGCTAGCTATGCATGTATGCAAAGTGATAACTTTACAATTCATAAAATGAAAGTAGGTATATATATTGTGTATATATGTTTATTCAGTAAATAAGAATAGCTATAGTATGATGACATGGTGGTCTTGTGATTGACAGTACCTGTAGATGGGGTCCATGAAGAAGGGGGTGGGTCTTGCGTGCTGGAGGGAGGGGTCTGCTTTAGGAGGATCTGCCTCAAACCGTTCCTCTCCAAATATGTGGTTCTTCCGTGACTCCTCCCCTGTGACGCGTGTTCCACGGCTCCGCCCACCCAGACTTAAGTCCAGTGGCTGGTCCTGATTGGCTGATGGTATGTGTGATGTCTCAGGCTTTGAAGGGGTGTAGGTCGGAGCCAGGCGTTCCTCTTTGCGCTTTGTGGTAAGGTCGAAGGGTGACTCAGTGCTCCTGCCCTGCGGCCTCTTGCTCTCGGGCGAGGGGCTCCCTGGCTCTCCCTTGTGGCCCGGAGGTCGGAGCTGTTCCCTCTCATGAAAGGGGTACACTGGGGGTGAGAAAGCAGGAAAGAAGGACAAAGGAAACATGGAGGGGTATGGCAGAGTGCCCCCTTTTTTATCATGCAGGCCGGCCAGACCTGTAGAGCCAAAGTATTTCTCTGCAATAGAGGCAATGGCCTTGATGGAGTCATTGACTGCTCCAGAAACTGCAGTGTTTTCATCCAGAGCTGGAGAGAAAAGACCTGGTGGAGGCATGTTGCTCCCATTACTGTTAGCTGCATGGCTACTGCTGGAACTGCTGATAAGAGTGGGGCTTTGGCCAGAGTTAAAACCACTGGACTTCCTCTTGGGCCCTTTCCCATTTTCCCTAGTCCTCACTCGATCCCGATCCCGGTCACTCTCTGCATCGCTGTCCAGTTCCGACCCAGAAGTGCTCTCCAGCTCGCTTCCACTGGGAGTGCTGACATCATCGAGGTCGCTGCTCTCGGATTGATCACTCATTTTAGGCTTGTGAGTGGAGCCCTCTCTCTGACGTTCTGCCCTATCTTCTCCTTCTCCATTTAAGGAGTGCTTGCGGAAGCTTTTCAGAAGGTCACGGGGCTCTTGAGTTCCTGGGATGGGCACAGGAGTCTTCTGAAGATCTGCACCTGGCAGGCCCTTTACAGGTGATGTGGCTGAGACAATAGAGGGCCGGTGGTACAATCCAGATGGGAAGAGTCCTGGGAAACCAAATGGGAATGCTGCTGGGGCAGCCGGGAATGTCAGGCCGCTGTGATGCCTGTTAGCTCCAAAATAATCCACCAAACCGGCAGAGCCAGGTCCCATCCCAGCTAAAGCAGATTTGTCTAGTCCAGGACCCCCAGGGAGAGAAATGCCTGGGCCGAAGAGCCCTCCAGAACCAGCAAAATGATTCTTCCCTTCGCAGAAACGTCGATGCTTGTTGAGCGAGGAGGTGGTGCTGAACATCTGGCCACAGTCTTTGCACTTGATTTGTGTTCGGCAGTCAGCATGCATCCGTTTATGCCTGCATAGGTTTGAAAACTGGGTGTAGGACTTGTGGCACACCTCGCCTGCAGATGATGAAATACACAAATATACACAACATAAGAGTGGAGGGGAGGTATGAGTATCCAATTCTTCACATACAACCCCAAATCAGAAAAAGTTGGGACGTATGGAAAACACAAATAAAAAAAGAAAGTAGTGATTTTTAAATTTACTTTGACTTGTATTTCATTGCAGACAATATGAACACAAAATATGTCATGTTTTGTCTGGTCAACTTCATTTCATTTGTAAATATACATCCTTTCCTGTCATTCAGACCTGCAACACATTCCAAAAAAAGTTGGAACAGTAAAGCATTTACCACTTTGTAATGTTGCCATTCCTTTTCACAACACTTTGACATTTAAGGACTGAAGACACCAAGTGAAGTGTTTCAGGTTTTTGTCCCATTCTTACTGCAAACAAGTCTTAAGGTGGGCAACAGTACGGGGTCTTTGTTGTCACATTTTGCGCTTTAAAATGTGCCGCACATTCTCTTTTGGAGACAGGTCGGGACTGCAGGCAGGTCAGTCAAGTACCAGTACCCTCTTCCTCCGCAGCCAGGACTTTGTAATATGTGCAGAATGTGGTTTTGCATTGTCTTGTTGAAAGATGCATGGGTGTCCCTGGAAAAGGTGTCTTCTAGAAGGTAACATATTGTGCTCCAAAATCTCTATGTACTTTTCAGCATTAATGGTCACAGAAGTGCAAGTTACCTTTGCCAAGGGCACTGACACAACCCCATACCATGACAGACCCTGGTTTTTGGACTTGTTGCTGGTAACAGTCTGGATGATCCTTTTCTTCTTTGGTCCGGAGCACACAGCGTCCATTTCTTGGATGCTTTTGTACCAAATAATAACTACAATCACCTGTTGACATCACTTGTTTCAAATCACATCATTATTTAACCAATTTACCTCATTACTAGCCCTAAATTGCTCCTGTCCCAATTTTTTTTTGGAATGTGTTGCAGGTTTGAGTGACAGAAAAGGATGTATATTTACAAAAAATGTTGACCAGACAAAACATGACATATTTTGTGTTATTATTGTCTGCAATGAAACACAAGTCAAAATAAATTTAGAAATCACATTTTGTTTTTTCACGTTTTCCATACTGTCCCAACTTTTTATGATTTGGGATTGTATATACAGTACTATATGATGCATTCAGATGGTCCTTTTGAACTTGCAAAGTCGGAAAATAAAAGAACTTCTGTATCAGTTGCTAGTTATTTGGATTGATGACCGGCCACTGGCAAATGGATCATATGAACAAAAGTCTATGTATTTTTTTTGGTACAGACCATAGCAGCTTGTTCTGCTATGTTCACAAGGAAACAGAGCATGTACTGGCTGGTGACACAACATAGCTTACAAACTCAGGTAACACAGGACAAGGCCTGAGTTTAGGCCTTTGTTTATTATAAGGGCCATCTGAATGCATCAGAAGAGGGCAGAGAACCCCATAAACATATTAAACACACCAGCATAGACAAAATTACACAGGCTAGCCACTGCATACCCACTTCAGATGGGCACGCATGATCATTGTCTCTCACACACCACATGCACAGAATGATATGGTGACACAATGACACAGTGACAAAGGGAATGAGACTCAGAGACAGAGACAGCACAATGGCTCTATTTTGGTCGTGAGAAGGAAACTGAATTGAATGAATCCTATCCTGCAGGTCCGTTCCCATGGACCACACTCACTGACCTGTCTCTGTCTGTCTGTCTGTCTCTCTCTCTCTCTCTCTCTCTCACACACACACACACACACACACACACACACACACAAACATCTCAAGCAGTCTTCAGACTTCTTCAAAAGTTTTTACATGATTGATTCTGTGCTAACAATGCTGTTGTCTGTCTAGATTCTTTAGACATTCACTCCCAGGGCCAGATGTATATGTGAGAAGCTGCAAAATGTGCCATGATGCAAGCAAAATAGTGGTACTGAAATGAACATTCAATTTTCAAAGGCTGCAGCTTACCACCTAGACATAAGACCACCTAACTCTTCTGTGCTTGCAATAGGCAGGGTGAAATAGCTGACAAAGCAACTAGTTTGATTTATATTGAGCCTGGGAAATGGTAAAATGGAAAGTCAGTGCCAAATGAGCCACTAGACTAAAGTGAGGCCCACTGGCCAAAGCTGGCTTACAAAGACATTTGATTTATCCCCAGCTCCCTCAAGCATGTATTTTGAATTTTTATATAACTATTTGCCTCTTAAAATGCTACTTTTAATTATTTTAGCAAGAAACTGATTGCAACACGGATGTCACTAAAACATACGTAGCTGTCAGTTACATATGGTGGTGCACTGATTTAAGACCACTGATGTGAATACTTCTGACAAGACATTGTGCCTTGAATGTGAAGGAACCATTGACGTTTATTAAAGAATACAGTTTTGCCATGTATGTTACCAACATGGGAAATCAGCTAAGCAGGTTTTTAGCTGTTTTGTCTATTTTGCTCTGGGCCTATCACAGAAATAGCACCTTAGCCACCCAAGTAGACATAGTTCAAATAGTGTTATACTTTATATAAATGTTTCTTCAGTGTTAGTTTTTAGGCCCTTTAAAGAATATGTTTTTCGACAAACACTGGCAACATATTAAAATGTAAAGCTAACAAGGTTTGCTAGCTGTTTTGGCAGTTTGGCCCTTGGCCCACCACAGAGATTAAACTTTATGCCCTTCTAGACAATAGGGCGCCCTTGCACTGTTTAGGAGTTCTGAGACATGAAATGGTGTTAAAGATGTTCTTTGAACATTAGCCTTTCAACTATGTCTACGAAAGGATATCTTCTAGCTACATGCAAGTCACTACCGCTAATTTAGCCCTGGTAAGGCAAAGAAAAATTCAATCAACATTTTTTGGCTCAAAAGGCTCAGTTAGTCTGGCCCACAGTTTCCACTAATGTGATCAGCTGTCTCCACATGCAATACACTTATCCGCTCACACTGTGTACTGTATATAGGCAGCGGTCCAGCACACCAGCAATGACTCAAGTTTAACGCAATAAAAAGCCCATCTGTAACCCCAACGCAACACCTCACATGAGAAACTAAGCCTTTAAAGCTTCATCATAACTCACCCTAATCACATCTCTCATTACCCAGGTCACATTTATGGAAGGTTAAAAGAAATCATGGGGAGGGAGAAGGTGAGGCATGTGTGTGTGAGCCAGTGTGTGTATGGGGGTGCATTAAGTGTGAAGTTAGAGTGATCTTAAGTTCTACTCTTAGCTCTGTTTATGGGTTAGCTCTCTCCTCCAGACCTGGATCAAAAGACCAAGTGTAAATATTAGTGTGAGGGCTGAAGACGACACTGAGTGTCTGTGTCTGTGTGTGTGTGTGTGTGTGTGTGTGTGTGTCTGCGTGTGATCATCTCCTCCTTCCTGATCAGACGCGCATGTACCTCTTTAACTTACACACACACACACACACACAGGATGAGCAGGTGTGAAATTTGTGGTGTGTGTGTGTGTGTGTGTGTGTGTGTGCGTATTTGTGTGTATAAGAGGAGAGATATGTACTTTCCGTGTGTTTGGCAGTCCTTCATAAACTGTAACTAAATATTATAAACACATTCCAGAGTGTTGAACATCCACCGGTGGAATTAATGTCAAGCAGAGTTGTCACAGTGTGTGTGTATGTGTGTGTGTGTGTGTGTGTGTGTGTGTATGTGGTGTGGGTTTGGGGAGGTGGGAAAAGGGAGGCAGTGGGTTGGATGTAGGTATCTGGGTATTGTGCATATAGAGAGTACTGTGTAAAAATCTATGTAACTGTTTAACAAACACCAACAATAGATAATATACAAATAAACAAATATGCAAATAAACAACATAATGTAATACAATATAACACAATTTGATGCTAGGTGCATTTACAGTTATCATCCAAAACCTAGTTCAGCCAAACAATCCTTAATTCCATTAAAGGATCTTTCTCATGGAAAAGCCACTATTTTAAAATAGGGATGATGCATTTATTGTATAAACATATCAAAACATGTCTTTCACTGCTGTGTCCATATAGTTCATGTATGAGACCAAGCTATAAAAACAATTTATTTTGAATTAATTGCTTTTGTGATGTCATTGCAAATAAGACATTTTCGTAATACCAACTTATTCAGGTCACAGCAGTTTAGCCCTGCCTATTTACATTGACCACTAAATTTCTGGTTTGCAGGAGGACTTTAACAAATCCATGGAGAGGCTGGAGAACAGGAACCAGTTACATTGTTCTAATCATAAAATTAATGACAAACTAAAGTAACAGTTGTTACTACTTAATATATTGTTATGCTTAATATATGGTATTTTTTTCACTGACAACAGAACACTTTTACACAGAACTGTACATGGCCATAATTATATATGGGGTATGGTATCTATGTGTATCCTTGTACATTTTCTTTCTATAAAGTAACCATTTTTGAATTACAAGGTATTGCTCCAATAGATGTTTTATAAGTGTAAATATTGTTACTGTCTTGTCAAAACTTTGTTTAGTTCATGTTTTTCTTCTCTATATTTAGACATTAACAAATTGACCACTAGAAATGGTGCTAAGTGACACTATGAATAACATTTACCTGGACTGAACTCCTAATAGTAAGTTAACATTGCGATTATTTTTTTACGTTAAACTACTCTGAATCAAAACAAACCCAAAGGTTTAAGCTGACTAGCCTTAAATTGTTGCAATTACTTGGTACAGATCATTACATCAATGTACATTAACATTATAACATTCTTTGTCCTTTACAGTTAACATTTTAAAGATAAGAAATTTTTTTACAGGGATAATTTTACTTATACTATAAAGTATAAAATAAGAGAAATGAAGTATTGAAAAGCAAATAAAAGTTAAAATAAAAGTAAAAGTAGTCATTTAAAAAAAGAACTACACTTTACAGTGAAAGTTTGTAAAAATTCCAAATGCTATATTAACTTTTATTCAGGTTGAAATAATTACCATTCTGTTAACTTACTATTTAATGGTCAAATAACTGAAATTTTAATGAAATTTTTAGAGTCACTTTTTACTTCATATTAAAATTTTTTATACAAAACATTATTTTAACATAAAAAACTTATCTTGAATTTTAAATGTTATGTTTGGTGGCCATCAAATGTTTAAGTTAATGGAACAATCATATGACAGTCATTCCTTTGTCTTCAGATTTTTGTTTTCTAGCTAGGGCATAGCATCATTTAAACTTAGACAGTTGACAATTGATTATTTATATATATGTTCAGATTTTTAATATTCATCCATGATTAAGTGATGGTTTAATATCAACATTTAACCAACAATATCATTAGAAATATTTTCAGTGCTTTGTGTGATGAAGCAGTTTCAGGCACAAAATTTGATGACTGGTTCCACATTTAATTTTATAGGGTTCAGATTGAGTTTGGACAGAAATAATGCACACAGACTGGATTTGACTTTGGTTCTTAACATTAAGCCCAATTAAAGTTCTGTTCTTTCATTTAAAAAAAGCCTTGAATTCTTGTCTACATTTAAGCTTTAGACTCTAAATTAATGGTAAATGTTTGTTTAAGTGAAAATGACTATTTGTCATTGTGAACACACTCAAGCACCACAACAAAATACAACCTCTGAATTTAACCCATCACACATGGAGCAGTGGGCAGCTATCAACACTGCCCGGGGAGCAGTGTAGCGGGATGGTACCTTGCTTAAGGGTACCTTAGTAGTGCCCGGGCCGGGACTTGAACCTGAGACCTTCAGGTCTCAAAGGCAGTGTCCTAACCACTAGGCCACCACTCCCCGAACCTTTATTTGTTCTAAACTTATAAACTGGCTGGCCAGCTGTACTATGTATGTGTGTGTGTATGTGGTTCACCTAAGTTAAACCTTCTTTGTGTTTTTTTATTGGGCCCCAGCCTTCTAATTTCAAGATTTGATAAAGTCTAAACGTCATTTAACTACCTTAAGTAAAACTGGGTGCAGGTAACACTCACACACACATATTCTGTTTGTTTCCAACTGGACCATGAGCACTGAAGTGGTTCATGTACAGTTCACATGCAGCTGAAGTGGACTCACGTCAAACAAACAAAGCCCCCCCCATAAGATGCAGCTGCTGGCTGAGCTGCTCTGTGTGTGTCCGTTAACATAGTCATTAGCTGTTGTTAGAGCTGCTTGTTTAAATGCTGATTGCTGTAAATGGCTGTGTATCGAGCCCATTGGAGGCATGTGGTAGCTATTTGTCTGGAATGGTCGTCATTGGCTAGTTACTGTCTGACCGAGGCAGTGTGGCCATGCTGAGGTCAGCATATGTAGGGTCAGTGTTCGGGGGTGAGACGTCATACATAAGCTACAGTTTTATTATTTAAGATTGCTATGTATTAGAACGAGAGAAGTCTGTGAAGTGAAGAATGACCTTCAATGAGTTTAAGAAGTGACTGAGACAACAGTAAAGGAGCACTAGATTTCACTCATCCTCATTTTAGATTAAATCTTAAAGCATTCGAAGACAAAACAATCTAATTTACACAATTATCCACTTATTCCAGATAGAATCAATCAGCCAACAACACTAGAAGTCAATAGTCACCCAAATCGTTTCCGTAAATACATCCTCAAAACCTCTCTCAACCCCCTCTGCAACTAGTTCTTTGTTAAGGTGGAGCATGCTAGTGGATGTGGTTTAGGGCATAAAAATGTCTTACTTTAAACAATAAAAATGAACAAAAATCTTTTGTAATATGACAAAATAAAACTTAAAATATTAAAATCCTTTTTGCAGTTGTGGTGTGCTGCAGTAAAATGAAGAAGAAATATTCAGTTTTGCATTATTTCAAAATGTCATTCTTCAAATATTAGCAAATTGGCAACATTGACCAGGTTAAGGCCTTTGTTACATAAAGAGCTGATTTTTTTTTACCCTTATCCCACTTCATTGCTGCTCTCAAGTGGATCTAAACTACTTATCTTGATAAATGTCTACTTTTCATGCAAATATGTTATGCTAATGATATTGTTTGTGGTGAAAATGTGTTAAATAAAAAGAGAATGCAAAGCAAAAGCATTGGCTTTATTGGTGGAGGACTTTTGAATCTTTTTGAACCCTAACACATTCTCTCTCTCTCACACATACACACACAGACATATATACTCCTTCATTAGAGACAGAAAATATTCCTGCTTTTGGGAAAAGAAGTGTTAACAGCACTGCTAACTTAAAACAAATTTGCAAAGGCTACATACATGTTGACCAGGCATGCATATGTGACATCACAACTTCTGGCTGGTACAGGTGTAGAGGAAAGCACCACCAAGTGGTGAAAAATGATGAGTGAAAATAAAAATAAGTGGAAAACAATGATGGAAGTACAAAAGATTACAGAACAAATCTAAAAAAATCACCTTCTATATAAAAAACAATGCGTCAGTGTACAAAAAAAGTAAGACAACAAATGTGCTACTGAAAGAAGCACACGCCCTGAGCTCAAAACAGTTGTGTGATGGACATTTGAATAAAAACTTGGTGGAGCTTTCCTGGGCCTTTTTTTCTTCTTTTTTTCAGAAGTTATCTGATCAGATTTTTGGCTTTAAGAACAGACTTAGCCTATGCCCACAATCTGCCTGCTGCATTGGCTAGTTCATGGACTGAAGGCCGTTCAGAAGCCAAAGATCCACTCGGATAAGTCTGGTGTGTGTATATGTGTGTGTGTGTCGGATAAAGAAGCGTGCAGACTTACATATGAAGCGGGTGAGAGACTTACATATGAAGGGCTTGACGGAGGAGTGGATGTGTTTGTGCTGTTTGAGGCCGGATGAGGTGGCAAAGGTTTTGCCGCAATCGGGGCAAGCGTGGGCCCTTGCGCCAACGTGCTGGGAGCGGATGTGCCTCTGCAAGTTACTAGGGTCCGTGAACACCTG
The DNA here is from genome assembly GCA_037974385.1 of Arnoldichthys spilopterus. Classification (NCBI taxonomy): domain Eukaryota; kingdom Metazoa; phylum Chordata; class Actinopteri; order Characiformes; family Lepidarchidae; genus Arnoldichthys; species Arnoldichthys spilopterus. Next base: position 30,316,076 of record JBBPDA010000001.1, on the reverse strand, counting down.
CTGGGTAGAGCCAGAGAGAGGGCGAAGAGAGTTTATACATACAGAATTTCCAGAATCACCATTCAGACAATATCTTTGAAAGCTGATTTTCGTACTGTGCCCTTCAGGCTGATCTATTTAAATGACCTCTGAACTGCATTGGGCCTTATTTAAAAAGCAGGCAGACTCAAACAGTCTTGTAACTTCAGCGTTAATGGGCAATGTGTTTTTGAAATCACAAAAACTGTGAATTTAAAATAAGCTGAGTTTTAGTGGGTTTAATATGAAAGTGGGGAAAATTTAGTTTGGTATAAATAACAAGCATGTATTAAAATTAGATAAAAAATGTCTGCATAAAACTGTAAACAAACTGACTGTAAATTAACTTAGAACATAGAGAAAAGGAATTGTGGTATATTCACAAGAACAGCATGTTCTGTATTAACAAACAAACAAATAAATAAATAAATACATACATACATAAAAACTAGAGATACATTTAACATACTTACTTAAACAAGACGTATTATTGCATGACCTAAACAGTCCTCAAGTGGTTTCTACAGTATCTGTGATGGTTAAAAAGGTGTTGCTAGATGATTGCTATGGTTTTCCAGGCGTTTGCTACTGTGTCATTAGATGTTATTATGGTATTGCGCGTGACACATTCACCCTGATAATTTGTGAAGATATTTCTGTAGGGACACTATTTTCACCCATCATATTAGACACCTCATACACTGGTTTGAATGGGTGTACACTTTTTAGATTTAGATCTAGTGGAAAAACACTGTGGTGGTTAACTGGTAATTTCCGATAACATATTAAAAGCAAATAATACACACTTAAGGACAAAATCTTCCTATTGGCCACATATTTATAGATGTGCTTTGATTTGTGGGACAGCAAAAGCCAGAAAGAATACTATATGCCCTTGAAAACCCTTTAGATGAGGGTCACATTTCTTGGCATGCATTTCAAGGTTCCTCCAAAGCGGAACAGCACTTTATAATGTAAATGGGCGATCAATGCAGCCTGGGTTGAATGTAGGTCTGTAAATGGGACATGGTCCTTCTGTGTAACACATACATTCATTCATTCACTCCCTCTCACTCACTCACAGAGCGGTGCCTGGACTCTACCTTTGAGCAGTTTTCACATTCGTAATGCTTGCCGCTGTCATGTGACATCTGGTGGCGAATCAGGTTGGACTTCCAGTTGAAGGCCTTTGGGCACTGGTCGCATTTGTACTCTCGCTCCTCGGAGTGAGAAAGAGAGTGAGCCTCCAGGCTGGGTGTAGTGGAACAGAGAGAGAGAGAGAGAGAAAGAGAGAGACAGAGAGATGGAGACAGACAGAAAGAGAGAAAAGTTGACCTTTTAGACAAATAATAACATTTTCATAATCTCATCATGCCCCTCGTTCCGATTCTGAAAAAGAAAAGCATTTTTCCCCCATCCACAAGTGCCCTCAGGAGAATCCCTGCCGCCATCTTGAAGGGCATTTATATTTTCAAAAGGGTAGAGAAGCTGCTTTAATCTTTATAGAGACTTTAATCTTAACCGAAATGAGGAATCCATTAAAAAAAAAAAGTTGCAAACATGATGGATTCAGAAGGCATTAAAATCACAAAGATAAGAACTATTAGATAGGATTCATTTTATATAAGGAGGTGTTTTTATTATTCCCAGAATGTCTTTGTGAATTTAGAAGCCTATCCTAGGGCAGAGAAACCCTCTGGACAGGTTGTCAGACATTCTTCCACTTAGAGGCAATTTAGTATCCCCAGTCCAGGGGTGTAAATGTCTTTGGACTGTGGGAGAAAATTGGAGCACCCATCGAAAAGTCAGAGAGAATGCAAACTCTACACAGAAAGGAGCCAGGCAACCCCAGCCAAGATTGTAACCCAGGACATTCTTGTTTTGAGGTGTACTCACTGCACCACTATGCCACATGCCTATAAACTTTATATAAACACAATAAGTTTTGACAATAAGTATAACCACAATAGAAATTATGAGATTAGGATGTTCTCAACTGTTACTGAAAGTTAGCAGCCCTGAAGCTACATAACACCTACATAACCCTTTATGACACCTGATATAAAGCTTCACAGACATTTATAAAACCTCATTCTAAAAACTGCCTCAAGTGAAATGAAATTCAAGTTGGCAAAAGCAGCCATTAAGACAAAATGATATTAACATTTTAACATTTGCTGCAAGCCTCCTGCTGGCCATTCTGCCAGTCGAATGTAGAATGCCAGTATACTCTTCAGATATTTTTGTTAAATTGCCATTACAATGAAGTTCAAGTATTTTCACATTATAAAATGTGATGACAGATCTTAAAAATCAAGTATTTCCTGAGCATTACAATTTTGCATTTGAGGGCTACTCTAAAAAAGGTCCCCCTGGAAAACAAATCCGGTCTGAATTGTGTTAAATTCACAGTGACCCTCTTCATACAAAATGTATCATATCTGAATAGTACTTTGGTAATTCAGCCCCATTGCAAGGTTCAACATTTGTGAGCGAGTGTGTATATGTTCTCACCTCTGAGCATCAGGAAACACCTGTTCGCACTCCTTGCATTCCTGTGGGGAGTGCGCTGGGTGCAGTAGGAGCGGATGGAGGTCTGTGTTCTCCCCGTCACTGGCCGGGACACCCTGTTCAGGCAGGTTGTAGTGTGACGGGGGCTGGGTGGAGCAGGACTGCTTCTGGTGCTCCAGCAGCTCAGGGCCTGAGGAAAAGTGCTGCTCGCAGTCCTCACAGCGGAACTCACGCTCCTCTAGAGACACCAGACCACAGCAGAATCAGCGTGTTTATGTGTGTGTGTGTGTGTGTGTGTGTGTGTGTGTGTGTGCGCGCAAGTGCAAAATACGAGTCTGTATAAGAAAGAGGAAGCTTTCTTTCTTTCTAGTAGTGAATGGGGCCCGATGTCTGGCACATGTAATACCTCAAAAAATCCCCTCATAGAATGTTATTACATGAAATGGTTACAAATATCATACAGATGCAAAAATGTTGTGGAATTCTCTTTTAAAAGTGTTTAAAGGAGTGTGTATGCACATGTCTTAACGCACCATGTATATCTGGAGCCATGGTGTCACATGAAAACTCCTCAGCCTTCATGAACAGTATGAGTTCTTCACTGGGATGAACCTCACGCACCACACGGTAAAATATCTACAAATACACACATATGGAGAGAGGGAGAGAGAGCAAAGGTGAGAAATATAATTACAAATATGCAAACTATGCAAATAAACAGCAAAGATAACAATAATTAAGATCAAGTGATGCATAAATGCACCCACCCTCAAACATCCACTCAAACAATGTTGACAATGAATAGTTGAATTTATATATATTTATAGATAAAGTTATAGTTAAGAGATTCTACAAACCCCATTTCCAAAAAACAAAATTCCAAAGTGCAATAAAAACAAAAATATGTGATATGTTAACTGACATTAACCTTTATTTAACTAACAGAAGTACAAAGAAAAGATTTTCAATAGTTTTACCAAAGAATTTTGCATACACACATGCATTTAGAATTTGATGGCTGCAACAAACTCACCAGAGGTGGGACAAAGTTAAAATATGGTTGAAAAGTGCACAGGGAATTCAGGTAACACTGGTTTGGAAGACTCCACATTAAGCATGTCAGTCGATAGCAGGTGAGGTAGCCCCCCCGTGTTCCAAAATGTATGAGAGAATTGTAAGTCAGTTCAAAAGGAACATTTCTTAATGCAAGATTGCAGATAATTTAGGCCTTTCAGCATCTACAGTTCATAATATGATAACATGTGAATTCATTAGAAAACCACTGTCACTTAACACATTCTGTTCGCAATATCAAAAAATGCAACTTGAAGCTGATTTATGCACAAAGGAAGCCAAACACCAACTCTGTGTAGAAATGCAGATGCGCCCTCTTGGCCTGAGCTCATGACCAAAACAAGAACTGTGTGTCGTGGTCAGATGAGTCCATGTTTTCAGAAAAAAATGGGCTTTGAGTTCTCTGCCGTGGCGAAAAACAAAGACCATCTAGTCCGTTATCAGCAAAAGGTGCATTTGTGATGATATGGGGTGCATCAGTGCCCATACAATGGGTGAGCTGCATGTTTGTAAAGGTGCCATTGACTCAGAGGCATATATTAGGATTTTAGAGAGACATATGTTGCCATCAACGTGATGTCTCTTTCCAGGAAGTCCATGCTTATTTCAGAAGGACAATACCAGACCACATTCTTCATGGGTTACAACAATTCAGCTGGGTAGACACAGAGTGTGAGTGGTTGACTGGCATGCTGCCAGTCCAGATCTATCTCCTATTGAAAATGTATGAAGCATCATTAAGAGGGGAATCAGATAACGGCAACCACACACTGTTGAGCAGCTAAGGTCTTATATCAAGCAAGAATAGACAAAAAATTTCAATTGCAAAACTATAACAGTTAGTCTACTTAGTTTCAAAATGATTTAAAAAGTGTGCCTAAAAGGAAGGGTGATGAAACAAAATAGTAAACATGCTTCCGTCCCAACTTTTGTAGAGTGTGTTACAGCCATCGAATTCTAAACTTACAATACAATACAATTTAAAAATACAATTAAGTTGGTCAGAAAATGTGAAGAATGAACATATCACAGATTATTATTTTATTTTATTTTTTTGCATTTTAGAAAATATCCCTACTTTTGTGGAAATGGGGTTTCAAATATAGAGTAACGGAGTGTGCTTTAACACACTTTGCACAGATCAATGTAAAGATTTACTATGTACGATGCACGTGGACTGTGAGATCAAAGTTGGAATCTCTTGATCTCTTGGTCAGGCAAAAGGCTACTATGTATATTTTTGCTGATCAAGGTTCAGACATAACAGTGTTCCAATTGTGTACTTGAAATGAGTGTTGAAGAAACACTGCATTCACTTTACCTGGGGAAAGGGGCATATTTGTACCTTTAAAAACATGTTGTTTAATATTTCAAAACAGAAAGTACAAAAGTGTGTAATGAATGCAACCTGAAAAATATAAAAAATATATATAAACCTCTTCATGTTCCCTTCTTAAAAATACTGAAGATGTATCCGTTAACACCACAGTGGCAGTATGCGTACCCTAAAAAGTACAGTTTTTTTGAGAGTAATATCTGTGGGCTGGCTTTGTAAAGTAAATAAATAAAACAAGTGGAAATTGTGAGTTTTCTTCCCCCATTACCCCTTTTTGTAAAAACTAATTCCACTAGTTTGAGAACCCTTTGCTTAGACATTAGTTCCTGAATATTTTTATTATTAAAGGCAATAAAGCAATAATTTAGCCTTGAGCAAGTGTTGCCAACTCTTCAACATAAAGGAGCAATGTGCAGCCCAGGACCATTGGCAGGGATCAGTAAGCAGGTAGGTATCACGGGATGTTAGGGATAATTGTACTGATATGCTATATCAATTAACAGAAGAGGGTTTTTGAATCACTTTTACTGACTTTATACTAGGGAACAGACTTTACTGTAATTGTGTCTTTCCTCTTGGTCCTCTCTTGAACATGGATGTTCGTTAGGCTCGTAACCCCTCCCATTATTCCCTCACAACTAAACCAAACCAGGCCTGGTTTCAAACCAGCCATTGGGCCGGTAAATGGTCTGTGGCCCAGCCTTGTGTTTGGGAACTACTACCCATAAGCAAATCCTTAAATGATCAGCAAATATTTTGCTATAATTCTTTCCGTTTTTAATTACCGTATAAAATGAAAGTGTGGGCCTACAAGACCCTTGTAACACACACTTGTATACACTTACACACACTTACACACATTTCCCTTGCAAACACAATAGGTAGAGGGAGAAACAATTGAGGTTGGTGTTATTTTTGGCAAGCCTTGAAGGGTTTGGACTATTCAGTTCCTTTACAGCCTGATGGTGACATTTTAACATTCTTATTAGATATGTCACACACACATACACACACGATAAAATGATAAAGGTGTGTCATGGCTGGGGCTTCTTGGAAATCAAGTGGTCAGGGGAACATCGCCCTAGGGCATTCTGACGGACTGATCTATGTGTATATGTGTGGGAGTGAGAGTATGTTCCCCTATTGTTTCAAGAAGAGAATACAGGGAACTAAGAGAACACTCGTGACAGCATGAGAATGACTTCTCTCTCTTGCACACACACATGGGTGCAGATAAAAAGACAGAAAGCCAATGGGGCACAATAATATTGTGAGCATGGGACAATGGGAGATCACTTCAAACGGCGGGAGGGGGCTCGGAGCATGCGATCTGGCCCAGAAAGGGGCCAGCAGAATTTGCAGGGAGTCCTGGTAACTGAATTGTGGCTAAACACTCACTTCTGTATCTTATGCTAGTATAACACTTGCAAAGATACAAAAAGTTTTCATAAAAATCAAAATGAAAATGATATTCCCCTCAGTGAACAACACTTCACCTACTGGACATTGCCTGCCTACGCACAGATATTAATTTTCAAGAAGACTCCATATAGTGCTGCACATAAGTGTTTATAGCTATGAAAGGGAGGATTCTGAAATGTGTGGTGATTTAAGCATGTAGTTTACAGGTAGTCTCTGTAACTTTGTGATTTAGAACACAAATTCTCCTGCAGTGCACCACCTCAAAACCCAAAAAATTAGGGTGGCCAGGGGGAAGTGGAAGAGCAAGATGCTCAGGTGATCAGAGAGGAAGAAGAGGCTCAGGATGCACAGGTGACCAGGTAATGAGGTCAAAATTTAAAAAATGTAAAAAGCTGTGGCAAACAAACAGTGTTGAGAATGTTAATAGAATATAAGTGATTTTCTCAAAGGTGACTGATATTTTGTGGTTTAGAGAGAAGTGAGGATGCTACTCCACTGAACTAATTGGAATATGTATATTACATTGTTTTGGGGTGTATTTTCTCTTTCAAATTGATGTTCAACGGCAATTTATCAGCCTTTTTGCAAAATACAAATCCTCTTCATGTGAGCATGCCCCTGGACGCCCCATAAATGAGTAAAGACCTCAACCTCTTCAGTTGGCACCCCCCAAAAGTTATGAGTGCTTATGTGTGCATGTATACTGCCCACCCCAGTATAAACTTAACACCCCAGCCAGACTTCAGAGTGGGTTTACTCAAATGAGTTCGGCAATGTACTTATAATCAGGTGACAATCTTTTACAGACTAATGATGACCCTTCTCTCTCTCCCTCTCTCTCTCTCTCTCTCTCTCTCTCTCTCTCATCTCATCAACAACATTCTTTCCCTAAAAGAGGTCATTCCTTAGGCAGGTAACACACACTCACCCTTTCCTGACAAAAACACCCCCCTCCAAAAAAAAAATAATACACACACACACACACACACACACATACACACACACACACACACACACACACACACACCTCGACTCCATTGTATGGGTCTGTATGGGAAGCGGATGTTGCTGCGCTGATGTTCTGATAAACAGAACCATTAGCTCTTCATTTAGAGAACAACACTTTTACTGGGCAACGCCTGAGACTACCACACACACACACACACACACACACACACACACACACATACACACACACACACGCACAGAAGATAAGATCATTTGTGGTTACTATGATCTTACTGAAGTTCTATTTCTGATTTCAGAGTTGGGTTAAATGAATGTTTTTAATAATTAATAAAAAAAACTATTCTCTCTTTGATCCAGTTTGCTGCTTCTAATTCATTAAAAGGTCAATAAGTCCTAGGTGGGGTCTTTTATTAAAAAGAAAAAGCAAATTACAGTGCTGGTTTACTCAAGGATTTTTATAGCTTTGTTCTAAACAGTGTCTGTTTATTATCCATTAAAATCACTGAAGACCAGATTGATTTTAATAGGACATTTTAATTTATGACACTAGCCACTAGTAACAATCAGCACTACCCCTCAAAACTGTGGCAATAAACTGTCTACTTTTAAGACTTAAATGTCTGGTAACACTTTACTGAAAGGTAACATTCGTAAGGCCACATGACACCTACATAAACCTTTCATGACAGCTGACATAAACATACATTAACATTTATAAAGGTTATTTCCAACAAGCACTTTTTGTCATAAAGGTCGGTTTAGGTAATTTTACCCTGACAACTGACACGACTTATGTAGATGTTATGTTGCCTTATGAACACTGCCTTTCAATGTACTTAACATTTGGGGTGACTTAATACAAAAAGCATTGGTCATCCATAAATCAATACATAAGTCATAAAGTCTACTTAGGCAATGTCATCCTAGAAAGTGTAACAACTGACACCTGTTGTACATGCCAGTTGTCAGGTCAAATCAAGTCAAATTTATTTATATAGTGCTTTTTACAACTGACGTTGTCACAAAGCAGCTTTACAGAAACCGGGTCTGAGCCCCCAAATGCAAGCCAAGGGCAACAGAGGCAAGAAAAAACTTCCTAGTAGTAGGAAGAAACCTTGGGAGGAGCCAAGGCTCAGAAGGGGGAACCCATGCTCCTCTGGTTGACAGCGGATAGCAATAACATACAAGAGAAAAGAAAAAATAAATAAAATAAATGTATATAAAAATAATACTTCTTAGTATAGCAGCAGTTCCTTGTGTAGAGGTGCCATGATGACAGTTGTCATAAAGGGCTTATGTATATGCCATCTAGCCTCATGAATGCTGCCAGTAAAATGTTAAATCGTTTTCTTTTTCAATGTTGCTTCTTAATTAATGCAAAAGAGTAAACATTAAAAAAACCAAAAATGCTAAAAAAAAAACCACAACAAAATTCCTGCAATGTCTGCATAGTTACCTTTTCAGAAGGAGTTGTATGATACCATTAATCTGGGCCCAAAGCATCACGGTGCTGAAATGATCTCCCATGAAAGAGAGAGAGCGTTTAAAGTGATGCTTACTCTACCCTGACCTTTGATGAGCCTAGAGTTGCAGTGCTTTCCTGAAATTAGACTGTGGTCAGATCACTAGCAAGATATGACAGAAGAAAGCATGCACTGAGCAGAGGAAAGCATTTTTTGTTATCTTTCACGCATCCTCAATATTCTATTCTATCTGTGAGCAGACAGTTTTCTGAGAGCTGCTACTGAATACCATTCAAAAAGCTGGATTCTTTCCCTCCCCGCCACATTCTTCCACTATTTGTCTCATTGTGAAGAGTCATGGTGCGCTTCTTGAAAACATGAGGGTCTCCGGAAGCCATAAAGACTCGCCGTAGGCCGGTGTTATGACAAAGCATCATAATGAGTGTAAAGAGCCCAAGCATGATTTTGCCTTTACAGAGGCCAGAGGAGGTGCTGCCTTGGTCTGTCTGCTCTCTTTTTTCTGGATAAATTTAGTGAAAGACTACAACGAAAAACTGAGGAAAACTTGGAAAACTGGACAAGCTAGAGGTGCAGCCTTCTTGTAAGGGTTCACTCAGCAATATAATAAATGAGAAACTTATGGGAGGACTAGGAACACCAAATGAAACTTTGAATGGACCAAAACGATAAGACATTAATTAGAAAAACTGACTAAAATTTAAATATATATTTTCATAATTTAAAAAACTGCATTATAACCTTACCAAGAGACTATAGAAACCAGACGTCTGAGGAGTTTAATGCCTCTAAAAGCTCCTTTATAAAATAGTAATAGATGTTTACATAGCATATTGAGATAAGCTTTTGACCTAAAATGGATTTTATTTAAAGTCATTTATGATGGATGGATACATGCAGAGCACCCTAAGCCAAAACTTTTACCAAAGCAAATATTTTTTCAGACGTACCACTAGTGTACCCTTATGACCATACATAACTACATAAATCACATAAACTACATAAAAAATAGCTATGTTTGTGTTGGGGACGCCTGGTTCCTACCACCTTTAAAGACGTCCACTTCCTCAAAATAAGCTGAGGTGGTATATTTCTCCACAATGCATAATTTCACACCAAACCACTTTAAATGAACAAAGCAGATCTTTTTTAAATGGTGCCTTTCCTCTTTAAGTCCTGTCATTGTATTTGACATTTTTCTTTTAAGCTGTATTTCAGCTGTGCTACCAACATTAAGTTTACTTTTTAAACTCAGCATTATCTAGAGAGTTTCTCACTTATAGTTAGTTTCAGACTCTCAGACTTAGGACTTTGTCTCTTATGGGACAACTCTTCGGTTATAGCAAAGAGAGTTTAAACAAGTTCAGAGAAGGTTCCCAGCCATAAACTGAGACATGGAAGTGAACAGTTGAGGAGTATAGCTGACAGAATACACTCTGAACACAGTGACCCCATCTCTGACTTGCATTTGTTGCTGCCTGGTGCCTGGTTTGACTCCTGGAGTGAACATTCTCAATATGTGTGATGTGGGTCTGGGGCAAGTGTTCGGCTTAAAGGGTCTAGGGCTCAGCGTAGTGGGTTGCATTAGCATTACTATTTGCATAGTTGAGGTTTAGTTTGCGTGTAAAGTGGAGTTTGGTGAACTTCTAAATAAGTGGTTTAACACTAAATCCATGGTTTAATTTATCTTGCAGCATGTCAGTGTTTAAAATAGAGCTCAGAAGACTTGAGGCCCAGTGGTCCCTTGCATAAAATATTTTTAGCATTTTTTTTAAGGGATTATTCACTGATACTGTTCTTAAATCACGAAAGATTAATTTTAACCTCAAGTGTTTTTTTAAAGCTAATTTTTCTATTTTAATAACTGTATGCTGTCTAATGAATCCTAACCACCCCCACCCCCACTAGCCAGACCAGATTTGTACTCTTAGACATATTTATAGCTTTAGATTTAGATTTACAAAAAATATCTACATTTTCAATTATGGAGGTTTTTTTTGTGCTGCTCAATAAAGGAAAAAATAATGCAAAAAATCACTTAATGCAAGTGACCACTGGAGTTTTCCTATCAACAGCAATTGATATGTTGATATGGGTTAAAAAGGAGCTTAGATGTTGGTCTACCACGCTGGTCTAAATGGGTTCTATCTCTCTCTGTCTCTGTCTCTATCTCTCTCGCCCTCTGAGAGAAAATAGTATATTTTGGTAACTTTGGTAACAATGTCTTCCCATTTCCTTAGGGCCAGGCTGTGTGTGTGTGTGTGTGTGAGTGTGTGTGTGTGCATGTGTTCCAGGCCTGCGGTCTTTCAGACTACAGCGATACTATAACCGAGAAACAAAAACACAGTCGCACAAACTTACCATAGATGGGGAGAGAGGGAGAGAGAGGGAGAGGGAGAGAGAGAGAGAAAAGGGAGAGAGAGAGAGAGAGACTGAAAGGATGCAGAGGGTGCATGTCATTACAACAGCACCTTTTAAACAGTGCATTATACAGGCCATGCAGGTGCGGTGTGTGTGTGCATGTTCCGCGTACCTGCTCATGTATCGGGTGGGCTGTGAGGTTGTACTGGTGCGAGGACGGTGATATCTGGACGTGTCCTAGCCAGCTTCTGCTATCACACACACGCCCAGCAAAACTGGTCTTCTGCAGTGAGAGAGAGAATGAGAAAGAGAAAGAGTCACTCTTTGATCTTTATCTTTTACAGGTTACTTTGCAGTGTCTAAACCACATGCCACCCACCACGGTGTTAAGACTCAAGCTCACACACACACACACACACATACAACCCCCCCCCCTCCAAGACACACACAGTTTCCTTTATACACTTTGTCAGGAACATAGTGGATGCACACACACACACACACACACACACACACACACTTTATAGCCTAACCACCACAAAGGCAACAGCACCCTGTTCTTTATTAATTTTTATTATCATGTTTACACTCACAACTCAGCTCAGTACAACTCATCTCAACTCAATATGCCATTGCTCAGCGTGAGTAAGACTCATCCAGGGAGGTTTTCTACAGTTCTACATGTGAAAAGTGAGGGTGAGTGAATGCAACTGTATTGTTAACACACAGCTGCTAAAGTCCTGCACTGAGCATCTGTAACAGCCCCTTTTTCCTCGTCTCATCCTGCACAAGTGCACTGAAATAACCCGCAGAGCTGCAACAATGCAAACTGAGCAACAGACACATGCAAATGTGATTTACACTGAATAAGGACACTCTAAAGTCTGAATATGCTCTCTCTCTGTCTCTTAGAATGCCTTTAATGCCTTTCATTCAGGCTTTTATGTGGATGATATGAAGCGCATGCACACACACACACACACACACACACACACAGAGCCCAGATTTTAACTGCACTTAAGTCAATATGTCAAAACAGTAAATGAATATATAGACAAATATTTTTAATAAAATAATAATTGTTTTATTCTTCTTTGTATTATTATTATTATTACTGTTCTTATTAATCGTATTATTATTAATATAATATCAATATTAAAATTAATAAAAAATGATAATAATGATGATAATAATAATAATAACAACAATAATAATAATAATAATAATAATAATAATAATAATAATAATAATAATGTTATTACAATTTTCTGGTTAAAGTTAATATTTATTTCTGTATATTCATGTCTGAGTTGTTATATTGTCCGTTTTCATAATAAAAGGATAATTTGAAAAATAGGACCCAAACCACATTCGACAGAAGTCGCTGAAAATCGTTTCTGCGTTTATACTGAAATAACGCGCACCTGCAAAATCCCTTGAGCACGCGACACGGAAAGGGCTTGTGAGTAAAGTTACTCTAACTCTTCTTCTGTCCCTTTAAAGAAAGTGCCGTATCGTTAATAAACGCGAATCGTGTCAATGATAAATCCCCGAATACTAAAAGAATAGATTTCGGCTCATTTAGAGCAATAAAGGGCAAAGCGACGCGTCAGAAATGCGCTGCGTGTGTCAGTGATAAGCGCGATCTCGCGGTGAAGCGCCTGAGAGACAGACAGACAGAGAGAGAGAGAGAGAGAGAGAGAGAGAGAGAGAGAGAGAGAGAGAGAGAGAGAGAGAGAGAGAAAGAGAGAGAGAGTGAGTAAGAGAGAGCTTTTCGCTGCGGGAAGACAAAAAAAATATCTTACCAGGAAAACGCGATCACATCACAACGCACGCAAGGTTTGTCCGGCAAAGGAAAAAACCAAAACTCCCTGCGGAACGTTCCACTCGACTCGGCGCAGCTCTCGCGGCGTGAGCTCCCTCCGCTCCCTGAACGGGACCCTCGCGCGTCCCGGGACTCTTCCAAGTCGGCTGAGCGCGCGAGCAACTCCCCGGATGATGTCAAACTTGGGGCTCCTCGAGCCTCCCGTTTAGTCCCGGCCAGTGTCGTCCCGTCCCGTTCCGTCTCGCCCCCTCCTCCTCCTCCCCTCCCTCTCTCCCGTTTTCCTCCTCTGTATCGCGCGCGCGAGGATTCAAACTTCTCTTTATCTCTACTCTCACTTCACAGCCATCCCTGTTTCACGCTCCGTGGGATTCAGCGCGCATCCGCGTGCATGTGCGTGCGTGTGCGTGCGTGTGTGTGTGTAAGACAGAGAGAGCGTGTGTGTGTGTGTGTGTGAGAGAGAGAGAGAGAGAGAGAGAGAGAGAGAGAGACAGGGAGAGAGTCTCGCGGGGGAGATGGGCAGTGGGAGGAGGTGAAGAAGAGGGAGGAGGAGGAATCGGACAGGGGGGAGAGTCGGACGCGGGGAGGGGGGTGTGTTGATGGTGGTGGTGATAGGTTGCGGGGGGTGTCTCGCGTGTCCACTGTTCGGAAGTTGCGCGAGGGCTTCCCGCGGTTCATTTGAAAGCGACGGGAGCGCGCGGGGTCAGAGCCGGGTCGCGCGCGCTGATGAAGCCGTCGGGCGCGTTCATGGCATCAGCGGCGCGAGACTGCACAAGAGGAGAAGGAGGAGGAGGAGAAGGGTGATGAAGGTTTGGGATGGACGGGGGCGCGTTATGGGGGGGGGGGGTCAAGACTGTTCACACACACTTACACCTGCAGCTGGCTGGCAAGAGGCGAAGGCCCGCGAGCCGAGACACGAACACACACACACGCCACATAGGTGAACATGTGCAGGTACACGGGCACGTGCACTTCCATTTACCTTAAAATGCAAGCACTAGCAATAAATAAAAAAAGAGCGCGCGCGCACCATAAACGAAAATTCGTTCAGAATAAATAAACAACCTTAACATTCATCGTTCGAAAACAATTACGCGCCTTTTAAAAACGCCAAAAAACGAGCCACATAAACTCGACGTGAAGAAGATTTTGCGCCGGCGGCTTTCGAGCGGCCGCTCTTCAACGAAAATTTTCGAGGCTGCTTAGCGCACGGGGACGCACGCATGTCCTGCTCTGGGGCGGCGGGCGGCTGTGGTGACCCCGCGCAATTAGCGCACGATGGAGATGAATCATCCTCCTCTCGCTATCTGTGGCATTGAACTCGGCCTCGAGATAATGTCCATTGTTTCGTGCGCCAGAAAAGCGGAGGAAGGACGGGGGTGGGTGTGAGTGGATTGGGGGGGGTTAAAATCACCAGTAAATAAAAGGCGCCCTGGCCCAGAGATTCCCATGCACGCTCCTTGAGAACCGCAGAGAGACTCCGGTCCGCCGCGCATCGATTTCCTGCCCTGGCGCGCCTCCTCCATTGTTGGAAGTCTTTTTAATTTAGCCATAAATTGGGGAAAGCTCGCGCCACGAGCCATTCTATTTTCTCCCTGTCAGGCTGAGGGATTTGTTTTATGATGCATTGTGTATTAAATACAAGTAATCTGGGAAAGTGATTGCCAGGGGTCTGATAGAGGGGGCTGCAGGATATAAAGGGGCTCGCGCATTTTTTTGGGATAAAAAAGAGGAAGAGCGCGAGGGCTTAACGGGAAAGCCCCGTGGTGTCTGTGCTGTGGCACCAGTGGGGCAAAGGAAAAAAAGGGGGTAGGAAAGGGCTGACTTGGGGCAACGAGAGGCGCCGCAATGCCGGGTTCTGCCGCTAGAGGCCGTCGAGTGTTGAATAAAAATCGTCAAGCAGGGAAAAAAAGCGAAAGTCACTTCTTTAGAAGAGAAGTTGGGCTTCGGGGAGCAAGCGCTCCACCGGGCTCGAGGAGTTCCGCTTGTAGCGCGCGCAGGCAGATGCGAGAGTTTATTATGAGGTATTTACGAGCGCGGCCCCACTTATTTATTTATATATCTATCTGTGCATTTATTTATTAAGCCAATGCTGTTTTAATAGGACGCAGGGTGCACACATACACATAAGAGATGTATTAATAACTTGTTCATCAGATGTTTGTAGTTGTTACATTTACGTGTTCTAACTACATTTTGTTGCTTGCTCCAAACGCACGAGCTCTGCTCTCCGTCCCCCCGCTCCCCCCCGCGATGCCTTTAATGGAAACACTGTGTATGAGAGGCATTCCACCACATCCTAACGGGAAAAGGCGGCGGGTGTGTGTGTGTGTGTGTGGGGGGGGGGGGGGGGGGGGCCAAAAAAAAAATGTCCCGTCCTGCAACCCAAACACCGAACCCCCCCCC
>JBBPDA010000001.1:30274870-30292370 GCA_037974385.1 Arnoldichthys spilopterus | reverse complement strand
TACCATCCCACTACACTGCTCCCTGGGTGCTGTTGATAGCTGCCCACTGCTTCACATGTGCATGTGCAATGGGTTAAATGCAGAGGTTACATTTCATTGTGGTGCTTGAGTGTGTTCACAATGACAGTCACTTTCACTTTATTACATGAAATACAAATAAAATGAAAAA
This sequence comes from Arnoldichthys spilopterus, assembly GCA_037974385.1. NCBI lineage: Eukaryota > Metazoa > Chordata > Actinopteri > Characiformes > Lepidarchidae > Arnoldichthys > Arnoldichthys spilopterus. Next base: position 30,292,201 of record JBBPDA010000001.1, on the reverse strand, counting down.
ATAAATAAATAAATAAATAAAAATGAAGTGATTAGGTCTAAATGAGCAAGAAGGATCCTCTTTTGTGCATACATCTGGGGCCTCTCTCAAAGCCTTTCTCAAAAATACACTGCTGAAAAAATGGCATCGGCGTGCACATGACAACACTTTTTAGTCCCTGACAGTGGAAGAAAATGACAGGCGGCAAGTGTTCCGACCTTGTAGATATATTTAACAGTGATTGATGACAGCTTTATTACGTATCATGACATATAAATCGAGTTGCACATGTGGTTGCATTTTATTGTGGAAAATCTGAAAAGAATTTCATACATTGTACAGCATATCAGTACTTATACAGGACCTGACGCATCTATATGTGCTTCTGTAACCTTGCACGTGCGTTCAGAGCCTCCAAACTCCAAAGACAATGCACATGAGCCTGTGCCTGTGCGTGACAGTGTGTGTATGTGCTGAAGTGTGATTGACTTGTCAGACATGGGCGTCAATAGAGCAAGCTTATTCAATTTCAGCCCAATCACATTGGTGTCACAGTGTTTTGGGCTGCAGCTCCAGCAGAGACTCTGATAAATCTGCTTTTATGAGTCACACTTATAGCTTTTATGGCCCAGTGTTAGAGAGACTGATTCGGAGATCAATCGCGTGTGTGTGTGTGTGTGTGTGTGTGTGTGTGTGTGTGTGTGTGTGTGTGTGTGGATGGACAAGAAGGCGAGAGGGAGAGTGCGGTGAGGTGCAGTGGTACATTCTCACACACACACACACACACACATATATATATACACACACACAGGTAAAGGTGGATCGATGCGTAGCAGGAGGTTGGCTTGATTTAATGCTGCTAGACTATGACCAGATTGTCTTTCCATCTCTCTCACTGCATCTCTCCCTCTTTCCCATCTCTCTTTTCATGCCTCTATATCATTCTAATATTTCACTCCTCCTGCTCTCAGTTTCTCCATCCATCTATCTGTTCACTCCCATTTATATTTTAAACAATTTCCTCCAATCTCTTCTCCTCTCCAACCCAACTGACCATTAAAGGGGCTTGCTCAGTTCTCTGAAGTGTTCCAGGTGTGCAGTAGTTAAGACCTACCGAAAGTAATTCAAGGAAGAACAACTGCTAAATCAGGAACAGGGTCATGGGCACCCAAGGCCCATGCATGTGGGGAGTGAAGGCTAGTCCATCTGGCTCAATCCCACAGAAGAGCTATTGTGGATTAAAAAATGAATGCTGACTCTGATTCAAAGGGATTAGAACACAAAGTGCACAACAGTCAGAGCTGTTTCAGCATAAGGGAAACCTACTCAATGTTAGGCAGGTGGTGTTAATGTTATGGCTGATCTGTGTATGTGTTGTAATTATTGAGAACCATAGTTCTTCTCACGACTATTCTAAAGAAATCAGAGTCTGTGGTATGTTTCGCTAAAACCATTTCACCTTACCCTGAATTATTGTTTACATCTCAAATTTATTATGCATATGTTTTGAAATCACTAGAATTCCACTTCAGGTGATCTCATAGACTTGCTTATGTGGTTTCTGACACTGTACGACAGGGTTAGAAATGTGAGCAGCGGGCAGCTATCAACAGCGCCCAGGGAGCAGTGTAGCGGGACGCTACCTTGCCGCACTAGGGTAATGTCCTAACCACTAGACCACCACTGCCCAAATATACACAATATACACAAATATATTTGTTTTAAGAAAATGCAGAAATCGGGACGTCTGCCTAGATTAGAAAAATGTAACTCATATAATATATAATTCATATTTATTTCTATGATTTAAAAAACATTTTCACGTACATATTTCCCCATATTCTTTTTTTTCCAGCAAATATCTGCCAATATATATGAGTTCGATATTATCTTGCCTCCCTAAAAGGTGTTATTTAGTGCAACAAACACGACAAGCAAGTCTGGTTTTAGGTAAGTATGTTATGCTGCTGACTGCAGGTTTGCACCATATGAGCCTCCACTGCTTGATAGATACATAGCCATGTGGTTCCAGTGCAAAATGTCTTGGCTGATTGGCCACATTTGGAGTTGGGGGGTGGTGGTGGTGGTGGTGGTGGTGGTGGGGGGGGGTATGTAAATTTGAATTTTTTTAGACTACTCCTTTAAAGAGAAAGTGTGCTGTTTCAAACACAGGCTCCTTCATCTGTAATCCAATGCTAAAGTGTCAGGGGTTCGATATAGGGTGATTTACTTTTCACACATACACACACACACACACACACACACACACTGACCTCTACCTCTGAGACGGTAGTTTCCTGAGGGCTGTCAGTAGACAGAGTATGAAACAAAAGCTGTGGGCAGAGAGGCCCGGCCAAGAGAAAGACAGGAAACGACTACTGATTACATGCACAGAAGTCTAAAACGTACAGTTCTTCAGCACCTACAGAAACATTCTCTGCACTTTCTCTCTTATATTACACACCACTCTATGTCTGCTACATGCTTTATTATAGGACTGGGTCGGTGATTCTAATCAAGCCATCTTTGCTTTATTAATGGAATGGGCCGGCGATTCTAATTTTCACAATTATCCACTTAATCCGGATGTAGTTGATCAGCCATGGCGTTTGGAGTTTCTTCAGTTTAGAACCGGAGCTTGGCTAACACGAGAAGTCAACAGCCTCCCCCATTCTGTCTGTAAATACATAACCCCAAAACACCTCTCAAACTGCATGCAGTCTTTTATAAAATTGGTCTAGACTTGTTAGTGTGGTTAAGGACACAGTATGACTTACTGTGAACTACAAAAACTTCACCACATTGATGAATGTTTGTTCAGTGGCTCTGGGTGTGTTTTCACAAACCACCTCAGAAGTAGGTGTGCTAATGTAGGATCAATTTTTATGGCAAAGAATTCAGTGTCCCTTTAGACTCAGATTTTTTTTCTTTACTTTACATAAAAGTAACATTATTCAAATAGCTTTAAAATATTTCTTTTTTTTTATTATTTTAAAATATAACTTTAAAATATTGCTAAGTTAAGGAAAGCGCTATCATCAAGACTAGATTACTGTAATGCCCTGTTATCAGAATATTCTACTACTACCCTAAATAGGCTACATTTAGTTCAAAACACAGCATCTAGGGTCCTTACCAGAACTAGGCCATTTGATTATATTAGCAGAATTTCATACCTTTACCATTGACATATAAAACCCTACGGCCTTGCCCCAAAATACCTTAGTGAATTTATCTCTCTTCACAAACCTCTACACTCAATTAGATCACCATGTATTGGCTATTTACTAGTTTCCAGAATCCGGAAACTACAGCAGAGAAAAGAGCCTCATGCATAGCCCCTCAGCTTTGAAATAATCTTCCAGTTAGTGTTTGGGACTCTAAGGGGTCTAAGCTGAAAACCAACTTGTCTAGCCAGATGTTTGGTTTTAAATTTTCCTTGACAGATGAAAGGCACAGAGTTGGGATCTCATGGAGATAGAGAATTCGAGTAAACTGTTACCTCCCAAGTTTAATGGTGGTGGAATGGGGGAAGCTACTGTATCAGGGTGCCTTCATGTCCATGACACCCCCAGCTATGTCAGTTCTGGCTTGGCTATTATAACAAAGTCTGCCAGAGTCCTTTTTGCTGTCATGTTTTGCACTCCTTATGTTTGTATTCTGTACCCATAGGCTGAATTATCACTGTAATCAACACTGACTATGATCACCGTGGGGAGTTACTGTTCATCTGTTCAGCCTGATCAACCATCACTATGGTCCACCTGCACACTAGAAACTGCTGCTCTTGCTTTCACACTAAAAAAGTACAACCCCTCAAAACGGGATGGTAAAGTTAGGTACAACTTTCACTGGCTGAAACGCAAATTGCTCCCTCTTTCAGCAAAGTATGTACAATGTAAGTAATGAAACTATGGCTTCTAAAGTGCAATAAATGTTAAACATGGAGTAATAAACATCACAGCTGAATCCTGAACATCTTTCTTTTAGACATTTTAATTAGACATTGCATGTAAAAGTCATTAATAAGTCAAGAATTTCATTACATTTATATTGAACTACATAGGGAGCAGAGAGCAATTTGAGTTTTTTTTTTATGCTTGGTAACCACAACCTACCAACCTACCAATTAATGAACTATACAGCTTATCAGATTGTGATTGTCAATAAAAATTTACTAATTGTTGTATTACTTTATATTTTGTCAATGTTTAATTAAAGCAATAAGCAAACTCTCAGTCTGTTATTCTTTTGAAGATTGGATTTCATTGCTTTTTTGAACGGCTTGATGACACAGGTGGATCACTGGGAAATCCTGGAGACAGTCTGAGAATATTTGTGTGGAGCAATGAAGAAGTGCATTGGCGTTTGTCAAATTGTTAGGGGAATTTTCAAGAATCAGCCAATCAATCCATCCATTCATCAATCCAGCCATCCACTCATCCAACTGTCCATCCATCCATCCATCCATCCATCCATCCATCCATCCATGCATCCATCCATCCATCCATCCATATATCCATCTATCCCTTTCAGGAATAGTATCATGACACTGCTGTTGAGAATAAATAATAACTGGTCAAAAGTATTCATGTGGTCCACTGAATGGGGTAGAGAGCAGCTGCCACTGGGCAGTGGTGGCCTAGTGGTTAGGATACTGCCTTTGGGACCTGAAGGTCACAGGTTCGAGTCCCAGCCCAGGCACTACTGACGTACCCTTGACCAAGGTACCGTCCCACTACACTGCTCCCCGGGTGCCGGGGTGGCTGCCCGCTGCTCCACGTGTGCACGTGTGATGGGTTAAATGCAGAGGTCACATTTTGTTGTGGTGCTTGAGTGTGTTCACAATGACAAAGAGTCACTTTCACATTATGAATGACAAAGGTCTGCAATTGTTTACTTATATAAAATAGATGGAGCTGAAAAAGGAGTTAGTACATGAAAGTACCAGGTAAGGACACCAAGAGGTAGATATATGAGTGCATGCACAATGCAAAATGTGTCTTCATGTGAACTTAATATTTAGTTTAATAAGACGGCAAATTGTGTAGCCCCACCCACAAAGTGCATGCTCATGAGATTTAAAAGGCAGTGGAAATTAAAATTGTGGTTTAAATGGAAGTTCAATGATGAAGAGAGATAGGTGTTGCTAAATTAATCACCAACAAAGTATTCTGGTGTAATTATGCAATGGAAAAAGCAAGGAGAAAAAGAAAACCCATGTCCTCACATTTTGTGTCAGCTGCAGTTAAAGGAGACAACAACGTAATTTAAGTTCTAATTGCGAATTGACACCAGAATTCAAAAAGTGGCTACTGTGGGTTGCTCAATCAAGTAAATAAGGCAGAATGTGTAGTGTGATATCTCATGTAATATCTCCACCTACGTTTTTGCATGGTCCTCCTTCAAATGCATATGCATGAAGGAGAAAGTTTCAGTAAAAACACAGCTCGTAAATGGCACATTTAGGCTTGTGTGCCGATAATATACATGATCTGCAATTGGAGTGCGTCTCATTTGCACCTGAAACTGATATGTAACACAAATTTTGAGTTACTACTACCTGAGGAAAAAAAAGAATCCATCCTTTTCTGTCTTGCCAGTCTCACAGTGTTAAAATACAGACTGGATTTGGTGTAAAGGTTCCACTGTTTCAAAATCTCTTCTGTTTTTTTTTATTATTCAAAACAACTGCACTTTATGTGAATATGCCTTAAGTGTGTAAAGAGTAAGAGATACTTGATCTAGCACAGGCCATTCCATCTTTATTATGTAGGCCTAGACCTTTGCCACAGGTTTATGTTGTGAAATGTGTTCAGGCTGGTTTGACTATATGAGGGTATTCAAGAGAGTGGCTCGTGTTTATGATGCTGTTGGACAGTCGCATGTTTATAATGTATGCTGTCACTGGGTTCAGCATGCCGACTGGGGCCTTAAATCTTTAAAACAGCTCAAAAACGGGATTCTATACTGTGCAACCTTGAAGGGAGGGTATGTGTGTGTGTGTGTGTGTGTGTGTGTGTGTGTGTGTCTGTGTGTGTGTGTGTGTGTTTCTGTGAGGACAACATAGCGTGGAAAGATTTGACACTTTTGGTTAAAAGAACTTAGGTCTTCATTCTATTTTCATTCAGATGGGACAAATCTGGTCATTTGCCATTTCTCTTTATTTCCTTGCCCTACAGAACATCTTCTGCAGAATATATGTGAAGGTACACATACACACACACTCACTCACACAAAACCAGTCAGGAGAAATACAGTGTGTCATTACATGAGCTCTGAGCCCTGAGGCAGTGGCCTGGGACACCCGGTGTATAATATAGCTTTGTGTATGTGTGTGTGTGTGTGTTTGTGTGTGCGTCTGTGTGTGAGAGAGTTTCCTGTAATCTAATCTAAGCAATGAATAGGTTTTGTGTGAATGTCTGTGAGCATAGATATGTGTGTGTGTGTGCGCATTCACGTGTGCATATGGAATGCTATACGATTTCTAGGTGACCCCTCAGTCTGCCTGAGATGACTCTAGGGTTATTACTGTTTTGCTGAACATACTATTTACTTTACATATTTATATAAATGTGTTTTCACAGTTACACATGCAAGTAGCTGTACAATTATTTAAACAACAATGTAATTAATTACACTTACATTCTATGTATGCAGTCTGACTACTTTTCCTTTTGTTTTTATGTTAAATGGTTATAAGAAATATGGCAAAAATATAAACAATGTGCTTTTTTCCTTTAACAATTAACACATTAACCAAATCATTTTCTTAACACAAATTTTAAAAACATTGCTGTTTGACACATCCAATTTGAATGGCAATGAAAAAATCCCACCACTTAGAAATAATATGAGACTTGCAGGTCCTTAGATTACCCAACATATCTTTGTTTATTTCATTTGTTCAGTCATTTGTGCACACTCACTGGCTTTATGTTTAATATTAGCTTATATCTGCAGGGGATTATGCTCCAACTCACTGGCTGTATAAAGTTCTTTCTAGATTTTTAATTGTGGTTCATACATGTGTGTATACACTCTATTTGTGGTGTGCATGTCTGTATGTTTGAACTATGTGAGCGTGTGTGTGTTTGTGTGTGTGTGTGTGTGTGTGTGTGTCTCTTAATAGAACTCTGTCACAGTGCTGCCAGACTGAAAAAGGCAGTGTAATGAATGAATATGACCGCATATCCCACAATTCCCTATTCTGATCCACACATACATCGACCTCAGCCCAACACCTCAGGCTACAGTGTTGACACACACACAAACACATGAAAGAGAGAGAGAAAAAGAGATAAGGAAGGAAGGAGAAAGAAAGAAGGAGAGACAAAGATGAAGACAGAGAGAGGACAGAGAGAGACAGAGAGACAGACAATAAGAGATAGACTGTGTAGTGTGTGTGTGTGGGTTTGTGTGTGTGTGTGTGTGATTGATGAGAGTGTGTGTTGTTAAGAGGGGACCCATCACATGTGATCACATAAACACTTATTCAGTGGGTGCTGGGTCTGAAGTGTCAAAGTGAGTGTACGTCCATGTGTGTATTTGTGTTTGTTGGTGTATATCCACATGTGTGTGTGTGTGTGTATGTGTGTGTGTGTGTGTGTGTGTGTGTGTGTGTGTGTGATTGATGAGAGTGTGTGTTGCTAAGTGAGCACTGAGGTTGACGAGGCTGAGCACAGCTTTGAGCTGTCACCAAAGAGAAAACACACATCATTAATCAAGCTTAATTAACTCTCTCTCTCTCTCGCTCTCTCTCTCTCTCTCTCGCTCTCATATACACACACAAACACACCTAAAACAGCCTTACACTTCAGACCAGTACCACTTCACTGTGAACATTTATACATTTTCATTATAAAAGTGAATGAGTGATTTTGTGTGTGTGTGTGTGTGTGTGTGTGTGTGTGTGTGGTTGGTGAATATTTGTATAAAACCACAGGTGCTCGTATAAGAAAACCTCTTAGCACTATTCTGCTGCTAATATTTTAGACACCTGCCATTTCGGCTGTGGTCCACACACACACACACACACACACACACACCCACACACATGCACACACACACACACACACACACACACTAAAATCTCCATCCATCATTATTCAGCCTGACACCTTTCAACCTCCCTCGTTCAATTAGGCCGCTCAGTAACTGTTGCTATGCGGAAGGAGCAGCTGCTTTTTCTCCTGGACAAGCATGCACACACACACACACACACACACACACACACACACACACAAAAGCTCAGTTACAATGACATATTCAACCTCTTAAAGGAGAATTCCACTGATTTCTCAAGAATTCTGGATAATGATGTGGTTGAGCTGTAAACTAAGTCATTTAAAGTGGTTTGATGTGAAATTGCCATTCCAGAGAAACACAGTGTCAAATCAAACACATGTGAAAGTGACTCTTTGTCATTGTGAACACACTCAAGCACCACAACGAAATGTGACCTCTGCATTTAATCCATCACACGTGCACACGTGGAGCAGCGGGCAGCTATGAACAGCACCCAGGGAGCAGTGTAGCGGGACGGTACCTTGCTCAAGGGTACCTCAGTAGTGTCCGGGCTGAGACTCGAATCTACGACCTTCAGGTCCCAAAGGCAGTGTCCTAACCACTAGGCCACCACTGCCCAAATAATACACATAATCCTAATAGTATAAGGAATATACTGTGTAGCAATCTAGAAGTATGAGTTTGGCAGATCAGTCAGGACCAGAAGCCCTTCCTTAGATCACATTTGGTAGGTACTAACTATTGCATAGCTGGAACACTCCACATGACCTTCCGTTGTGGAGATGCTCTGACTGTCTTTTATCCATCACAATAAGGTCTTAGCTCATCCACAATGAAGGACAGTATGTACACCAACACCTTCTCCAGATGTATAGGCTGCCTTTAACACTGGCAGGCCCTTATGTTCACTATGCCTTTCTGTAACTTAACCATGTTTTTAGTTGACAGTAGGCCTTAGAATGTAAGAAGCCTGAGAATTTAAGGGGTTAAACACTTTTATCACCAGCGTTCAACTGATTCAGCACATGAAAGGCTAGATGATTAGTGGATGAATAGCAAAAGAGTGCAAAGAGAGAGAGAAATAAATTAGATATATTCTTGGGATTTTGGGTTGCAGCAATGCAATCACTTAAATGAGAAGTTGCTTCAATGCCGACTGTGTTGGACACATTACAAAAGAAATACAACAGCCTTGCATGTCTGCAATACTAATCACACACGCGCACACACACACATTCCATCACTCCGTGGGCCTGTAATCAGTGTCCCCAGGAAAGTCCTTGTGCTCCCATGCTGTTTACACAACACACACACACTTCCACATGCTCCTATTTCTCATTCTTGCTTTAAAGGACAATTTTTCAACCGGCCTTAAAGGCTCCAAATCGAACATTTTATTTGTATTTAATTTTTTCTCACTCATGGGTCACTCATGTGTTTATATTGCAAAAATAGTCAAAATTCATTTGTACCTTTTTTTCCTGACCTCTCTTTATACCTTTAAATAAAACACGTTTAACGACCTAATGTTGCCTGTGATAAAATAGGCTGAAACACTCCATATAACTTCATCATGGATGGGCTAGGCTAAACTGCCAATGCTGAACAGGCAGATATATGTAAATACTATGTTGTTTTTATGACATCACAAATACATCCTTATAGTTATTTTTAAATAATAGGTAACAAAAAAGAATTATGCATTATTATATAGTTTGCTAGTGTTTTTTTTTTTTCATGAGTTTTTTAAAACCTGGAGAAGAGCCAATGAAGAAACCCCAAGGAGCCCAATCAGACAGCCACCACTGTGTAGTTACACAAAGGCAGGAATATTCAGATGCTTTTTACATAAAGCTTGTAAAAAATAACTATAAACCATTATTTCTTTCAAGATAAACCATTAAAATAAGGAAATCATGACTCAAGCATCACTCAAGGCTCAATGTATGTTAACGGCTTAGCAGGTTTGTTAGTCAAAATGCTGGCACTGGAAGCTGGCACTGACAATGCATGGACAATGCAAGTTTTGTTTGAATTTAATCATCCATCATTTGTCTTTTAACATTTTTCTGTCACTTCACTGTCTTTTCTTATTTGACCTTTGCCCAATCATCCCCCTCTTTGATCTATATGCAGCCCAGCATGTGTGATGTGTGTGTGTTTCAGTCCCAGCATATATGCGTGTGTGTGTGTGTGTGTGTGTGTGTACACTTTTTTAGCTTGTAGCTCATCCATCACTTAAGGACAGCAAGGCCATAGTATGGGTCACTACTCACGCCTTCATCAACTCTATTCTCTCTCTCTCTCTCTCTCTCTCTCTCTCTCTCTCTCTCTCTCTCTCTCTCTCTCTTTACTCACTTCCCTTCTCCTTTCATCCTGTTTTAGTTTAGGTGGACCTTGTTTTATTACACACTCTCCATTTAAGAATAGATTGTGTTGGGAAGCTTTAACTGCCATTGGTTCTGCTTCCAGGCAACCATTTCCTTCTCCATCTACAGCTACTTGGATTTGGACTTGGTCACTACTGCTTTTTGTCATTTTACATTTGCTTAAAAACAGATAATTAAATATTTAGAGACTCTGAGATCATAGACCAGTATGGCTACTGTACGTAAAATTACAGTACAAAAAACTGGCTGGGGCATTCAAACATGTCCATGTACATCTCCAGATAATGGCACTCTGCCTAATCTCTTTGGCACTTCACCTTACTCTCCTGTAACCTAGCAATGACAACAAGCCATTAAAAAAATAGCAGCCACAACAAAGTTTATTATAAATAATGAACCCGCTCAGAATAACTTTAGCGAATAACATCTTGTGTGAACAGAGATGCAAGAGAGCGACAATGAAAAAACCAAAACACTCCCACTGTTATCAACCAAGCCATACAACAGCTGCGAGAGGCAGAGCTTGGCTTTGGACCAACAAACTATTTTTTTTGGTCTCTTCACACTACACTGATGTTCCACCTTAAATACTGTTAACATAGTTACCATAGTTGGTTTAACAAACCGAAAAATGAATGACAATTGAATCCATGACATGGAGAAAAGTGAGCTGTATTCTAATTCTTCCTCAAATATTTATAAAGACATTAGTGTTTTAGTTTTAGTTTGTGTTTTTAATCTGATGTAAGCTACTAATATTGCATTTGAATGTTACACAGTTGTAAAGGTTTAGCTACTTTCCTCAAGCTATTTGCTAATAAATGCATAGTTTATTTAAGTCAAGTCAACTTTATTTATATAGCGCTTTTTACAACTGACTTTGTCACAAAGCAGCTTTACAGAAACCAGGTCTGAATCCCCAAAGAGCAAGCCAAAGGTGACAGAGGCAAGCAAAAACATTTTGATTTGTTGGACAAACTTTATCTGTTCAGTTAAGGATGTAGATCCTTAAGTTATTGTGAGATGATTTAATTTAGTTGCACTTATGTGCTATTTCTTAATTCTTACTAATTTTCTCAGCAAACATGAGCCTTTATTAATAATTTTGTCTTGTTTCAAAAACTAATAAAACAATTAGACAATGAAAGTATGGGATAATTTCAATAAACTGCTATTATCATGTGACATTGCACTTTCAACTAATTAATTTCAATACTTATTTTTGTCACCATTAATGCATTTTCCTAGATTGAGCCTCCAGATTCTCTATGGAACTTCAGGCTGAAGCCCAGCTGCTTGTGCACTAGATGTTGAACACACAGTATTATAATTAAAAAAAAAAATTAACTTTCAGTTTAGAATATTTTAATGTCAAAAAATGACAAAACATGGTAAAATTGTTTTTCATTTTGCAAATCAAGACTGTACATGTAAAATGAATTTATCAAACTGGAACAAAAATGCAAAATTTGAAAATAAAATTCCCTCTGCTTCCACCCATGTGACATTACTTGAAATTTACCATAGAATTTCTCTTCCCAATACTTTTTTCAATGAGCGACAAGTAAGAATTAGGTAACATCAAATTGCTATATGCTTTTGTTAAAGACTTAAATTACGGCAGTTATTACCATATTTGAGGTTAAAATGTTCATGTTTAAAGGGACATTCTGGCCTAAAACAAGGATTTTATGTTATTTGTTGTTTTATGCAGTATTTTGCAGCTTGACAGATTGTCTTCCTCCATCACCATGTTTGCTCACTATAATAGCTGGCATGCATTACACAAATACGTCATAATATTGGAATCCGTCACTGCAAAGCAATTACCTCCTGCCACTTATTCGCCAGCAGCTTTCCTCAGTCCATTTTAGGAAAAGGCTGACCTGAAGTGTCCTCTCCAAAGCCCTGTTATTTGTTCAAATGTCCACCTTCAAATAGCATCATCAGAAGTGAGGTTTCCTAGTCTTTAAATCATGAAAATTCACTGTAAAGACTGTTGTGGCACCACTCTAGAAGATGTGTAGGCTTGTTAACAACAGATGTACTTTTGGTTAAATTAATTAAATTAATTAACCAAAACATTTCTTCTATGTCGTGGGGAAGCTGGAGGCAGTCCCGGCTGACTACTGGCCCAAGGCTGGGTACACCAGGACAGGAAAAAAAATATATTTTCTTTTCTTTTTTTTTATTCAGCTGTATCACCACTACTCTGTAATGTCCTTTCTCTGTCTGTCTCACATACACACACAACACAAACACATGCAGCCAGCGTCACAGTGATCATGGTTATCTGTCTAATTTGATATTCGCACTGTTTAATTCCATTTAAAAGCCAGACAGAAGACAGAAGCAGATGCACACTCTCTCTGTCTCTCTCTCTCTCTCCCTCACACACACACACATAGAGAACCAGATCAGGCATGAAAAGAGAAAGTGATGCACAGTGAATGGAGCACACTGAAAGATAATACAATCAGACAATGACAATGATGCACATACAATATAGTGGAGCAGACAAAAAAGAGACAAAAATTAAACTGTCTCACACACACATGGAGATAAGAGGAAAAATAGAGAGCATTTTATTTCTTCTGTGACTTTAATTTTGTTTCCAAACATTTGCAAAAATAACTCATGCTTGTTATATGGCCTTGTTGTTTTATTTGCATTAATATTTTTCCTCACTTATGAAAAAACAAGACTTGATGTATGTAAACCTTGATGTTTGTAAACCTTGAGTTTCGAAACATACAATTCTCTCAACCATCCACACTTCCTAAATGAGCCTGTTAAAACAGCCTGATGTTTTTGTGATGCTGTAAAAACAAATGCAGTGGTGGCCTAGTGATTATAACTAAAGGTCATGGGTTCACGTCCCGGACCGGGGACCACTGAGTTACATTTCGTTGTGGTGCTTGAGTGTGTTCACAATGACAAATAGCCACTTTTAATCCTATCATTTCACATTATTTTTTATACATCAATTGAACACAGCAGATGCCCTTGTTGTGAAAAAACATTAATGAAGAAATGACCAGTAGAAATAATCCAGAATTTACATTACATTAACTTGGATTAAAAGTAGAAATGTTTTTGACTACTCCTGTGAAGTTTGGACAGTATTTTGGACAGCAATGATATAGTCGGCTATTCAACATACAGCTATTTAGCTGCGTCCATTCATGCCAAAGCTATAGAGAGTGTTTCAGCCTGGATTAGTTTAAAAAGTTTAAAGTTGGTCTTTCTTAAACACTACGATACATAAAATCACTGTTTACTTTATTAACATTATTTGTATATATTTTAATATTAGTGTTTTTATAAGAAAAAACATTTACTGCCAAGCTTATCTAAAATTTAAAGCTTTTAAATATAATGTTATTGCCTAAAACTGTTGTCAATAATGCTAACGCTGCTAACAATGAATGAAAGCTGACATTATTGAAGTGATATCATGCTAAAAATCGACTACTGACTTCCATTCATTGTAACATTAGCATGCATGGTTGAACAATTCCTTTAAAGCAGTAGTCTTTAAACCATTAGTTGTCTGGGCCCCCAGACGATCCATGGTTTTGCTCCTTTGTAAATCACAGTGCATACAGGAAAACTGAACCTGGCTCAAATAGACCTTAAGACCACTGTCAATCATCTGACGTTTCTTCATGGGTGCACACACACACAAACACACACACATTTTCACTTCCTTCACTTGGACCCTCAAATTAGGTGAACAATGTGTAATTTGTTGAAAAAAGAGATTGGGAGAGAACACACAGCTTATGTTACACCAAACAATATCAGCTGTTATCTTGCATTGAGTCCGGCACCTTCATACCTTTTCTGTCCCTCCTTCCTTTTCTTTTGCTTTTCATGCCTTTTTCTTTTGCTTTCCATGCCTTGTTCAATCTGGTGTTCTAAAGACCAACCAAGTTAACCCTTAAGTAGTGTGAACAGTATTGCAATTACTTTAGGCTTTCATTTCAGACAAAGACAAAGGAGATGGTGATTGACTTTTTTAGGAAGGTGACACAACCCCTACTGGTGAACATTCAGGGTTTGGACATTGAGGTGCTGGAGTCTTACAGATACCTGGGTATTCACTTTAACAACAAACTGGACTGGTCACACAATACAGATGCCCTGCACAAGAAGGGTCAAAGTTGTCTCCACCTACTGAGAAGACTGAGGTCCTTTGGGGTGTAGAGGTGGGGTGCAAGTCACTGTTAAAAACTTTAAAAGACTGTGGTAACATCTGCCATCTTCTTTGCAGTGGTCTGTTGGAGCAGTGGGAGCTCAGAGAGGAAAAGTCTCAACAAGCTGGTAAGGAGGGCTGGCTTTGTCCTGCGCTACTCCATGAGCTCCACTGAGGAGGTAGGAGAGAGGAGGATGCTAGTTAAACTGGCATCCATTGTGGACAACCCCTCACACCCGCTGTATGAGACTGTAGGGGCTCTGAGTAGCTTTTTCAGTAACAGACTGTTACACCCTGCATGCAAGAAACAGCTCTACCGCAGGTCCTTCATACCATTGTCTATCAGGCTGTACAACACCTCATTCAACTAGACACGCAAAATAAAAAAATTCAAGTAAATTTCTCCAGTATGGGATCAATAGTTCTATTCTATTCTATTCTATTCTATTCTATTCTATTCTATTCTATTCTATTCTTAGCTGCCTGTGTGATGAGTAAAATGTAGACATAAAATGTCTCATTTTATTGTGCATTTGTCAGTGTGTGTTAAATATAACAAATAAGTCAATTTCCCTTTTTTTTTACTATGACCCTTTCAGTAAAAAGCCAGGGCATAAAGCTGCTACTGTTTTCCATTTCTTACTGGTCAGACTACATACTTCTATGCAGTTAGGTATGTTTCTTGGATGTCCAGAAGCCCTAGAATTATATTTTTTTTCAGCAAAGTTGACAAAGTTGGTCCTGCCCATTAGAAATCAAAATGATGAATGCAATGTTTACACCTCACTGTAACAGAGTCTTTTATTTAGTTTGCTAATGTGAATTAATATTATATTTGGAAAATAAAAAAAATTAAAGACCTTACCTATACATCACACCTATTAGAATTGGGATGTGTTCGCAATACAACATTTTTCTCAACCCGAGGCTGTTTGCCCAGAGAGTTTGATGCATTTGGCCAAGTGTGAAAACTTTTCTGGTTTTCTGGTCTTGTCTGGTCTGGTTTTCTGGTGGTCTGGTTTGCAGCGACATCACAAATGGATTTAAGAGTTTAAGGTAAGTGTGTGTATATGTGTGTATGTCTGTGTGTGTTCGCTCATTTCACATAGGCTAATACAGCCCACTTCAAACGCACACCTTTTCTCCAGCATTCCAAACACGCACCCACCTGCTTTCTCCATGACTTCTCCTCTATGTGCTTGTCTCTGTTACCTGCATCACCAAATATTGTCTCTCTCTTTCTCTCGCTCTTTCATTTCTTTTACTCCCCTGCTCCCATCCAAAGAGGGACGTAAAATAAAGGTGTCCAGTTTGAGCAAACACACACACAGCAGTCTGTGTACATTCTTCATGCTTTTGCTGCTTCTTATCAGAGGAAGGAGGTGGTATAGACTAAATGAAAACGGAAAGAAAGTTGTGAAAGGTGACAAAATGGACAGAAAGGAGGAGAGAAAGCAATACAGAAGGAGAGAAGAATCTTTGTGTGAATGATTTCAAAAGAGCCAGGAGAAAAGACCATGTACTCACATACACTTGAAGGTAAAAGTAACACGATATGCTGCTAATACTGCACAGTGTCTTTATGGGTAGGCGTTCTGTAATACAATAGTCAATGACAGGTTGTGTTCTGCTCAAAGAATTGCAGGTCATTGTTTTTAGGGGGGCTTTGTTCACATATTTAACATCCTGTACATGATGCCTGTTTGTGGAGATGGCTAGACTTTTCAGAATATCATTTTTTGTCAGTTTAGAAAAATATAAAAAAAGAAAGAACTGTTAAGCTGAAAGCTGTTAAGATTTTTGCCCATTTTCTCTGCAAATAAACAACTGACCACAGCCAAACAGTAACACCAGCATTTAGACCTTTCAAAATACAGCCTTTGTAAAAGTTATGGTAACACTATGTTCAATGTATTAGCCTTAGCCAA
Organism: Arnoldichthys spilopterus; assembly: GCA_037974385.1. NCBI lineage: Eukaryota > Metazoa > Chordata > Actinopteri > Characiformes > Lepidarchidae > Arnoldichthys > Arnoldichthys spilopterus. The sequence continues at coordinate 30,275,678 of JBBPDA010000001.1, read as the reverse complement.
TGCATAGACATTTTACCCTAAAAAAAAATAAAAAAAAAAATAAAGAAAACAGTTTCTAAAGGGTAAGCACTCATTTTTAAAACATTTGTCTGGTGCTGTTTAAACCTTTATGCAGACCAAAACAACTGTAACTGGTCTGTTTGGTACCAACACGTTCCCTCCTATGCATTCCCAGCTGCTCTATCTTCACTGAGATTTAGTTAGACAATGCCATCAAAGCATGCATTTCAAATATTTTCAGATGTTGGGAGGTAGATTTGATCATTGTGGACACACAGTATGCCTATAGACATTATTCAAGCTGGGAATCATCATTTGAATTTCAGTTTCAGGTGAAAGCCAACAGGCAGTAGCAGCTGGTTACAAAGTGGTGTCAAGCACAGTGTCCTGATCCTAGGCTATGGTGCAAGCCCTACATAGAGCCTAAATATAACTACAAATTAGTGTTAACTCTTAGTGTTTCTACCTCATATACTTAGAGAACTCCTTCTTTTGACTCATGGTTACTTTCAAGTCTTGGTTCCTCTCAGTGGATGTTAGAGAGTTCGTCATCTTGTTTACTTTTAGTGGTTTTTCCTATTTGTCCTTCAAAATTCTTAAGAAGTTTCACCCTTAGTGATACTCATCAGTTTTGGCCAACAAATCTGTAAAGGTGCTTTACAGCACTATCTGTTGTAAAGATTGCTGTGCTATACAGCACTATAATATAGTGATGTGAAAAACTATGTGCTCCCTTCCTGATTTCTTATTCTTTTGCATGTTTGTCACACAAAATGTTTCTGATCATCAAACACATTTAACTATTAGT
>JBBPDA010000001.1:30249977-30265231 GCA_037974385.1 Arnoldichthys spilopterus | reverse complement strand
ACACAAGCTCTCTATTCTTGCTCTCTCTTTCTCTCACACACACAAGCACACAAACTCCCTACTCTCTCTTTTTCTCACACACACACACACAAGCACACAAACTCCCTACTACTCTCTCTCTCTCACACACACACACACACAAACTCTCTATTCTCACTCTTTCTCACACACACATGAGCACACAAACTCCCTACTTTCTCTCTCTCTCTCTCTCTCTCTCTCTCTCTCTCTCACACACACACACACACACACACACACACACAAACTCTCTACTCTCTCTTTCTCACACACACACAAGCACACAAGCTCCCTACTCTCTCTCCCTCTCTTTCTCTCTATCTGTCTTGTGCACACAAACACACAAACTCCCTACTCTCTCTCTCTCTCTCTCTCTCTCTCTCTCTCCTCTCTCTTTCTTTCTCTACATATCTGTAAATTGCAAAAGTATGCTCTAGGATTAGCAGTTAGAAGGTGAAATTAGAGTCAGATGGTTCCGCCAATAAGATACCAATCAGACATGAGTGGGTTATTACTTAAAAACTTTAAAAAAAAAATAGGTCTTTTGAATTCTGATCTTCAAAACACATGTTTGTGGAAGTGTATCAGAGCACAAACAAAGAAGATTTCTGAGGACCTCAGAAAAAAGTTGATGCTCATCAGGCTGGTAAAAGGTGACAAAGACGTCTTTAAAGACTCTAATGATTCCAGCAGTTCACAATCAAAAAAATTGAGTTCAAATCAGTGTACAAATGGAGGACATTCAAGACTTCTTATTGTTACCCTTTCCAGGAACGCTTAGCCAGCAAAGACTTTACAGAGCAAGGCGTTTAATAGTCTGTGAGATCACAAAGGAACTCAGGGGAACTAAACGTCTTCCTCACATTGCCTAATGCTGATGTTTACGAGTTTAAGATGAGGCACCAGAAGAGCAGTGAACAACTATTTTATGCATGGCAGGGTTGAAAAGAGAAAGCCACTGTTCTTAATTAAGGACATTTCTGCCCATCAGTAGTTTGCTAAATATCACATGGACAAGCCAGAATGTTATTGTAAACGCATGTCACCCATGTCCAGGTGTTCTGTGTTTCCTGTCTGTATATAGGTTGACGTGTTTGGTTTTTGTCTTTGCCTGATCTCTTTACTGTTTCTGTGACTGTTCTGCTGTTGTTCTGTCATCAGCACTGTTGCTGTTCCTGTCATCAGTACTATGGATGTGTGTCATGCTTGATCCCCAATTGTGTAAGTCATGGATTTGTTTGTACCTAGTTAGCATTCATGTTCGTTATCTCTGTTAAATAAACCTTTTCAAACTCACATTTACTTCCTAAACTCAAACCTGACACAATTAGCACCACAAGTCATATTACCAAAGTGGCTAAAAAGAATACATTTTCATACATTTCGTGGTGTATGAAAACAACAGTGTCCACTGTGTGCAAAACCCATCCACAATGTGCTGACAAACACACAGACAAGTTAAGGGACACTAGTGCAGCTCCAGACACAAACAAGTGTTCAGGTTGGATTTACAGAGTTTGGCTTTGATCTGTGCTCAGTCTGCTGCAGAGTTATCTACTGTTAACATTATCATTTATCATCTAGAAGAACACACACACATGCTTGCACACTGCAGACGCTCATTCCAGATTTATTCCCGGCCAGCTGGTGGGGCATTTAAAGTGACCATCAAAATGTAAATCTTATTGAACTCAACATATTTCCTCCACTCTCTCTCAATCAGAATAAGTGGGTATGGAAGGGTCACACATATGTGCTCCAAACACACACACACACACACACCTGCACATACATACATGTATATTTTGCCCTTTGGCTTCATTCTTCCACTGAAACCAAAAATCCCTGAAGTGAGAAAGAATTTAACACCAAACACGACTCAGTGTCTAACACACACACACACACACACACAGTGTTTCAGGCAATTAACCTCAGGATATCAGTGATCCAGAAACACACACGTTTTCATTAAGGAGAAAGCAACTCATTCAGAAACCCGAGCAGACACCAGGGTCTCCCTAAATGTCACCCCTACACACACGCACACACAACAGACAACATGAAGAAAAAACTTTCTAGTAATTTCCTTCTCCATCATCCCACTCTTTCTCTACTTCAATATCTACCTCTCTTTACCTTGATTCTCTCTTGCTCTCTGTCTCTTTCTCTCTCCACTTAAATATCTACCTCACTTCAGCTACCCCCCCCCAAACCACCCCCCTCCCTGTGCCTGCAGGCTGTAATTAGGCTCATAGTCACTCCCTATAAAGCCTATTCTCAGCCTTTTACAGCCTTTAGTCGCGCGTTTGCCTCAAGCGCCTCAATTACACATTTATAAGAGAAAACGCAACGACAATTAAATGACAGTCTCTGCAAAAAGACACACCGCATCATTTCCAGTCCAACCCCAACATCTGGACAGAGAGAGAGAAAGAGACAAGGGGTGGGGGTGGGGGATGGTGGAGAGAGAGAGAGTGAGAGAGAGAGAGAGAGAGAGAGAGAGAGAGAAAGAGAGAGAGAAAGAGAGAGGGAGAGAGAGAGACAATTAACTGCTTTTAAATATATAAATGGCAACTTTATAAGGAAAACATCCTTTAAAATAATATATTTTAATGTGACAAAGTTTTATTCTATTCATTTTGGGACATTCCTGTTGGTCCATTTGTCATTAAATTTCCATACAGTGAGGGACAAGGTTACAGTGAAGTAAGATTTTTGCCATGATGGCTAGAGAACACAGTTATGTAATGAATGCCATTTACACTGAATGCAGCAACTGGCTTGAGTTTTTTTTTTCTAAAATGTGTAAAAATGCAGACACTGTGTAAAAAGCACTCAAATTGAAATGAGAGTAAAGTATCTCTTCTTCTGCCAGGGTTATGTGAAAAGTGGGAAAATGTGATTGACAGGCAGAAAAAGAGGGGGGTAGTAGAGGAAGGTGTGAGAATGGCAAAACTAGACACAGAGAAATTCTCTTTGGCACTGAACGTCTGAGGTTTTTCAGGCCAGGAAATGGGTAATGGTGAAGTGACCTTTACTCTCTCTCTCGCTCTCTCTCTCTCTCTCGCTCTCTCTGTCTCTTACACACACACACTTCAAGGTTCTTTGCTTTAACCCCTCTCCTCAGACTCTAATTACATGTTGTGAAATTCAAGCAGCCCCACACTCAACTGGTTCCTCTTAGCTTTACACACACACACACATATACACAGCTCTTATTACCTCACTTTCAACTGCCTGTCAAAAGTGTTAGGCCACTTTCAAATGTGAAATTTCTCATGTAAGTTGATCAAGTAATTAGACAAATAAAAAAACCCAAATGTTTTGTTGATGTGAACATAACTTGTATTTTTACATAAGGAATATATTAATACATTTCTGAGAGATGCACCGATATGGGATTGGTAGGCTGATGCTGATACTTTTATATACACACACACACACACATTAATAGAGGCATCAGCAGATATGCACATGAAGAATATCAGAACTATTTTACAAAACAATTCAGAACAATTGTAAAAAAAAAATGCAATGTCTATGACACAATAATATATCATAATCGTATTGGTTTTGGTAGATATGCTGGTATGATACTGATATCAGTGTGCATCCCTAATATTTATTAAATAAATCTTTACATGAGATTGTCGTAGCCCGACAATATTTGGCATACTTTGAATAGCTGGACAATGATCCTCCCTCTTTTTGCATCACTCAGTGCTACTGCAAGGCTGAAAATTGATGCAGTTTGTTGAGCACTGAGGAGAAGTGATGTGCATGCCTGCCATGATTCATATGCACTGAAATGTATCCCAAGGGTGGGCTTTGGCACTGCTACTAGCATTCAGCTGTAAATTTAGCTCTTGTGAAGAAAAATGGCAAGATCACGACATATTTACTATGTACAATTATTGCAAACAGATTTACAAACTTTTAGGTGCTCTCAAACTTTTGGTGTGTTTCTTTAGCCTGTCTTCTCCTCCTCCTCACATTCTGATTAATTCCTCTTCTGATCAGTTATTAGAGGGGTTTTCCTTCTGTTTCTTTTACCTTTTAGCAAATATCACACTGTGTGTGTGTGTGAGTGGGTATGCATGTCCATACACTATCTTTCAACAGTTTTTAATGTTTATAAAATATAAAAATCTATTTTGAAATTAATAATTTCAAATAGAAATTCATAATCTCAAATAAACACTACTATGCTACACTATGCACTTTTTATTACATTTTAAAAGCATTTTCTTTTCAACAGATAAAAGTGTTCCAACCTTTGGGGTGTAACTTCCTCGCTTGCATATTTACGTCATTATTCTGTCATTAACCTAGATGTGTATAAATCCTGCCTCTGTAATTCACTTCCCCAGATGGGGTGACGAGATGTTCATGATATCTCTCCTATCCAATCTTTCTCTCTCCCCGTCCTTCTGTCTCTCTGCTTAACACTTATTCTTAACAGTGTCTTGTACTTTTGGGCTCAGTCTCTTTAATTTCTCTCTTTTAATGCATTTATAAAGCATTTCCAATTTTGGCAAAGCATTTCTTTTACAAAATCTCTGTTTTCAAAGCATTTTTTTAAACTTGCAGTTTTTCCTCTATTCTGCAGACTCTAGGAGTGTGATGATACATGCTGCTAGGATCCAGGCAGGGATTGCTAACAACTGGCCTCCAGTCTACACAGATACACCTCTGGAATTGCACTCCATCTTTCAGAAGGGCTTTAATCTCCCTAGATCTAGCTTACCTGTATTTTAAAAAATTTAAGGAGGAAAGTCTGTGTCCTGCTTTGTGAAGTACTGCTTTTGCCTGTCTGTGTAATTGATTAATGTACGAAGTAGGCATGAGAGTGGCAGTTATAAGGACTTATTATGAGAAAACAAGCACTAATAATAAACTGAAAACAAACACAGACACAGACTCTGACTACAGAGAACCTACATAACATGGACATAACATGGATGCAACAGAGACCAGTTGCCCAAAAATAGTTTAAACAGAACATGAGACACCTGAAGATGGGAGAAGACATGGGACGCAAGACACCATATGAGGAGCACATGGTTAGGAAAACATAAACAATGGCACATGGCTACGGAAACATAAGGACAGGTTAAGACACAAACCAAGAAAATAAAGAGACCAAAGTCCAGATCATGGGCCTAACATGACAGTCTGAATGTTAATTACCTTGTTCTTTTCATCATCTTGCCTGTTTTTTCAACATGTGTTTTTGGATTTTGGGTTAAACTCTGATTGCTGCATTTAAGTCCTTGTCTTTTTTTGACACACAAAGTCTGTGATGCCAAGAATGTTCAGGACTGGTTGATGTTGATTGGTTGACTGATTGGACTGGTTGAAAGTTACCAACAATGTAGTTCCATTCAATATCATAATCCATTGCAACATGTCCACAATGCATATTGTCACATTCTGGCATTGTGATACCATGATATTTGGATGGTATTTGAAACATTGTCACATCCATTTCTTCATCATCTCTACTTTTTAAATATTTAATCATTTCCCTGTTTCTACTAGCAAAAAGATAAATTAAATATTGAGTAAATTATCTAAAAATATGTTTAAGCATCTTTTTTTATATTTAAATTTTTGGTCTATATTAAATTATATTCAGAATAGAGGCAATATAAAATATTGCACAACAAAATAATAATTAAATTAAAATGTTTTTAAATTATGCTTAAACTGTTACAGAAGTTTAAACTGAAATGTGTGTGTGTGTGTGTGTGTGTGTGTGTGTGATCTTGAAAACACACATGCACACGTTGCTTTTCTCCCCCTTTTTGAAACCTACCTTTAATGAGATGCTCTCACAATCTGCAGTATGACCTCACACACAAACACACACACACACACACACAATCGCACACATACACGTGCAAACTACACACAGTCTGTGCTGTAATTTTTTTTCAGGACATGTGCATATATTTAAAATCTGCGTTCTGATTGGCGGCACTTCAAAGTGTCGTGGTAACTGGCTGTGCTGCTCTGCAACAATATAAAGTCCTTTGGCGGATGCTGAGTTTTCTCATTGGCTCCCAGCAGGAGGCCTGGGGTTTCCTCACAATGCACTACTGCTAGGCCAGAGTCCTCACCACATTCGTCCAGGTGAAAGCACTTTTCATTAAGGGAGAGAACGAGGGATTGAGAAAATGAAAAAAAGACAAAAAGGGCTTCAATTAGGGTGGTTAGAAGTGACACATTTTGATTTATTCGTATGCTGGAGAATAACCGGTTAATAGGGTTTTAATCTACAGAATAAATGTCGCTAATAAAATGAGTAGGAGAGAGCGAGAGAGGGTGAGAGAGAGAGAGGGAGAGAGAGAGAGGTGATCTGTGATCAATCTTGGGTGAAGTGGCTGGAATAAGAGGAAGTGGACAGCCCTACCACCCCAGGGCATATGTGTGTGTGCGCGCTGTGTGTGTGTGTGTGTGTGTGTGTGTGTGTGTGCTGCAGACAATTTTCAGCTTGGCTGATTTTACTCAGTACAGCAGGCCCCACCAAAACAAACTGACAAAACAAAGGACACAGACTTAATGACCCATACCCCATGATGACTGACTTTTACACACACACACACACACACACACACACACACAGAAAAAATCTGGATTAGAATGTCAAGGGAAGACAATAAAGCAGAGCTAAATAATAAACAAGGAAAAAACATAATCTTTACTTTCACTTTACAGTTTTGGACAGTAAGTAAACACTGAGAAATGTTCTGACACTCTTAAGTACTTAAAGAACTAAAGATATACACAAATTTAAAAGGAGGAAAAGCATACATATTTGTGTTACAGTGTATATAAACAAAATCATATGTAATAAGACTGTAATAGAAATATAACATTTATATATGTAAATATAATGTTGTAAAAATATCTACAAAATAATATTTGCATAATATGAATATATTAAAAACACACATACAAAGTATGTATAGATACTAATGTAATGTAAAATTGTAGTTAAGATACAAAGCATCAATATGCAAAAGAGACAATAGTATATATAGTATATAGTAATATATATATTTACAAATACACATGAGTATCTGTTCACAATAACAATATAATAAGAATTTACCCTATGCACAATGAACATAAAATATGTATTTATAGGTAATAAAGGAATAATAGTTGTTTTTTAAATGATATGTATATAATAAAGATGTAATAAGCATGTATAAAACCATCTGTGTATTAAATGTTTTCTCAGTTTACACTGACACACACACATACACACACACACACATACACAAGCAAGCAAACAAATACACAAATGTAAAAAATAAAAATAAAAAAGTACTAAAAAAACTATGTGTATGTGCACACACAAGGCTGCCCTCTCTGGTCTGCCACAAAAGCAGGCAATGCCACTGATCTGATAACAGATTTGGTGTCATTTTGATATTAGCAGAAAATGCTGAATCGGATCCTGTGGGGAAAAAGAAACTGTAACACCTGTGGTGAGAAAGCACACTCTCTGTGTAAGAGTGTGAAAGTCAGATGATATTAATAAATGTATGTGTGTATATATAGATACAGTCTTTAACACTGGCATGATATTGAATTATATAAGTAGTAAGTATGCATATAGAGAGTATCTATATGTAATAAAAATGTAATAATAATGCATTTAAAATATGAATAGGAAATTAATTAAGTATCTAGGATATAACATCTACATGCAATAATTATATATATTATAGGGTTTATATTCTTGGATTCTTGGAAACATTTAACTGCTAAATGATCACATGTATGCACATGTACATAAGTACAACATAAAATTATGTATTAAGAATATAAAGGATTTAACACCTATATGCACCTAAATACAGTGTACTTACAGTAAAGAAAGTTACAGTTTTTCATAAATACAAATGGGATTTTCACCAACATTTGTTCAACTTCATCAACAGTTACTGAATTACTTGCTTAGGACAGGAGTATAGTATAAATGTTTAATCAAGAAAAGCTACAGTTGGTATTCAAAAGTGCCATAAGCTGTTAAAAACAGTAAAACATCCATTATATCCACTAGCATCTACAATAGATCGATGCCACTTTGTGGAAAATGTGCTAAGCATGAGAAGAGATTTGTCAAGCAATGGGAATTCCTGCAAAATTTAAGCAAAAAATTAACAGCCTCCCCAACCCCCATACAATAATGTCTATTTATATTTTTTGTAAAGTTTACTTTTTTTTTTATCTTATTGTGTTGTATAGTTTTTTATATAGTATTTATTGTTTTACCACTCTTCTGCTGCTCTTACCTTTTGTACTGCCATAGCAATGCAATTATCCTACTTGTGGGACTAATAAAAGTTTATCTTATCCACAACTTATTTTGCTTATTTTCAGTGCCTCTGTTAAGAGTCAAAATGTCATGGCATCAACCTTAGTAAATAATGCATATAAGAATATATATACACTATGAAAAAAAATTATAGTGTAGGCTTTCTTGTGCCACTTTTTTATAATTGTAATACACATGTATGAGGAATGTGAATTCAAAACAAGGACAAATGATCCTTTTGTAATGAATTAAAAACAGAAGCTAAAAAGCATTTTTTTCCTCTCGGAAATTAGCAAGAGTGCAGGCAGTTAGTCCCAAAAGTACATGGATGAGGTACAAACTCACAAAAAAATACTTATATAATTAAAAAATGCAAACACGTAAGCATTTTCCAACTCTGGCAATTATATGTTAGTGGCTAATAAGTATAGCTTCATTAGCATTTGTTTACTTAGTTACTACTGACACTGTAATGCTAAGTGGTGTACATTCACTTACCCATACTGAAGTTAATGCTTCTTATTCTATTTCTCACAATTCATATTTCTAAGTCTACTTATGTGAGTTCTAGCTTAAATGTAGACGTTTGAACCCTGATGACAGACAGATAACATAACACTTCCCTTTTTTATGTGCCTGTTGTGTGTGGCTGTGGTTTTTTTAGGAATATTATTGGAGAAGCCTGTTGGACTGTAAGATCTGCTGAGTCAGTCAGAGTAGTTCCTATTGAGGCTTCCAGATTTCTTTCATTTTGGTTATGGATTCAAGTGACTGCCATCTTCTGGGTTTGGGCACTTTGGGTAGTCTTGGGCTTGGGTTATCCATTACAAAGTGTGTAAGGGAAATGTTAGCCAGACGTCTCAACAAGGTGAAGTTGAAAAGAGATTCTAACAAAGTGGCCATTAAGCATAAATACTCCTCTTTCTTCAACTTTGCAAAATGTATTTGGTGTTTATTTCCTGATTATTGTTTATGTATGCCTGTTTATCTTTGTAAGTGCATGGCTGATGCATGAGGGCTGATTCTTGGCTGATTCTGCACTAGACCTCTAAATACTTGGCTAATGATGAGCGCATCCATCCTGCGGTGATGCAACTAGTTCAGGAGCCTGAATTACGACCAATCAGCATTTATTGATCTGTCTGCTCCCAGTTTAGAACATTACCTACATACATATCGATGAAGCCCTAGTGATTAACATATCAACTACACAGACACACACATACACTGCTCTCTAGTACAAGAATTATAGCATGACATGACCCACTGTCAAGAAGAATACATCAGTCCCTGTGATCAAGCAACTTTGAAGCAGAAGTGCAGAAATTTGGGGATACAGATAGACAAGAAAAGAAAACCGAAGAGGTGGCCTTCAGAAGGCTTGGAAATTCAACAGCTGGACATGAACAGGATAAAAAAAAAGTTGACCGCCCAGGCCAGCCTTAGGCCTTAATTGCTACTGAACAGCCTGGGGTTTCATGGCCTTTTACAAGAACACCACAAGTCCTCTGACCACAGCAGTTATGGGTAAATACCAAGGCCATGCAGGGCTATGGGTGAGCTAGTGAGTGACCCAAGTTGTACATCCACTTTAACCATCACAAACCACTTCAGCGTGATATTGTTTCAAGTTTACAAACAATTTCATGAACTTTGACTTTATTAGATTTGCTTTGAATGAAGCAGGAGGAACACAGTCAAAATTAGAACGAAAGAAGAAGAGGGTTGATAGTATGAAAGAATTGGTGAGGGATAGAAATAGACAGCTAGTCATGGAGTAAGAGAAGTGAAAATGGTAAGAGAGCTTGAAGGAGTTGGACCGAGGCAGAGAGAAAAGTGAGAAAAAGAATGAGAAGGAAAGAGTGGGGGGAGGAGAAAGAAAAAGGAGTGATTGAGTGATGAAAAGAATGAGAGAGAGCAAGAGAGAGAGGACGAGGGAGGTGGAAGGAGCAAAAAGAGTAAGTGAGATAGGGAGTGAGTGATGAAAAGAATGAGAGAGAGGACCCCTGAGACTAGCTCCATCCAAATGGGCCGCCTATGCAAATGAGATTGTTAACGACCGCCGTTAATTAAAAGCCATTTGATACAAAACACTTATGCGAGTGCTCGATGACAACAAAAACTTTCTGGTGGAGAGTTATGGTCACACTGACACACTTACTCTCTCGCTCTCCCTCTCTCTCTCACCCCATCTGTCCATGGCCCTAATGGATCCTCTTTATCTAGGCTGACCTAACCATTGTCAGGGGAGCTGGATTTGTGGGGGCTCTAAGTGTGCTGGGACTCAATGGCAGTCTGTATGTATGTGTGTGTGTTTGTGTGTGTGTGTCTTTGGCTGAGATCCATTGGTCCAATCTGTAGCTCCTCTCTTGGTGGCCTTGGGCATCAGTGTAAATGAGAAGATGCTCTTTAGACAGAGAGAAAGAAGGATGAGCCCCCTGACACTGTCTTTTTAGCTTAGAACAAGGCATGGAGAGGGTGAGGAAGGAAAAGAGAGAGAAAAGAAAGTTTGACAGCTCATCATTGTAGTGGTGTAATAGACACTCTCAGGTTTGCTCTAAAGACAAATAATTAGCTTCTTGTTCATGGACACAAGTGTGTGTGTGTGTGTGTATGTGTGTGTGTCCATGGCGACTGGGCTCATTGTTGTGTTTCAGTAAGTCAAGTGGCGGTGACGGAATGCACTTGACCTTTCACCTTATCTGTCCTTTCATCTTTTCTATTCAGTTCTTTATTACTCTCTTCCATTCTCTCTCTCTCTCACTCTTTTTCTTTCCCTCTCTCTCTGGGTTATATTCGAAAATAAGAAACCCATTCAAATAACCAATACCACTTTTATGAAGCCACACACTTTTGCGAGGACTATCTGGGCAGTTTGTGAGGGACCCTTCCTAGTGTATCAGCCTTAACTACAGCTGCAGTCCAAATCATTTGCCTTCTCCTACAAATTTCCAGTGAGTTCAGGTTCTCTGAGTTGTGTTTACTCCTGTGCATATAACTGAGGTTAGCTCCTTTTTAAACACAATGGCTTGCTTTCCTTCACTGCTCATCATTCACTTGCTCAAACAGTACAGAGCCCTGTGCAGTTTTACCAGTTTGGGCAGGATCGCCCACTTTTATGCCACATATTGTAAAAATGTAGCCTGTTTGCTTAAAAAAGTAGGTAACCCTGGTCAACTTCAAATGTTCAGTTCATTAAACTTGAACATAAAACACTATTTTAGTTTACTATTCTGTTCACAATTGATTTAAAGGTCGGTGGCCACACATTTTAAGTAAACTATTGTAAAACGTATGTTTGAAAATAATGTTACAAATGTAAAACACAGACTATTGTTTGCTTAACTTATTTTTAGAAGTTCAACAAACATTTTAAGTAAAACAGCAGTATTAGTAATACTACTGCAACGACAAGTACTATGACTTCTACTACTATTACTACTACTGCTGCTGCTATGACTGACTACTACAACACTACTTCTACTGTTGCTACTAATACTACTACTGCTACTATTACTTAAGCTACTACTGCTAATACTGCTACCACCACCACTTCACCCACTACCACTACTACTACCACTGCTACTACTATTACTTTTACTGCCATGACAACTACTATGACTACTACTACACTATTACTACTACTACTATTACCACTACTACTGCTGCTACTACTGCTGCCATGACTATTACAACACTACTACTATTGTTGCAGCTACTACTACTAATACTGCTGCTGCTACTACTGCTAATATTACTACTACTATCACTATGTCCACCGCTACCACTACTACAACTGCTGCTGCTACTGCCATCACCACCACCATTACTACTACTGCCACTACAACAACTACTGCTGCTACTACTACTACTACTTCGCTACTACTCCTACTGCTGCTACTACTACTGTTTGTTTTTCTCTTCTCACTGTCCAATTGGTATATATCTTAATAGGTTTTAAAGAGTAAACAGAACAAATAAATAGTGAGATTATTTTTTTCATTTTCATTACATTTAAAACTAATTAATAAAAAATTACTTTTTTTCAGTCCTACCCCAACACTGGTGTTTTTGTTAACTTACAGAGAATAGAAAGAGGTGCAAACAATTCAGAAGAGAAGAAAAAAGGAGAGAGAAGCAAAAAAAAAAAAAAAGAATAGAGACAGAATGGAAAAAGAAAAAAAAGCAGAGAGAGAAGAGAGACAAGAGAAAGACAGAAATAATGGCGAGAGAAAAGAAAGAGGGGATAGAGAGTAAGTGAGAGAAAGAGAGAGAGGGGAATTAGAGTGTGTGTGTTTGAGTGGCAGTCAGAGGTCTATACTAGTGCCAAAAACAGGAAAACACACAACCTGATCAGGCCTCCATATCAAATTCCCATCCTTCCTTCATTCCACTCCTCCTCCATTCACACCTTTCTTGTGCACATTTCCTGCAGGAGAACCTACACCCACGTCTCTCTAAGCACTGCACTTACACACACACACTCCAAGTTCCAGTTACAAAGCATGGCAGCAGACTTGTAGAAATGACTAAACTGGCCACTACACAAAATGTTATATTAAAAAAGAGTAAAAGAAAGAAAGAGGGGGAGAAAGAATAATACCTGTACAGGAGACTGAAATAAATAAATGTAATCTTATTAAGGTCAGGATTTATCTATGCAATTTTGGACAATTTCTATGGGATACAGCTGTTTTTTCACATGAAAAAGTAAACTGACAGTGACAATTTCTGCAGGGCTACTAGAGGTCTTCTCAGATATTTTTACTAATACAATCAAATTAATTTTTTTTAATTTTAATTATAATTAAAATTAATTGAAATAAATAAAAGATTTCATAAAAAATTTTAGGTACCCTAAAAACAGTCTGAAATTGCATTTTGAGGCTACTGTGAAAAAGGCTGATTTATATAGAAAAAGAACCTTATTTATAGAGGTTTTATGTGAGTTCATTGCAGGGAAACTTGCTGGCTGATTTCTTTACAGTGGTGGTGATTGGGAACCAGGGGTCATGATATCTACAGCATACATATAGCCATTTTACTCACTATCTATAACCACTGGTGAACCTACACGTGTCTATATGCATATATATAGTATATATATATGTAATGTTGATGATGGTAAAATTGTGGCAAATCTGTGAAAAAAGTTTTCTTGTGGGACTTTTTTGCCACACAACAGCCCACATGTTTCCCTCCACCATGAATGGGTTTTAAAAGAACATTTTAGGCTACGTCTCAGGTAACAGGAAGGGTCTGTTTTAAATAATACGGTTTCAGTGAGGGATCTTCTAGAGGCATTAAATGATTCAGCTGTCGGGTTCCAGCTAATCGACTTTTTACCATGGTCATATTTAATGATAACCACCAAACCACCACACACAAAAACACACAGACACACACACATGTTTCTTTTTTGTTTTGCCCTTTGCATAATTTACCTAAATCACTAGTTACTTGTCTTTTTTCCTTTATATCCAAATCTGTTTCCCTCCTTTCTTTATTCCTATTTTCCTTGGAGAGCTGCTTTTCTTCAGTGCAGGGCAACACACACACACACACACACACACACACACACACACATACACACACACATGTGCTCGCAGACGAGTCTGCTAACCCATCAATCACCTTAACATGCTAATTAGTGGGATTTATTTTATTCAGCAAAAATAACACTCAGAATCCCATTACACTGCCCGCCCTGAGGGCAAGAGTCTGTGTATGTGTGTGTGTGTTTCAGGGAGAAAGAGCACATATGTGACCGATAATGTGCTCTATAAGAAAGGGAAGCATGTGTGACTGCAAATATAGATGTAACAGTATATACATAATATTACTGTGAGTGGGGGTTCTGTGGAGAGAGAGAGAGAGAGAGAGAGGGAGGGAGAGACAGAGTGTGTGTGTGTGTGTGAGAGAGAGAAAGAGAGAGAGGAGGGAGAAAAATAGATAGGAGAACAGAAAAGAAGAGATAGTGCTGAAAAAAAGAGGGAAAGAAAAGATACAGACAGAAAACAGAAGAGGAAGGAGAGGGGGGGAAGGAAATTAAAGTGAGAGAGAAATAGAGAGAGAGAAAAAAAAGAGAGAGAGAGAGAGAGAGAGAAAGAGAGAGAGATAGGCAGACCCATCAATGTAAATAAGAATGTAAATGTCATGTTTATCTACTCACTGCTACTAGTCCTTAGTCCTGTATTTATTAGAGTTGACTCTTCTATTCTTCTGTCCATTATCTTGAATTAATTGTATTACTTTTTCTGCTATGATTATTACTTTTATCAATAAAATAATCTCTTTTTGTTTAGCTTAATAGGTAACAAAAAAGAATGTCTAGGAAAAAGTTTAACCATCTTACAATAAAGTTCTAATTCAAAGTACCAGGGTAGCCGCGGGTAGCAGGCAGCTGACGTTAGTGGTATGTGGTTAGTGGAGTGATAACTTCAATGTTCATGATGTATTTATTTTCTCAGAACAGCACACTTATGTTCAGCATTACAGATTTACACAGATCAGCCATAACATTAACACCACCTGTCTTGAGTAGGTCCCCCTCATGGTGCTGAAACAGCTCTGACTGTGGTTCACTGTGTTCTGACCACGTTCTATCAGAGTCAAAGTCTTACAGTAGCTCTTCCGTTAGATTAGACCAGACAGGGTAGCCTTCAGTTCCTACATGCATCAGTGAGCCTTGGGTGCCCATAAACCTGTCGCTGTTTCATAAGTTGTACTTCCTTGGATCATTCTTGGTAGGTAACAACTACTGCAGACCTGGAACACTCCACAAGACCTGCTGTTAAGGAGATGCTCTGACTCAGTGGTCTAGCCATCACAGGAACAGTTTCTTTCCCCTTGCCGTCTCCCTCATAAACAGTTAAATTGTCACACTGTAACTGCACTTTACGCT
>JBBPDA010000001.1:30206875-30219375 GCA_037974385.1 Arnoldichthys spilopterus | reverse complement strand
ACACAGCTGACAGACATTAAACACACACACACACACCTTGCTTTTTTATCAAAGTCTCTCAGCAGGGTGGGGAAACGAGTTAGCAATGGTAGCTGTGTTGAGATGTCCTTTAGTAGTGGAAGGTATGTGTGTCAGTGTGTATGGTGTTTAATACAATGGCAGGTAAAGGGGGGTATCCCGGGGGGTCGTGACCTTATTAGATTTTGAGGGTGTGTGATTCTTTCATTGAGTGTTGGGGGTACACCTGGTTAAAAAGCTCCATCAGAGGGGTGGGGTAAAGGGGGGGGGTGACAAACCCCTTGCTCTCTGACTAGGCAGGAGGAATGTGGAACTGCTGCAGAACCACATGCACAGATATTGTAGCACTTGTTTTCAATATTTATTATAGCATATTGTAGCCTGTATTTTACAACTAAGAGAAATGTGTTGGACTCTTTGTAGCACTCACTTCAGTGTTCTCTAATGCTTGATTGTTTCCTGTGTCTTGGAAGTCGCTTTGGATAAAAGCATCAGCCAAAAAATAAATGTAAATGTAAATTCATGTATATGTAAATATATAGATATATACAAGGATGTGAGTACACCCCATGGGCATTGTTGATTTTTTTCTACACTGAGTGACACACACACACACACAAACACACACACACACACACTGTGGTTTTTAACTAATCAGTGCAGAAGCCACATAAGCAAGCTTGATCTAACAACTAGACATAGTCTAAAGGAAAATGTTTAAGCCTGTGGTAATAATTTGTTATAAGTGATTGGGTACACAGTTCCTTTCCTGTTAGCTATGTTAGCTTGGTAGCTCAAGTGCAAGGAGAAAAAAAACTTCAGACAACGGACTGATCAACTATATTTGGGGTAACAAATTGTGAATATTTCCTTTCTTCTTTTGCCAAACTATCGCTTTAAAGCTTCTTTTTTCTGAAGTCTAAAATCGGCCACCTGTCTTTCTCTCTCTCTCCCTCTCTCCCTCTCTCTCACTCTTGGTCGCTTGTATGGTTCATAAAAACACATGAGATGGTCTTAGAGGTTTCTGTGAATAATGTGAGTGAGTGTGTGCGTGTGCGCATGTGTGTGAGGTCAACAGTGCTGTCTCTCTGAGACAGGGATTAAACTTCCTTTCTGTTGCTGGAAAATGGGGAGACAGAGAGGAGGAATATATCGGAGGAGAAGAATAAGAAAGGAGAGAATATTTCTGAGGAAGAATGATAGAGGACGCAGAAGTGACAGACAGAAGGCCAGAGAGCGAGAGTGAGAGAGTGAGAGAGAGAGAGAGAGGAGTGTGGATGGAGACAGGCAGACTGAAGAACTCTAATCCTTCACTTCTATTCAAATACACTCCTAATCTCCGAACACATACACACACACACACACACACACACACAGTTAATCTCCAACCACGTCTCAAACTCAAAAGGTGCACAAAAAGCCCTTGACACCCCACCACCCACACACACTCTGAAGACACACAAACACCACCACCACCACCAACCCCAGCAAGCTCTCCAAGCCCAGACTTCCCACTGCTACACACACTTGACTGTCCATCCCCCAGAGAGAGCACAACAGATCCAGTGATCAAGCCCATTGTTTAATAGTACTGTGAGAGTGTGTTGTGGCCTAGCTGGATGACCTCCGATACTCCAACATATGTGTATGTTCCAGGACAGTTTCAGGACTCTCTCTCTGACTACACTATTATGCCTAAGGTTGAACAAATTGTAGCCTGGCTATTTGTTTGTTTATTTACCTATTTATTTTTATTTTGGGAAGATTCTGGAGTGTGTTCATTTGAGGTTTGCTTGCTTACACTATGTGGGTGAACTGGCAAAGCAAAGGCCGGAGTCAGCAAAAAGAGAGAGAAGAGAAACATTGGGTAAACTCTTTCTTAGCACAAAAATGAACTATTTTGGCAGTAGACAGTAGCACAGACACAGACTGGCCTAGGACAGATGCAGCAAATTTGATACAACTCTAGGTATTTTAGTCGTCTAATGATTTCAAATTTAGTAGTCACTTTGAATATAGGGATTAAGAAGTGATTTTTGGCTTTGCATCTAAAAACTAAAGCTTAATTAAGCTTAAACAACAATATATTTTACAAAACTAAACTGAAAGTATTCAGACACTACAAAAGTATAGCTTTGAGACTTCTATGGAAAAAAGAAATACAATTTTTTTTGCAGCATTGTGGTTTGTTTGGCCCATTTCTCCTGGCAAATGATATAAATTACCATGATCCATCTGTTGGATTCAGTTTTAAAATCCTCCATACATTTTCAAATCAAAAGATTGGCTAGGCCATGCATGCGCCTTCCCTTTCATAAAAAACTTTTTTGACAAGCTATTTTGACTATTGATTTGGGATTGTTATTTTGTTAAATGTCCATTTAACTTTTTCCTGGCTGATGACATCTTCTTATATATTTTCTTCAAAGATGTGCAATGTGCCAGTACTGTCTGAAGAGATGCAGTTCTATATAATGATGCTCCCACCTTTGTACTTTACTGTGGGTATAGAGTTCTTTGGATCAAATGCACAACCTTTATTTTTCACACATGATATGCTGAGTTGTACTTCTGTTTCATCTAGAGTACATTGTTCTAGTACTGATTTGTCAAAATGCTTGAGTGCAAATTTTAGAAGCATATTGGTGTGGTTCTTTTTAATGAGTTTTGCATGGAGTGTAGATATCAAGATGATTGCTGTGCAGGTCATTTTTTTATTGTGCTTTGTATAATTGGTGTTCCTGCTTCTTTCAGGTTGTCCTGCTACTATTTAGAGAAGGGGTGCACATCTGTCCAGCATTGTTTGGTAATTCCCCTCCTCAAAACACACTCAGTAAACCAGGCAACAGGTGACTTGAGCTAGGTGGATCTGAGCAGGCAAACCAGCAGTGAGTTGGGCACCCTTGGGTTACTAGAGGCTTCTCTCTTACCTTCTTTATCATAGGTCTGAGCAAGCCACATCTGTCCAGGGATGATTAGTTGTGGTTCCATGAAATTTCTACTTCTATATTATTGAACTTATTGTACTGACAGAATATCTCCTCTCCTGTCCTAAGTGTACCCTACGTTGGGCCCCTAGTCAGCTGGGATTAGCTCTAGCTTCCCCGCAACCTGAAATGGAAAAAGTAATTAATAAAAGGGGTAGATTGATGTATTAACTTCTGTCTTACTAGGGCTCTGCAGCTTTTCCCCATTTAAATGTTATTTAATAATGTTGTCCCAGAAAACGTTTTAGCATAAAGTCTTCCAAAAAAACATCAGCATCCTGTTGCATTAGTTGCAGCTAGTCCACAAAGAATTTTTTTACAGTTTATTAATACTTTAATATGTAGAATCACACACAATGTATGCATACACACAAATTCACTCTTTAACTATCCGTCATGATGACGAATACACACACACACCCACACAAACACTTTCATCTAACTCTCCAGATGGGCCGGCGCTTTATCGCTCCCTGGGCCGCTGACATCACCCCTCGATGTGGACAGAATTGATGATGAAAGCAAACAGATCTATCCAAAGTTACATTTACCAAATCAATTTCATTTTAACAGCCTCTCGCATATTGGCATATTGACGGCTTCTCACGCTCTGGGGTGGGGGGGGTAGGGTGAATAAGAGGCAGAGGGAAAGGAAGCAGACGGAGGCAGACGGAGTGTGTAAGGTGGTGGGGGGAGCTAGTGGTAGTGGTTAATAGCATTTACCATATTTAATGCAGCGATGTCATCATTGAATATCCTCTCTGAATAATGTGGCACTTCATCATAAATTCTTTACAACTTATTTACTTAATGGAGAGAGTTATGGGCCGCTGACAGCATGCTAATTAAACATAGTGATACACTGCAGCCTCGCTGCAATGACATCCCTAACCAATCTCTCACACACATACACATACACACAAGCAAGCACTGTCTCTCTCTCTCTCTCTCTCTCTCTCTCTCTCTCTCGCATTCTGTTTCACATGCACAGACACAATCTCTCTCTGGCTTTTTCAAACACACACACATGTGCACACACACACATGCGCATGCACACACACACACACACACACACACACACGGTCCCCAGTTATTTAAATACATATTATTCAAGCATGCAATAAATTATCAGTGGATTAAAATTCATAAAACCTTTTTTCCCCTTTTCTCTCCTTTCATGGATATCAGAGAGCAAGAGAGAGAGAGAGAGAGAGAGAGAGAGAGAGATAGAGAGAGAGAGATGGAAAGAGAAAGACAGAGAAATAGTGAGCGATGGGGAAAAGAGCAATAAATCTACCAATGGTAGACAAAGACTTATTTAATCATATTAAATCCCAGTGTTTGCCTACGCAGGATTTCTGCCTGGCTCTGGAAAACTCTTGCAGATTTATCGCAGTTAAAGTTAAGGGGGGGGAAATGGCAGATGTTTAACTGCTGTCACAGGCTAATTGGCTTTAAGAAATAAGTTCTAAAGAAAGTATGACATTTAAAATATGAAATATAAAAAAACCAACATAAATATAGCACTGGCTAACCAGCATTTCATAAATACACATGTCAACCTCTCAACAGCACCTAGCAAAGTTTAAGCAGAGGAGCCACAATTACAGGCAACCAACCAGACTTCAAGCAGAGCGTTTGACCAAAACCGAGTCTACAATGTAACTTCCATCAGAAAAAAAAAGAAAAAGAAATATGGTGCACTTTTCATGTTAAACAAATCATAGCTGTCGTTTAAGCAGTATAAAGAGGGGATCATGATTGGGGATAAAAGCAGGACTCGATTATTGCTCACAAAGATAAATTGTGAGAGAAATGTACTAAGAGACAGTTAAAAAGAACAGTTCTCCACACAAGATTTCAAGAATTTAGGTCTTTCATCATCTACAGTTAATATTATTGTGAAAAGATTCAGGGAATCTGAAGAAGTCTCAGTACATGTAAGGCAAGAAACGCAACATGAAACTCTATTGTGCTAAAATAATGCCAAACTTTCTCTTGGCCCAAGCTCATCTCAGATGGACAATAAGACCAAAAGTTTAAAAAGTTTGCTTTAGCCAGATGAGTGCATGATTTAGCTTTTTATTGAATATCAAGGTCCCCATGCAAAAGATGAAAAGCATCATATCAGCAACAGGTGCAAAATCTACATCCTTCAGAGTATGGTGAGCATCAGTGCACGCTTATGAGAGTCTCTTGCACTCGCTGCTTGGTTGTGGCATCACTGATGATCAATCTTGTGATTTCCCACCAGTTTGGCCACTTTTCAAAGATGACTTATTCTGCAAAATAATTCATTATAACTTTGTTTAATACATTGAAGATTTCTTATTTTTAAAGGCTACTAAATTGGGGCTTCATAACAATGTATTAAAATGCAATAGTTGAGCACAAGCAAAGCTCATATCAGTATATACAAGGTGACATTAGACATAATATGACATTATAGTGACATGATTGACAAAAATTTTTTCCCCATTTTTAACAGTACCAAGTAATGGGAATTTTTAAAAAGAAATATTTAGTTATTAATACCATAAAGAATTTTTCACTTTAGGCAGATAAATTATGCCTAAAATCCTGTAGAACAGGTGTTGGTGATGCTAAAGGATGATCTTTAACTATGAGCTTAAGTTCTAGCTGACTCAGAAATCCTGATTTGTGAACTACTCCCCAGTTTCATGAAAGATTCTGATGCCCTGATCATTTTCATACACATTTTCTATATCATTGTAGTTTAATGTAATCTAACTAGACCTATAAGCTCAATTACTTAGAAATGATGTTTTAATAAAATATACCACTATTTAGTTTTAGGCCTCTCACTTCAATACAGTGTCATGTACTTTATAGGTATATGTCTTCTTATGGTATATAATACTGATAGAAGCTGCCTAGAAATGCTTATGCATATGTCATAAACTCTTTATGATTGCCTTAAAATACCTTATTTCTTATAGTTTCCTACAAATACACATTTCCTACACATTTATTTATTGAAATAAATGAGCATGTGAAAAGTAAAGAGAATATTTAGTTTTACATTTTTCTGCAACAGATTATTGAAAAATCCACAGTGGTATCAGTTCACTACAAAGTGTTGAGATGCTCTGAGCTCCACACAGAGACTATTTAAACCTTCAATTAGCTTGATACCCCTCCGGCGACCCCTTCGGCCAAGCAAAATTAGCCCTGGCTGACCCTGGCCAAGCCTGCACTCGACCTTTGACCTTGTCATGTGACCCTGGATTCGATTGAGTGCAGTGACTGACTGATGTCTGATAGACAGTGGGGCAAGCAGTGAATGGGAAGGGATGGGGGACAGCTGGGGGGCCTGAGTCCGAGCAAGGTTTTTAACCTGGTTAAAGGCTGGATTTACGAGCTTCAGCTTTAATTGAGCTAAAAGGGGATTCTCATTCGTCTCAGCATCATGACATCACTGGGATGGGTTAAGGATAGAGAGGCCCGAGGACTCTTTATTCCTTCTCTGAAACCATGACGACACTCCCGCGGAGAGAAAGAAAGGGTGAAATAAAACTGAACAGACTGAGATGGCGGCGAATGCAATGGAAGCTAAGGGAATCATTTATGATGCTGAAAAAAATGAGAGCATGATTTTGAGGGCATCTGTTTCTTTGTTTCAGTGTCCACTACAAAAAAAGGCCTTGGATATAGATCAGAAACTTCTGAGGCTTAGTCTAAAAACAAATTAAAAAAACAGTGTAAAGTCTAGTGTAAAGGTGCACTACTCTGATCCTGAAGGGCGAGCGTCTAGCACAATTTGGTTATTTAACTGAAAATGTGCACTTGCAGTTTAGTACATGCTTTGTGATGTTCATGGCACAGTTTATATGGTTTCCAATATGTTTTTCCTTTCTTTTTGAGAATATATGAAAATTTTGAGACTAATGAGATTAAAGTAAATTACAGAAAAGATCCCATTGAATCTTAAAGATCCCATTTTCTTATGTGGTAGGGTGAATGGTACATTTTGAAACTTTAACACTGTTTACAATGTTGAATTAAACTGTGTTAGACAACAAAAAATAGACAACAAAAAAAATTGGTATTCCATAATATGGGTCTTTAACATGCTTTCTTGGTTAAGATAACTTTTTGGTGGCCCTCATGTGTACTCGTGGGCTAACTCTTTACTCCATTAGAATTATGTGAATACTATCTTCTGAACGGTAGTAAAGAGATATTGTAAGATATCTGGGAATGTATTTAACTCAGCAATCTAAGTAATGGCTTAGGTGTCACCAGAGATAACACTGATCAGGATTTGATGACTCCTGTATTAAAGGAGTAGTTTGACCTGCCTAACAATGAAGAGAAGCCTCCATTAGCCTCTAGTTACCATGAAGCCATCTGCATAATGCAGGCTGACTGAAAATAAGGTGATCATTCACATTCATTCACTCTTAGCGACTCCCTTTACCAGATCTGCCTTGGGAACAGCTGGGGCAGCCTGTCCTGGGGCAGCAGAGCAGCAAGGAGAGCACAGGCTCAGAAAATCCACGGCCACTTCCAGGACACTGGGGACACATGGCATATGTCGCAGGGCACCCAGGGCATCACCATCTACAGGACATCTCCACCTGACAGTGATGTCTCCCTTCCAGAAGCTCTAAATCATTTCGATGAACAGTTCAAGGTACAGAAAAACATAGCAGCAAGAAAGACTACCCCTCCCCTCCACAACCCGGTGCCCTATCAAAATAAAATGCTTTGAGAAGCTTGTTATGAAGCACATAAAGAGCTAGTTGGGCAGTGGTGACCTAGTGGTTAAGACTGACACTGAGGTACACTTGGGCAACTGCCCCATCTTGCTACACTACCCCCCGGACACTGTTGATAGCTGCCTGCTGTTCCACATGTGCACGTGTGATGGGTTAAATGCAAAGGTCACATTTCATTGTGGTGCTTGAGTCTGTTCACAATGACAAACAGTCACTTTCACTTCACTTTCAGCTAGTTGCCCCTGTCACAGGCCCCCCTGCAGTTTTCTTATCCTCCCAACTATGCAATGGATGATGGCATCACAATCATCAGTCACCTAGCCCTCACTCACCTAGACAGTAAAAATAGAACACATATGTGAGAATGCTGATCACAGACTTCAGTTAAGCATTCAACACCTTAATTCTTCCATACCTGATAGGAAAGCTGAAACTGCTGGGCCTGAACACCTTAAGAAAGTCCTTAACCAGTAAGGACTGAGGGCAACATCTCTAAAACCACCAAAATAAATGTGAGGGTCCCCCAGGACTGTGTGCTTGGTCCACTGCTGTTCATGCTAATGACCCATGAGTTCAAGTTCAAAGTTTTATTGTCATATATAAAAAATATATTGTACAATGAAATTCTTACTTAAATACCTCCTTTGCAGACTACAAAATTATCACCATTACAACGTGACTACAATAATTACAATAAAGATAAATAAAATAAAATAAAAATAGAATAAAAATCTCTTTTAACTAAAGTATATACGTGACCATATGGTGCAGGTGTGAGCATGTGTGTATAACAGTACTGCACATAAGTGAATTAAATACTCTGTTAAACAACATTGCACTGACAGTATTGTACAACATTGCACTTTGACTTTGCAGCAATGTACGGTTCAGAATACATCATGTTTGCTGATGACATAACTGTGGTGGGTTTGTTTGGTGGGAACGACAAGGCAGCATACTGAGAGGAGGTACATTGGCTAACAAAATGATGCAGAACCAACAACCTGTCTCTTAACATACCAAGAGAGTTGGTTGCTGATTTCAGGAGGGCACACTAAGATGATTCTCTGATTGTCTGGAGCACCATGTTTCTTGGTATCCACAGCATAGAGGACAACACATGAACCCTTTCCACCAACTCCAATGCAAAAAAGCTCTAAATGTGCCTTTGCTTCCTGCAAAGACTATGGTGAACTCACTTCCCCCACACTCTCATTACATTCTACAGATTGTACTTACTACTGCTTGTATTAAAAATTGCAACACCTTGGATCTACAGTGGGTAGTAAGGAGAATCAAAAAGATCAGGATTTCTTTTCCCCTTACTGATGTTTACATCACTTGCTTGAACTTGAACCCACCCATCCATCCCTTTACCCTTCTGCAGTCTGACCAAAGGCTCTGAAACATATAGGCCTTTACTGTCAGGGTGGGCCATCAGACATTCAACCAGAACAAAATCAGAACTGTACTGAGTACACACACACAAATGTTGTAATGTATTTTGATCTTATTCTTATTTCCTGTAATCTAATTTTACCTTTAATTTAATTGGTAAATTTTTTTTATGCTTATTTTAACTTTGTAACGACAAAGTTTAAACGACCTCTGTGTATGAAAATGTGCTATATAAATAAACCCACCTTCCCTACTGAGTTGTTTCTCAATAAACTGTCTCTCACTCTAAAATCAAGCACACATACACATTTAAACTGACAAACCATTAATATTACCACACTGTTGTACATATTGTTTCTAATTTCTTATCATATGTATTTTTCTATATCATTGATGCTACTTTTTGGAAATTCTGCACTACAACCTTTTTACTTTATTATTCCCCATCTCGTACTCTTACCATTTTTAGACACTAAATTACTCTGCTCCTAAAACATCTGATATAACACTGTAAATATATTCAATACTGTTTCTACTGCTTGGGAGGGCTGCACTGTATGTTGTCTTGTCCTGTTGCAGTGAACTGTTTTAAAATTGTCTAGCATTTTTTTGGGCCTCAGTGTAATCCTGGCCTGTCCACACTTCTGTTGTCTTGCGTTGTTTTTGCATAGCACCAGCATCATGGAGCAACACTGTTTAATTTTTCCATCCTAATTGACTTGACTTGACTTGACTTAAGGTCACTTTGGATGGACATTGTGTTCATAAAAATTGGGCTTAATAGTAAGCAAATTTTAAAAATTATGTCCTACCTCCCAGCCATGGAGATGGTTTGCTTCACTGTGGCTTGGGGTTCCCTCAGAGGGTCCAAACTGCTCACCCACCTCCAGTCTCCTTTTGCTCCAGACACCCAGACTGCCAGGGGACACACTTGATTCACGTAGTTCAAAGTCTGGGTGCACCGATGTCTCCTCTTCCTCCCCGCCTAGGTACACAGGTGTGCGGAAGGAAGTGCTGAAAGTGGAGGGTTCTTCAGAGCAGTTGCCCTCATGCAGTAGACTCGGACAAGGTAGGTTGTTAGCAGGGACCAGTGGTATGGGGTCTCCATCAGAGACGACCCTAGCTTCCTCCAGGACATCAGAGGGAAAAAGCGGGAAGTCACCTTCATCACCTGATGGGGAATATTAATTAAGAGTTAGTAACACTATTCAGAAGTTAATTGAAGAGTCAAAAGCATGAGTGGATTAACACTACAGAATATATAGGGTACAGTCTTAGGTCTCACAGACAAGGAGCTTTGTATCAAATGGTTAAAAAAAACTGGATCTATTATGGATCCATAGCCTAATTCTTTTATTTGCATTTTCTCCAAATACAAGATGAATATGTGTACAAAAAACAGCCATAATTCACTTTTCATTTTTCCAAAATCTTATTTTCACCAGGTTTAAACAGGCTGCACAGCCAATTTAATAATGTTGAAATTGTTGATGACTCATTATATCGTCATTGTGAATGGGGTTAACTGAAGTAGGCTTAACAGGTGAATATAAAATATTTAAATGCATGGGTTAAAAAAACTATATTTTTACACCTTGTTATCAAATATATACTGTAAGAAATGAGGAGTAAATTGTATGTTTTTAAACAAAATGTACAAAATGACCATGTTCTGACCAACTTGAGTGTATTTTGTAAATATTACAAATTTGAACAAATTACAATTTTCTCAACACAAGAATGCAAAGAATTTATGGTTTTCATCATTTACAGGGCCAAGAAAAACAGAAACCACTGTTAAATGGACAGTCCTCAGAAAGCATTTCATTGCATTTCTTGAGAGACTGTCATGCCTCTATGATAAATATAGCTATATGGTCTCAAGATTACTGTGGAAAACTGCTGTGACAGTTCGTCGCTAGATCAAGAAATGCAGCCTGAAACTTTTTTATGCAAAGAGAAAGTCATACATCAATTCTATACAAAAATGTAATTTAGTTCTGGCACCGAGCTAATTTTAGCTTCTAATATTGTGTCTAAATTTCATGATGACTGGACAATTAGAAAAATTTCAAAATGACAAAAAGTCCTTGCTTTAATTTACATTATAAGTTAAAGTATGTTATTTGCTTCTGTGTAACTTTTTTGGAGATACGAAGCTTTTTTCAGATAGCGACAAGCTATAAAATTTTCACTAAAAGGGGCCTCAAATTCTTCGTAGCCCAGGGCAATACATTTCTTAATTACCCCCTTGGTAAAAGGGACCTGTCTAAAAGAAAGTTAAAAACGTGAAACGTAAAAATGAAATAGTGACAAAGGTTATATGCGAATAATATGCTCCCATAGACATACCCCCCAACCCTGAGTAAGTGCTAAGTGCCACATATGGGAAAATATACTTTGCTCCAAACAAAGATATCTGACAGCCAGGCCAGTTACATAAACATGGGCAGGAGGAAAGTGCTGTGTGTCTGTAATAACATTGTCTGTCTAGATGAGAGTGTCTCTGGGGATGAGGGCTGTGATAATCACTGATTGCGCCCACTAGTTACACCCTCTCGGACACCTCCTAAAGGGCCAGCTCTAACTGTTTGCTTTCTGTGTGGGGGATCCCCATCAGGGGATAGTGGATTGAGTGTCGACTGCATTGTGTGGCCCTAACGCTTCTATGCTTCCTTTTTCATTTTCCATCCGACCCAACGTGACAGTGAATCAGCCCAAAAAACAACGGAAGTTACAGCCGTCGAGGTTAATTGTGAATGAAGAAGGGAGAGGATGTCGTCTGGTGACCTTTGACCCCTGCCACTGGTTGGAGAGGAAGAGCAGCGCGTGGCTGACAAGAAAAGTTGACACGAGCTCTGGGCTAAGTTACTAGGGACTAGAAGCAATGACACAGTGTTGAATTATAATGTTATTTATAATAATAATAATAATAATAATAATAATAATAATAATAATAATAATAAAAACTTTTCAGAAAGTTGGGATTTTTTAAAACATGCAAATGACACAAGAACGTGTGATTTATTAACTCTCTTGAACTTGTTTAACTTCAAAGAAAAGATTTCAAATGTGCATTTAACAGAATTTAGGATCTGATGCTTGTAATACACTCATTAGATTAATACACTCACTCAACATTGGTATGGAGCAAAATAAGAGTGAAAAGTTCATGGAATACTTAAGATACACCATTGAAACATTCCACAGTAAGCAGGTGGTAACAGATAAGGGGATCATGATTGGGTATAAAAAGAGAATCCACCAATGGCTCACCATTTTGTCAAACTTCATGGGAGAATTGTAAGTCATTTTTAAAAAAACCATTTTAAAACAAAGAATAAAAGTCTTTCAT
>JBBPDA010000001.1:30151959-30161959 GCA_037974385.1 Arnoldichthys spilopterus | reverse complement strand
AGTGAAGTGAAGTGAAAGTAAAGTGAAAGTGACTGTGTCATTGTGAACACACTCAAGCACCACAACAAAATGTGCCCTCTGTATTTATTCCATCACACTTGCACATGTGGAGCAGCGGGCAGCTACCAACAGCACCCGGGGAGCAGTACAGTGGTATGGTACCTTCAAAATCAGAAGCATGTGAAACTAACCTAATGAACTATCAACTTTATGCAAATGAGAACCAATCAGCTCAGTGGGAGATGCATCTGGTATGTGAGGTTCTCTAGAGAACATGTATCTGATTCAAAGATCTCATTGTCTGCATCAACACCAATTGTTGTTAGTATGTCACATTGATTAGGTAGAGACCAACAGACCCTTGTAGATCATAATATAAGCATTTAAACTTTTGTGCTAACTGCTAATGTTACCTGGATGACCATGGTCCTTTCTATGTTGCTCTCCCCAACACGTGAGTTTTCACTATGATGCAAAATTCAAAAGTTCATAGGGTCTTCACAACAGTAGAAGCCTAGCGGTGGTCTTTTACATGCAAGCTTTAGTCCTTTTGAAATGAAACATGCTGCGCTTGATGCCTTGGTTCTGTTCTCTTGGACGGGTGTGAACACAGTAACTGCACAATAGTGTAGATCAAAGCATCCACACAAAGACCCTTTAGAGGAGGTGCTCTTGGTCCAGTTGATGTACTAGGTGTACTCAGCAGGTTTGGGCTAAAGAAATTTTCCATAGATGACCACTAACATGTCAGGCCTATCAAGCATGTATTCAGTTTAAAAATAACAACAGTTAGCTAAGTTAGTTATTGTTTTACACACTCAACAGTCCTTGCAAAGTGTGAAGCACTTGAGTTTTTTAAAGACATTTTTATCAGATAATAACCATGGCTATGAGAAAATGCCTGCTTGCCAAAAAACTGGATAATGATGTTTGTCCCACAAACAATAAGCACTAGTTCTGAATACAGAAGTTACTTCCTGTATTTAATTTCCTCCTCCCACCTCAGACATATCTGACCAATAAGCACAGAGAACATACTCCCATGTTTTTTTAGTGATTTTAGTTTGCTTGGATTTATCTTCTATCTGAAACCAAACTAAGGGGAAAAATTCTCCAAGTTTACAAACTCATCAGGTAATTCAGACAAACCACCCTTATCATTTGCATGAGCTTAATCTGGGTTTATTTCAATGTATCTAGTGTTTGGTGTCCTTTATTAAGGTATATTGCATTTTAACGATCATCATTATATAGAAACAGTGCACTAAAATGTGCAGGAAAAGGTTAAATTTAAGTATGAGAGGATTTGTTGATATTTATTCACTTGCAAATCCCATTTCTGGCTGCTGAAGAGCAGCTGAAGTCATGTATCAAAATTTCTCTTGCAGAAATACAAAAATTAGTCATCTTAATTCCTAAATTGTGTAATTCAAAGGGAAGGTGATGTAACAACTTTGAGTGTGTTACAAAAAATATATAATAAGCTGATCAGTAAAAGAGTGAACTTTTTATCAGTTAAAAAAATGTTCAAAAGAGTTAACAAATTACACATTCCAGTTTTTATCACATTTTCTGGAACTGAGGTTTGTAGAGAATAACAACAGGAAAAGGCTTTTTTAAAAGTTTTAAGAGTTATGCATATGACTGCAGGTATAAAAGGTGCTACACAAATAATAAATACTAATATTCTGATTAGTATTGCTGGGCCAAGAGGACTTTTATCGCTTTCTCCTTACATACACACATTCAACTGTGCAACTCAGACGAATAGTTCTTGTGTCTGCTCTGTGGAGCGGAGCTAAGCCAGGTGTTTCTTTTCTGCTGCAGTTTTGCTCCTTTTAACGTGAATGAAATTAAGTGTATTTTCCCTCGGTGCAGTGATTTGTTGTTGTTTTTCTTCCCTCAAAGTGAGGAAAGTGTGTGTAGGAACATATGCAGTGCTCCTGAAAACTGAGCTGAGGTGTTAGACGCACAAACACAGACACTTGACTTTGTTTTTATTTGGTTGGAGTGGGTCATACACAGATTCACACCTGCTCATAGAGGCTCATCAGAGGCGCTGTTTTTTATGCTTCAGCAACAAAAAGCGAATGTTCATAGACTGGACTGCCACACACACACAAGTCTTTCTTTTCCACACTTAACAAATCACCTCATCAGGTGACATCATGTCATTCAGTGAAGCAGACATGTACATACACCCACACAACCACCCAACCACTGCCCTCAGAACATCCTATATCTGTGCACTGTTATACATACACACACATGGATGCATACACGCGCACACAAACGCACACACACAGGTAGACAATGGTCTCCTTTAGTAGAAGTCAGGCCTGTTTATGTCCTGCGTCAGTCTGGTCCCCGTGTGTCCCTCTGAGTGTTTCCACACTTAGACACACACACACACACACACTAAGTCTCGACCACCTAGGCAGTCTTTGAACAGTAGACTTGTTTTCTGTCACATGTCAGCATATCATGGAAAGAGCTTTATGAGGGGTACTGTGCGTATGCCTGCAATTGTGAGGATATGGTTTCAGCCTTGTATTTAGCTTTTTGTGGGGACAAATATCAAAATGATGGGAATGCCAGAAAATCTGTAGAAGTGGGAACATTTTGCAGGTCCTCATTAGGAAATGTGTTACCACAAACTTAATTCTTTTTTTTTTAAATTTGTTTTATAAAAAAAAGTAGAAAGGTTGCTTCTTGGTGACTGAGGTTAGGGTTAGGTGTAGGTGTAGTATTACAAGGCAAAGAAAAAGGTCTAGATTGATGAGATTCAGTCGGTAATGGCCATAGCTGGAATCAATAACAGCAACTCCAAGAGAGAATGGCAAGCTGTGTGCTGCATGTCTGAAAGCTGCTTTAGTTAAGTTACTATAGAACTTTGTGTATTTGTGTGTGTGTGTTTGTGTGTGTGTTGGGGGGTACTTGTATGTCTTTGTGAGGAGCAAATATCCTCATAATAACAGGAATATTAGAATATTAGAATTCATGAATAAATCAAAAGGCAGAAAAATTGCATTTTGGTTTTGGTGTACGTGTAGACCAACTCTACTCAGCCAAAGCATTACTCAGGTCAACAAAAGTTCTCACAAATATAGTAATACTAAATTGTGTGTGTGAGAGACAGATGATGAAATTCTGTGCTGAAATGTAAGGAAAACTCTGCATAAATACTGTATTCTACAGTGTCAAATCTGTACACTTACTGTGAAATGTGTTAAAAAACCACACATACTGTATTATTTCTTCTTTGTTCTAGTGAAAAATGTATCACTAGAGCCCATTGACTTGATAGCCTTGATGCATTAAAGGAATAGTCTGGCAATAAATTAATTCACATAATTTCCCCCAGATATGGGTGATCAGCCAAGACATATTGGAGCCCTAAGTTTATGAAAGGAGTTATCCAATTTATTCATCTTCAAAACCTCTCTACTTGCTCAAACTGCATTAAGCTCTTCATTAAGGTGGAGCAAACTTCAATATAGTTTAGGGCAGTATGACTTACTCTGAGCTGTAAATATTTCACAGTTTAGCCGAATTACAAGCCAGTCTACTTTTTTGCCAAAACTGTAAAATACGGTGCTCAGCATAAATAAGTACACCCCCTTTTGAAAAGTAAGA
Organism: Arnoldichthys spilopterus; assembly: GCA_037974385.1. Taxonomy (NCBI): domain Eukaryota; kingdom Metazoa; phylum Chordata; class Actinopteri; order Characiformes; family Lepidarchidae; genus Arnoldichthys; species Arnoldichthys spilopterus. Next base: position 30,158,323 of record JBBPDA010000001.1, on the reverse strand, counting down.
TTGAAATCAATATCTCAATGAACACAAGAACAATTTTCAGAGTTTAATGGAAAATATGCTTAACGCATGAACATGAACATGAACATGAAAGTAAGGTTAATAATATAACAAATTACAAAGTTTTGCTCAATTCAGGTGAAGCAAAAATTAATTTACCCTTCAACAAAAACTACTACATATAGTATTTTGTATGACCTTTTTTAAAGATATCACCAAGTCTTTCAGGCATGGAATGAACAAGTTGGCAACATATTGCAACATCTATATTTTTCCATTCTTTAAGAATGACCTCTTTTAGAGCCTGGATGCTGGATGGAGAGTAATGCTCAACTTGTCTCTTCAGAGTTCCCCATAGGTGTTCAATTAGGTTCAGATTAGGAGACATACTTGGCCACTATTTTGGATCATTGTCATGTTGGAACATTGCATGATGACAAAGGGCAAGGAGTGATGGTAGCATCTTCTCTTTCAATATAGAGCAGTACATCTGTTAATCCATGATACCCTCAATGAAATGCAGCTCCTTGACACCAGCAGCACTTATGCAGCCCCACATAAGGACACTGCCACCACCATATTTCACTGTAGGCACCATGCATTTTTCTTTGTACCCCTCACCTTTGCAACGCCATACAGTTTTGAAGCCATCAGTTCCAAAAACATTTATCTTGGTCTCATCACTCCAGAGTAAAGAGTCCCAGTAGTCTACATCTTTTTCAGAATGGGCCCTGGCAAATTCTAGATGGGCTTTTTTGTGCATGGGCTTAAGGAGAGGTTTCCTTCGTGAACAACACCCATGCATGCCATTCATGTGTGGTGTACGATGTATTGTGTCATGGGAAACAGTCACCCCAGTTTGGCTAACTGCAGTGAACTTGCATGCCGATTTACTTTAACCCTTCTCCTTAGAAGACACTCCTATCGAGGTGTTAACTTCCGTGGATGGCCTGTACGTCTCTTGCAGTTTCGCCTTTCTTAAATTCCTTAAGTTCCTTCACCTTTCTTGTGTAAGGAAATTATTCTATTTCTTAGGTCTTGTGACTTCTCTCTTCCGTGTGGTGCCATTGCTGAAAGCATGGAATGAGAAGGGGTTTCTTTCTTAAGTAATGACCTTTTGTAGTTAAAATGGCTGTTTAATGAATAACTAGACTCACTTGTGGTAGATTTCTTGTTCATTAAAATTTTGTAGTCTAAAATTTAGTTTTATTTCTTGTTTGCAATCACTGGCCCAAATTTATGGGAGTATTTTGTAGTGTAGTATCCCATAGAAAATGTTGATTCTGAAAGGAAACTAAAAGTTTTCTGACAAATCTGTTGGGGTGTACTCATTTATGCTGAGCACTGTATATGTAGTGAGATGTTATCCCTAAATTTGGAACAAGATGAGCTAGGTACCATGCGCAGGCACAGCTTACCTTGAGCTGCCTACAACAGCTGCCCACTGATCCTACATGGATGGCTTAAATACAGAGGTCACATTTTGTTGTGATGCACTGTATACTGTGGTGCATTCACAATGACAAATAGCCACTCACTCACTCATGCTGCTGAAACAGTTTTGACTGTGATGCACTGTGTGTTCTGTCACCTGTCTATCAGAGTCAGCATTCACTCTTAAAACCACAGTAGCTCTTCTGTGGGATTGTACCAGATGGGCTAGCTTTCACTTCTCAAATGCTTCAGTGAGCTATGAGTGCCCACAACCAGTTGTCCGTCTTTGGATCACTTTGGTATGTACTAACAACTGGACACCTGGAATACTCCACAAGACCTGCCGTTTTGGAGATACTTGACTCTGTTTTACAGCTATCACAATAAGGCCCATGTCAATCCAATCATGTTTTAGATGCAACAATGCATGCAACAAGTCCTGCAAATATATATTCACTATTACAGCTGTATTACACCAGTGCAGCTTATGTAACTACATGAAAACACGTGTTTAATTACAGGACAAAAACTGAAGTTTATGTAAGCTGTACTACTCTAATTGATCTGTAAATGTAAATACATTAGTAGTAGTTACACTGTTTTTACACTGTTAATGTATTACTACACTTAATTATTTACAAAAAGTATTTACAATTAATATAAAAGATATATATTTTTAAATATAATCTTAATATAAATCAAACATTTTTCAGTTGGTTTTTTTTTTGCAATATGGTTTGACATTTTCTCCATACTATTTAGTTTTCATTCTTGTCACAATAGGCATTACAATTTTGACATTTCATTTTCATTGCAGTTAATGAGAACATTTTACCACTGTAGGCTTTCATTTTAGCCAAAATTTCCATAAACAATAGTAACACTTACATGCTCTATGTCCACATAGACAGTGCTAACCCAAAATTCTGGCATTCATGAACACATAATTATGGACAATGAACAAGAAAAGCTAAACACATTGTGTTGCTGTCTGAAAATGTGTATGCAGGTGGACAGCAGTGTGGTGGGTGAAATATGGGCACATGTGTATGAGAGAAGTGTGTGCATTTGGAAAAGGCGCATGTGTGTGTGTATGTCTGTGCATATCACTTCAGTGTGAATGAATAGAGCCCCTGTTCTCTAATGGCTTTATGTAGAGATGTTTAACATCAGGAAACACCCGTCATGTGCAAGCCAAACACACGTGCAGACGCACACACACACACTTACTGCAGCTCCTCATTTTCATCAATTTCTTGCGAATGAGGAAAGGGAGTTAAAAATGTACATTAGTTGCTTGCTTGAAGGTGTTTGTGTATGTGTGCATTTGTGTGTCTGCGGTAATAATTTATTCTAAAATACATTCACAGACAGAGTGTGACGGAAGTGGGTATGTGTGTGTGTGAAGCGTGTGTGTGTGTAAGAGCAGGCCCCTTGCACAGTGTCATATTAAACACAAATTCTTACTAAAAACTGGGTAATGAGACCTTTGACACACAAGTGATGACTTCCATACCCGTGCAAGTGTGTGTGTGTGTGTGTGTGTGTGTGTGTTTGTGTGTGTGTGTGCGTAAGAGATGTGTGTGGGGGGGTTTGGAATGCATCAAAGCAAAAAAACACATGGAGAAAAAGCCATATCATGAAAGTGTTGTGAGAAAATAAGCAAACCAAAGCAATAAATGAATGAGTTAGGCGAGAGAGCAATGAATGCTGTGAAAAAGACTCCTCCTTTTGGAGGATCCAGGTTTTCTGTCCAAGTGTGTTAAAAGCACCCACTAAATTATCTTATATTCAAACACAAAAGCCAGTATTATATATATCTCACTGTGATATGTTTAATGACTAATCTGTAGTTTAACAGTTAAAAAAAAATGGACAAATTGTTGGTGGAGCAGGGCATCTATTTCTAGCTGGAAAAAGACAAGATAAGAGCTTTTTAAAAAAAAACATCATGGAGGAATTACGCTCTGTGGCTGTTTTGGCAATGCTTCTGAATAATTAGTGGGTAAATCAAACTCCCTTCCAAACAAGTCATGTTCTTTTGGCCATTTTAAAGCCACTCTCACAGTGTTTTGAGGTTTTAAGAGAGAAACTTGGTTTAAGGCGGCAGAGCAGCTTTGTCTGAAACCTAACAGTATGTTTGGCCTTACATTTCCCATAATAGTGACGCAGGAGGAAAGAGACCGGCTTGTGTACAAAGTTTGATTGTTTTAACTAGAGATTTTATTTCTGACCAGAAATAGCGTATGTGAAGAAGTGTACCAGTGTCAATGGTGTTGTGTATTACTGGAACAGTGGTTATTCATACATACAGCATTAGTAGGCAAGGTAAAGTAACTTTTAACAATTTTTAATGTATTTTTTATATATTTTTCCCTTTTTTAATGCAATTTAATCACAGCCATTCTATTTATTTCAAGTTCTATTTATTTTAGTTAAAGTAGGGCATTTAAACTGATGCCACGACGACATTATATTTCACAAAAACAAAAATGCAGAAATTAGGACTACAGCTACTTGGTTTAGAAAAATATAACTTGCATAAAACTTTTATTTATTTCTATGAGAAATAAAGGCATTTTAGCTTAGTCATTTTTTGCTGTTCCTGGGTGTGATGAATGCATTATTAAATACTGATTTGAAATAAGATACTATTTTTTCAAGCAAATATCAGCCAATACAAATGTTTCTGATGTTATCGTGCATCCCTAAAATAAGATACTTAGCTTAGCTTAATAGTTTTTTATAGCCAATTTAGGGCATCTTTCTCTGAAATGAGCACATAATAATAATAATCACATTTAGGTTTTAAAAAGCTTTCTTAATGATTTTTTTCAGTGGGTAAACATTAAAATAACATTGTATATAATAATATATAAAATATTATAAATATTGCTGCTTTCATAACTCATAACACTGCCTTATAAGACATTGTCTGGAGTCAACTTTGTCCAGCCAGAACCACAGGTCAAAGATCAAAGTGGCAAAGGATGAGTGCTTCCTAATGGGATGGACTAAAATCAGACACGTTTTCATTTACAGAAACAAATAAAGATACACTCTCACCCTGGCAACAAGTGACAAACTGGCCAGATGTCATTCATTTCCAGTGGTTGCTGGGCTACACTGACTGTAATGGTGTGATTACTGACCTGGTGACAGGATCTTCACAACATGGTGACAAAATAAAGTTGAGCAAAATTCAATATAATTATATGAGAATGATAAATTCACATTAATCCAGCCAACACCATTCACTATAATGCATGCATTCACACAACAAATGCCTCAGTAAAGACAACACCTGAGCTCAAATCAGAACAGATGTACGTCGATGTAAGTTGAGAACAAAATTTAGTAAATTGCAATTATTGCAATAATAATAAGAAATGTCTTGGCCTTTCTATTTTTTTTTTTTTTTTACCAAGAAAAGCCGCATTTGATTTTTTAAAAACTTGAAACTTGGAGTAGCATGCTAGACACTTTCTTGAAGTTTCTTGACTGTTTTTAAGTCAAGTCACACTGTTTTACATTGTGTGGGTGTCTGGTTGCTTCTTGATCTAACTCAACTACCGGCAGTTCACAAGATTTTTCTTTTTAAGTTAAACTTCTTCACTTTAAACTTGCTGTTGATGCTGTGGCTGAGAAAATGAGAAAAAGTAGCACTGGTTGGTTGAACTCTTCAATCAGGGCTGATGTGAAGAGTATAATGATTTTGGATGGCTATAATACAATACAATACAGAACAGTACAGAACAGTACAATCATCTTAAAAAAAAAAAACAGCCTTGCCCCACTTGCCAGCACTGGCTGCTGAGCCACTGAAATTAAACATATCACCTTTAACTCTTGTGAAAACAACAAAAACAGCCGCTCTGTACAGCTTAAAGCAAATACCCTAACAAGATGCATGTCATGATACAAGCGTCATGATAAATACAGTGATACAATGACTAAACACAACAGATGTATAACACTTCTGGATTACCTTTAAATATGTTTTGAAAAGTAATAAATAAATAATGAGATGAATGGTGTTGAAAATAGTTCAAACTTTTCTAATTAATAATTTTTCCAGTTAAATCATAAACAATCATGATGAATGAATAATGTTAGGTGCTTCTAAGATCTGTATGAGATGTAATTTACTATAAGGTACTGGTCAGAACAAAGAGAGAAATGAAAGTGACTTATTTTTTCATTGTGAATACACCACAACAAAATGTGACCTCTGCATTTTAACCCATCACACTTGCACATGTGGAGCAGTGGGCAGCTATCAACAGTGCCCAGGGAGCAGTGTATTTGGGTGGTACCTTGCTCAAGAGTACCTCAGTGGTACCCGAGTGAGAACCTGTGACCTACAGTTCACAAGGGCAAGGTCCTAACCACTAGGTCATCACTGCCCAAGTGCCCATCCACTGCCCCCAACCCCTGGTGCCAGCCGAGGACTTTTATATACAAAGATAGCGCAAATGCTTGAATGAATGTGGCTATAAAATTGTGTTCAGATCCTAAATAAAAATGACATTGTCCATTTAGTTTTAAACAGTACTTCAGTGCAAAGCAGCTCTACAAAACTGTAACCAAATTGCTAATGTGTGCTATTCATAGTAAAGATGAATGATTTGTGGAAAATATTTTAATTGATATTTAAACTTAATTATTATTTTCATCTGTTTTTTTTTCAACTTTTTTTTCCTTAAAAGAAATTTTTTTCAGAAAAACTTGAGTTTTGAATAGTAAATATAATGTGTGAGGTACAATGCGATGCAATACAATGGCAGCTCTTAGATTATTTTAACTTATAATTATTAACCTCACCCAATTAATTTTTGTGAATATAAAAGTGAAACTGATTCTTTGTCATTGTGAACACACTCAAGCACCACAACGAAATGTGACCTCTGCATTTAACCCATCACACGTGCAC
>JBBPDA010000001.1:30138154-30151859 GCA_037974385.1 Arnoldichthys spilopterus | reverse complement strand
GCCCGGGCCAGGACTCGAACCTGCGACCTTCAGGTCCCAAAGGCAGTGTCCTAACCACTAGGCCACCACTGCCCACACTAGGCCACCACTGTCCACACTAGGCCACCACTGCCAATATTGGACAATATAAGACACAATAAAAAATTGCATTAGAGCTGAAAAATGTATGGTTTTTATACTGAATCTGCAATTTGAAAGGGTGCAATTTCAAACTCAGTCATAGCACAGTATAACAAGATTAGGTTTACAGCTTCCATACACCAAAAGACAATAAATAATTAAAAGGATGGATCAAGATGGCAGTGTGTCTAGCTGCAATGGTTTTGTGCTCTCCATTTTCACATTGCATGGGCTACAGTCTTAATTGCATCCCATTTTATCCAATATTGATACATTTAAATTGTGGACTTAATAATGAATTAATTATTAATTAATAATGAAATCTGATCATGAAGAGGTTGAGGACTGGTGCTTTGGGACATTATGTATAGCACTTAACCTTCAAGAAAGCCTTTTTTAAAGAAATTAATCACATTTAAATTCCAATTGGAATACTGGTAAAAAGAATCACCCTTAAACATTTTCCCCAAAACTTTCAGCATTTGTGATATGAATATTGATGCATCATCAGATGGGAAGAACACAAACTCTCATGGGAAAAAACATTCTGTCAAATGAGAGTGAAAGGAAAATTACAGCATTGTGTTTAAACGACAGGCACCATTGCAATGAATAAAATAATGAGATAGTTAGCATTATTCACTTTACTTGTCAGTGATGTTAATGTTATGGATGATCAGTGTATATAACATAGTGTTGCCACAGAGTTCTTTAGAGTTCTTTTTTTTGGCCACTTTCACATGCCTCTTAGGGATTGTGGTATTTTCTCCTCCTATTGTGCACTCACACTGTTTGGAATGGATTTTATTTTCAGTTGTAATATCCCCAAAATATGTCTGGAAATCCTTGTTTTTCTTTTCCCAGCATTATCATGAATTGAGTTGCCAAGCAAGTTCACTTTAATCAGCACATATTAGATCTTGCAGATTAAGGTCATGCCCATAATTGGATGAAAAATATAAAACAATGATAAATAAACTGCTTGCCTAAATTTAAAATATTCCATCATATGTTTTATTTTCAATCATGCATTTGCATTTAGCCCTCTTCTTGTTTAAAAAAAAATGCTGACGAACATGTCAATAACATATTGAACATTGTGGAAGTATTTCTGTTTTTTATTTGTTGTTGTCTTTACACAGAATGCATAAGTAAGTTATTGCAGTTGCTTTATATCAGTATGTCTATGACAATAAAGCTGAAGTGTTATAACTATTGGGATAATATCAATTATTACAAATGTATCTGCCAAAACTGTATCACTGGCATATTTGTTAATCTGTTTATTAAACAGCAAAAGTCTGATCATACATTAAAGCCATAGAAAACACTATACCTTTTATCAATAGTTACCAAGTTTGTCTTCTGACCTCTTTGTGTCATTAAAGCAGCATATCTACGTCACATGCACAAATTTTGTGTGAGCGAGAGAAAGAGATCAAACATAAACATGCAAGTTTTAACATTTCACAGGCATACATATCCCAGTCACAAGCACAAATATGAACAAAAAGGAGAATTGTGTGTCTAAAAATAACATTATGGTCAAGCTGTCTTTTTTCCTTCTAAAGTAATTTTGTTATTTTCAATTTAAAAGTTGTCCTTGCTTACCAAGTGGATAACCTGCAGCTGTTTTGTGATTGAGTAAAATATTTATGCTCAAGCTTCGACATGGGGGTATTTTGACAGTTTAAACAGAGACTCAGGTCATTTCTGTCAGTGAATGCTATTGGTAGATGGCTTCTGGTTTTGTGATGTGCACAAAGTTTCTAAAGTTTCTTCAGTACACAGAGATGCATAACTAAAGAACATCAACAAGTAGGTTAAAAGCAAGCCACCCATGCATCCATCCATTTTCTAAACCACTGGTTCCATTTCAGGTCGCTAGGAAGCTGGAACCAATCCCAGCTGACTACGGGCCTAAGGTAGGGTACACCCAGGACAGGAAACCAACCCATCACAAGGCAACACACTGACTGACAACCACTCACATACACATTCACACCTGCAAGCAATTTAGAGGATCTAATCAACCTGATGCAAGCTTTTGGACAATGGGAGTAAACCAGAGCAAAAGCAAACCATAATTTGTCTATTTTATAATGAAAATAGCCAAATGTCTCACTTATGAGCACACATTGACTGATTCCTGTTACCCACTCTTCTAAACCATTCCCCACCATTCCCCCATCAACCTAAAATCCTATTCAATAGGGACTTGTTTTATATAAAAGGAAAAATAGGAAGTGACTTCTGACAGGCTTTTCATAAACTGGTACTGCACAATGTCTGCACAATATACAGCTGTGTCCTTAATTTGAATACAGCATTAGTACTTACTGAACTGCAGAGTTCACTCCTAGTTCTTTGCTAATTAGGGATTAGGGATCCATTTCGGTCAAGGCCTCAGTTTAAGACAACCAATGAAACACTACTTAATTATGATGCATATAAGTGGAGAACACAGGGCTTGGCGGCCACTTTATCACACACAAACCACTCTTCAGCAGTGTCGGAAACTTAGGGCCAAGGTTAAGACCAGACTCAGTAGTCAGTAACCCTAGGGTATCCGCTTTTTGACTTTTAACCTTCATGACCCCATTCACTGATAAAAGTAAGAGATAAAACCCATTGGAGCTTAAGAAAGACTGTCATGTGTTTCTTTTTCTCTCTTTTCCTGCCTGTGTTTGTCACTTTTTCTAAAAACAGATTAATTGTATTAGTCTCTTTGCTGTCACCCTGCTGACCTTCTCCTCCCACACACACATACACACACACACCCACAGGCACATTGTCACTGAATATGGTGTTGAGTCCAGAGGAATCAATAAGTGGCAGAAGTTTCTGTAGCCTCCCAGATTTACACAGATTAATCACAGACGGCCATTTCAACAGCTGCTCCTGCTGCAACAAAGAATTTGTCTTTCTTTCTCTATGTGACACACACACACACACAAACACAGTGTATGTATATGTTGGCTCTGTAGGTTAACCCATCTTTCACTGGATGTCCAGGAAAGTAAGGGAATTGACAAAATGTGCTCTCAAAATGTAAAATAACAATAACACACACAGACACACACACACACATACACACACACACACACGCTTAATTTAAAACACACAAATACTCTGTTTTCTTGCAACAATCAATTTGAGAACCTGAAACACTCCCAGTCTCCTGGCCCCACATAACATCCAATCAGGAGAGGATCCCAAATCAGAATTGGATTAATCCCCACAATGCACTGCAGGCATAAGCGTGTGCATGGGGGACACCTGTAATAGAATTCAGCCTCTTTTCTTCACTCGCCCACTCTCTCTTTAAACATTTACACTCGTCCGCTCGCTCCCTCTCTCCTGATCAAATCAGGGAGGAGAGAAATTACATTTCTCTCACCACGGCCGTCCGATCTCAAATGTTCCGTATGTCGGATTAGCAAATCCGTCCGAGGAGAATTGCCCCCGACAGCCATCTGATTAAACAGCAACATCAAATAAAAGCTGCACCATTGCCAGCAAAATAGGAGCAATTCTCTTTGCTCTTTTTTTTCTTGGTGTTTTTCTCATCTTAGCTTGAAATGTTTTAAAAGTTGCTGCTATGTATCAGATTTGGCCTTAAATTAATGATTTGGCAAATCAAAGAGCACATACATACATGAACAAAAGAAAGAAAGAAAGAAAGAAAGAAAGAAAGAAAGAAAGAAAGAAAGAAAGAAAGAAAGAAAGAAAGAAAGAAAGACAGATAGACAGTCTTATTGCTTTCACAAAAATGACAAAAGCTAACACTTTATGTAAATGTTCAATAGATAATTGATCTAATAAATGCTGCAATAAATCAAACAAAAAATATAGTTTATTAAAAGTTGCCTGTGGTTGCCAAAAAACATAACAATCAGGCATTTTTTGGCTAATTCAACTGTGACCTGTGTGTATAATGGGTATATAACAACAGTGCTGAATGTGAATGTGAATGATTTTCCCTATCTTTATAGAAAAGAATCTTTTAAAGATTTTAAAACAAACTCTTTTACATGCATTAAGTCAGGGCAAGTCAAGAGTAGTTGGCTAGTAGAGTATCTCAATCAATAGGGTCAGTCTAAACTGCTAAAAGTTAGAGGTTTTGTTAATATTATTATTTTCATTTAGTTTCTTGCATTTCTCAAATGTTTCCTGTTTACATTTTTTCACAAATTTAGTATTTTACAATTTAACATTCCACATTTCCCATCACTCACTCTCACTCTGATGATCTATCTTTGATCAAATGTTTATTAAACTCTCTTTCTCATCTCTCTCACTCCCTCTTTCTATATCTGTCTCTGTATCTCTTGATCTCTCCTCCCTTACCCTTCCTCTTCCCACTATATTTTGCTCAATGTTTCCATTTGTCACTCTCAATATAGCCTTACTGGCATGGCTTTAGTTAGTAGGCCTACTTGTCTGATTCCAGAAATTGTATTTCACTCTACATTTACTTTTTCTCTCTCTCTCAAGGGTGGGTAATACTGCACAATACTGCACAGAAAAATAGAACAATATGAAGACATTTTCAATTGTAACAAGAGTAACATGTAAAGGGCACAGGCCCCTAGCAGAGGCCCCTCCTCTCCCCCTTATTTTGTGCCAGGGTCACAATGTATAAAACAATGATAAAAATTAAGAAATTCAGAATATCATCCAATTGTGTACTTGTTCCAATGTAGTTCACACAGTTACTATGCACTGCTTGTTGTTGTTGTTAACAGGCTGTAAATGGTATAAATGTGTCTTTATAAAATATATACTCAGTTGTTCAGTGTTTGCTGCTGAGGATACCTATAATACACTCAAAAAGGTGCATATTATTTATTATATTAAAAAAATGTTAGGTGCTTTCAGACTGACTGAACAATTTCACAGTTCTTAAAACCACTGAAGGAAGTTCTCTATTAACTGAGTTCTTAGAATACCTCTTTGGGGGACTTTTTCAGTTCCAACGTCTGGATTAGAGTTGCTATACTATTGTCCACCTTATGTCACTATTCACAGTAGCATTTCTACTGGCAGTGCAAATGCAAAAAAGAAAAAACTCACCCTGAAGGTGTGTAGTTGGATAGTGGGTAGTGTCTCTATTTGGTCCAAAGCATAGTGCAAGTGTAAATATGTACACCTTTTCTACAGAAAAAAACACTTCTGCACAGATATTACAATCCACTTTACTGGGGGTGTTTTCATTCCACCCTATTTGGCATAGGATGGAATGCTTTAAAATATCAGCAGCCAAAGCTGTTGTTGGGTCTATTGAGCTCCTCAGTTAGCATCCAGTGAATGTCAGGCCAGTATGCTGCGCTGATGCTAGGATGGTGCTGCAAAAAGACTGCAGGCCAAAATGACATTCATTGCCTTATGAAACTTAATATTCCTCATAAAGTCCATGGAATGTGCTCTGGTTAGCGGTCCACAGCCTGGCGTTTGGGGGGTGGGGTGGGCAGTGTAAACACAGGCCGGACCTGACCACCGTGGGTCGTTACCACAGTAACCCCAGCTTTTGGAAGGGGCCCAGGCACGTGGGCACAGTGGCGGTTTTTGAGAAATTTATTTCTCATTCTTCTGAGCTTTTTTGTTTTTGCAGCCAGTTACTCTGCCTGCATGACAAACATGCATGCATCCTCATTGAGAGGCTTGTACAGGAAATTTATAAGCTGATGTCCACACTAAATTCCCAAATGGCGTTCTCAATCAAACCTGTGAGTGATGTAGTGTAAGACTGTGAGCAATCTGAAAAGGTGTGTATGCGTAAGGGTCCAGTATTTTACAGCTCCAAAGAAGGTGTGTGTGTGTGTGTGTGTGTGTGTGTGTCCACGAGTGCAGGTATGTGTAGGTGTGTATACCTCCCATCTTTGTGCATCTGACAGCCTGTTTATCAATTGCCCAAAGCTGACCTTCACATACATAACTCTCCTGTACACACACACACACACACACACACACACACAGACACACAAAACCTTTTTCCACATTGCTTTCTTTCGCTTGTTCCAGTTCCCCCTCCTTTTCTCTCTCTCTTTGTTATTGATCGCTGATGCGATTGGTTGATCCTTTGGTCGGTAATGACCTGCCTGGATGCTCAGATTAAACTGTCAGCTGTCAGCGATTGATGGGCAAACTGTTGGCAGGCACACACAAACATGCACACACACATGCACACACACACACACACACACACCTGCAGCTGCTGGATAGTACTAGGCAGGTGTGTGTGTGTTGATATAATAGCCTACACTATTAAAGGGAAATTCCACTCATTTTTCAAACTTTCTTCAGGTTTAGTCCTTGCCGGTTTTCTGTTGCGACTCCCTGTTGTATCAACCATGTCCGTAGAGTACATTCTGTTCATCCTGTTCATGTTCCTGGTGTTTAGACCTGTTCTTTATATGTTTTTTTTCTTAGTCTGGTTTATATTTAGTGTACTTTTGTTTATTTAAAATAAATCAAGAAAACCTTACAAGCTTACACATACTACCTACAACCCAAAACGTGACAGATGAAGGTAAAACAGTAGGAAAATGTTTTCACACTTTTTACACCTAAACACTCTAATTTACCATTTTACATTTGCACATTATGAAGAATTTAAAAAAATGAGTGGCATGTTCCTTCAGAGGTAAAGGCATCTAAAAGAGTTCTTTACATGATGCCAAAGATAAGGTTAAGGCTCTCTAAAAATTCTCTGGAGTATGAGTCACTTTTAAATTACTACCTTTGTATTATTGCAGGGTTTTCAGAATTCCTTAAAGGTTCTTCACACATCTCATTTGGATCTTTGAGAAGAAAAGAGTGATTCTTCTATGGTAGTGGTTTCCCCAAGTGGTCCTCCGGGACCCCCCAGAGGGTCAAGATTTTTGCTCCAACCCAGCACACAACACGTGCTTGAGCAAAAATGTGGTCTATCTGGGTGTCTCTAATGACTAGTTTGAGTACCATAATTTTATGGAATTGCTATGGCAGGAATCTATTATTTTTACAGCAACCTTAAAAGCAGTGAGAATGAAAGTCAGAAAGAAATAAAGGAAAAGAAAGAGAAAAAAATACAGACAGAGAAAGTGAAATCAGCTTACAATGACTCCAGCTTACATTTATACTGGATGTAGAAGTTAAGTTTCACTTTCAGTTCCATTGTCCTATATGTGTGTGTGTGTGTGTGTGTGTGTGTGTGTGTGTGTGTGTGTGTGTGTGTGTGTGTGTGTGTGTGTGTGTGCACGTGTGCACATGCAAGTGCATATGTCTGGACTCAATGTTGAGCTTGGCTAGCACCTCTCCCAGTGTCAGCGCAGTATCTCTTTTCACTGACGAATGAGATGTCTCCCTCGTTTTCCCAAATCCTCTACTCCTTCATTCTCTCATTCACTCATTCCAGCCAGGGCAATGGGCAAAAAAACAACCTCCTCCTGCTATCCTTCTCTCCTCCCACCCCTCGCTCCCTGGAGGCCTACGCTGGAGCAGACAGGGAGCTAAATTTAAACTTTAGCCCAGCCAGGCCTCCACCAGAGCGGGGAGATCAGATGGAAACCTGGGGGTGGGGGGGGTGGGGGGCATATGAAGACATGGGAATCTCTGGGATTGTGTGTATTTGAGCAAGAGAGAAAGAGAGAAAGGGAAAGAGAAAGACATGGGCACTGCGATAAAATTCATTAGCTTCTTTCATGACCCACTAAACACAAAGGGATACACAAACAGACACACAGACACACACACACACACACACACACAATAAGCCTCTCTGCTGACCCTCATCCACACTAGGGTCCCTTGGCATGATGTCTGTTTGACAGGCAGAAACAGGCCAAGGCCTCAGTGGCCAAACGACTGCAGTAAGCCACCTATGGGGAGAAGGACCCCAATATCAACTCACACACACAGACACACACACACACACACACAGAGCATTCAGTAAGACCCAGTTCCACAGTGATGTTAATACAATGCAGTACAATTTCAGTACAAACTTCTAAGTTCAATACACACTTTTTGTGTCCAGTTGCAAAAGAATGCAGTTTCTATGTTATCACAGGGTTAATAGAGTCACTAGAAAACAATGGACTTCAATTGTCTACAACGGTCTAATAACTGATTGTCTTTAAAAGCCTATAATCTATTGGTTCACTGTTCTTGACTATAAAATACTGTTATTGACCTATAAAGCACTGAACGATCTTGCACCACAGTATCTGAGTGAACTCTTGGTCTCTTNNNNCAACAAGGAATGCACATGTTTCATTTGTAGACTGATGCCATTATCCAATAGTTTTTGAGTATGTATTTGCTGATTCCCATGTCAATACCAAAAAATAAATAAATAAATGAGAACAATTAAAGCATATTAGCACCTAAACATTCTGGTCACAGTGCAATAAATGGAGTGCAATAAATGTATCATCGAATATCAGTTTGAACAATCTGTTAAATCTAAACATGTATCCAATTTGATAATTTTTTCCAGAAAATATTTGCAGATACCAAAATGCATCCCTAGGTCAACAATGCTAATTTTTGCTAGCCTCTGAACGGTAATTAGTCTATAATGTTAGCAACAAGCTAACTGTGTTTTGCTATCCAGGCTTTCTTTCATACACAGTAAACCATTCTTAAATATAGAATGTTTTTTATAATTGTGGACCTTGTGAGTATACAATGATCAGCCATACCACCTGCCAAATATTGTGTAGGATCACCTAATGCCACCAAAACAGCTCTGCCTGGGATATGCTGTGTTTTCTCAGTTTCCTTTCACAGAGAGCACTAACTTTTCCTTTCCTCTGAGGAATTGAACCTGAGAGGCTAGATTTAATTTCCCATTAATGTGCCTCAGGGGCCCATGGTACCCACTGCATGCAGGGAACACCCCACAAGATTTTAACCTGGAACATTTCTCTAGGTTTGTTGTGATAGCAAATTTTAGTTATGGGTGATCAAATCAATGGACAGCTCTAAGTAGGTCACTTCACATCTGGCATTTAAAGGCATCTACATGTCTCAAGAGACCTGATCGGATGTCACTTAATCGCTCTACATGCAAATAAACACATACATCATTTCTGTTTGCAAAGACCAAATGTGTTGCAATTTTTAACCATCAGAAGGCAGCAATGCACTTCCCATGCACAGTCTGCCATGAATTAAAAGGAGTTCTTTAAAGTGGCCCACATTTTTTCTGCATGTAGTTAATTACAATCTGGTAGGCCATAGCTTAAGCTGTTTTAACACCCAATTCATTTGCTGAAGTTTGGGTTTTGTAACAACATATGGCTAAAATGCACAAAATCATACATGTGGGTGTTTGCTGATTGGTCAGAACTGTGGATAGGGATAAGTGCTCAGTTACAAACATGCTTGTTGTAACCCTGAATGCAGACACTGTTGAAACCCTGCATCTTAAAAATGTTTTACATTTAATGTAAGTTAATTTAATAACCTTTAATTTTAAGTCATTTTGGAGAATTTCTTCCAGTCTGAGTGTTGCAAAAGCAGCAGCTGACATATTCAAATTATAAAAATAAAGAACAAATAAAAACAGCAAAAATGTAGATAAGGTTTTGTTCTGGCATGAAAACTGATCATAAAAAACAGAGACAGATATATATATATATATATTTAGTAAATAAATAACCTTATTCAATATATATTTTTTATAACTGAATTGCTAAGTTGTATTGAACCAAATTTGTTCACTCGTATGACTGGTGTTTGTGATGCATTTGCTAACAAGAAGCTAAAAGAAGAAGAAAACATGCTCTGATGTAGAAATCTCTCATTTGTTTTAGCCATTTGGATAAAGCATTCCCAACAGCGGCGAACTGAACCAGGATTAACTTGGAAGTGTGACTTTTGTGGTTCATGGTGCAGTTGTTTGGCGTGCGGGTAGAGTGTTCACACCTGTCAAAGTGAAAAAGCTTAACTTGTACACACCAGGCAAGGTAGAGTTAAAAACAGCCTATGCAAATGCTAAAACTTTACCCTGGAAGCTCTTGAAGATACTGTGTAAAGAGGGCATATTACGTTAATAAAGAATGTAAAATACAATGTGGAGTCACATAACTCTACTTCCAATATTAACTGGACATTTGCAAATGTAATAAATGTGCAATTGTTGACCAGATTCTGCAGACATGCTGAGCATTTTGGGCTTAACTAAATTATATGTTGGATATTTTTATTTTTAGACAGAAAGTTAAACATAGGTTTCAATTATATTGGCACCCAATTAATATAATTTGGTGAAGCCCCTGGTGAGAACAGCACTGAGCCACTTCTGTAATCCTTAAGGTTGAAGAACAATTGTTGAGTGATCTTGTATCACATTTCCAGTTTCCCGAGATTCTTGGTTCTTTGTTTATGAACTGCCATCTTCAAAACACACCAAAGCTTTTCAATTGTATTCACATTTTTAGACTAAGATACCCATTTCAAAACTAATGTTGTGTTTTTACAACCATTTGGGAGTGGATTTTGTTGTGCATTTAGGGTCATTATCCACAGGTCCACCCACAGCAAAGTTGCAGCCTTCTGGCACAGGTCAACAGATTTTGGGATAAAATATCTCAGTATTTAATAAAACCATTGTCAAATTATGCCATTGATCATCACAAGAGCTTCTGGACCACTAACAGCAAAGCAGCACCAAAGTATCAATGATCCACCACCATATTTCACAGTAAAAGGTGCCTGGTGTAAATATCATGCAGGGAGGGCAGATCAGATCTGCAGCAGTGTTCTACAGCCACTGTTTATGTAAT
Source organism: Arnoldichthys spilopterus (assembly GCA_037974385.1). NCBI lineage: Eukaryota > Metazoa > Chordata > Actinopteri > Characiformes > Lepidarchidae > Arnoldichthys > Arnoldichthys spilopterus. The sequence continues at coordinate 30,140,964 of JBBPDA010000001.1, read as the reverse complement.
GTTTTACATCACCTACTTGACTAGGGTAAATAAAAATTAAAAGAAGGTTTTGTTTTTGCAAGTTTTTCACATGCTTTAATAGCCTTGCATTATAAATACATTCATTTTCCACAGATGGGCTTTATTTCTCTAGGCAAAACTGTTTGATAAAAATCCAGACATTGGACAGCCAGGACTGTGAACAATGCTGCTGCTGTCATGAGAACGTTCGTGCTTTCCAGTGTTCTTCTAAGCATTCCAATGCTTCTGAGGTGCACACACTTTAAACAAACAAACAATTGCCTCCAATGGACAATCAGGTGTGTACATGTGAGAGAGTGTCCAAAATGTCAGTGTGTAGGACTGTGAGTATACTGGTCCTACAGTTCAGAGTGTTTGAGAAACTAAACAAAAAAAGTTGAGAGCAGTCCTAAATCTCCTGTACCTGGAAAATAATATTTCTTCACAGGAACAGAGATGCTAACACTAATCAAAACAGGATATCCTCTCTCTCTCTCTCTCTCTCTCTCTCTGTATTCGCATCTCACTCTTACCTCCTTCTCCTGCTCTTTTATATCTACCTAACTGTCTCTCTCACTCTCTCTCTCTCACTCCCTGTCTTTCCTCTCATCAGTTTTTTTTTTTTGTTTGTTTGCAGTCACAATCTCAGGAAGCAAAGGGAACGGAGCTCATCAAAGGCCAGAGTGAGATTCCTGGGCTGGGGCTGGAATTCCGGCCACTGGGAATCTTTGGAATGCCGCTGGGAGAGGAAGGGAATCTCCACTGTCTCTATTGTTTGCACTCTTCCTCCAGAAGCGTTTGTGTGTTTGTGTGTATGTCCCTGTGTGTGTCTCATCTCCGGGTCGGAATGGAACAGAACTGATCCAGTTGGATCCGCCCCACTGCACTTCCAAAATCCCCTCATAGGTAATGGCAGGACTAATCACAACTGCCTTCCTTTCATCACACACACACACACACACACACACACATACACACACAGTCTGGCCAAGACTGACCTGACAAGGCAGTAGAAAAGGAAGTGGTTGAGACAGTCGCAGCACTGAGTGTTCCCTTCACACCTGAGTCAAGTTTATTGAGTCAATGCTAAAAGTTCATATCACATGTGCAGAAAATGATGTTGTCTGCAAAAGCATTTGGGATACCAAAACTTTTCTTTGTTGCATTGCAATGACTTAAAGGTAATTATTTTTGCATATTTCTATCAAAGTTATGAACTTTGAGATATAAACAAGGTCATTCAGAGTGGTTTGTTGTGAGATGATTCAACATAGAGAAAGTTATTGACAGTGGCTTCTTTACAGTGGTGTTACATACAGCATGGGGTCACAATCTCAACAAAGTAAATATAGGCATTACTATTTACTATTCTACAAACCAGTGAACCTACATGTGGTGTCTGAGGTTTTTTATATACAATTTTGAAAAATTATGTTTTCTTTCTTACTATCATGCCTCAAAAACTTGTGCATGTAAAAACCCCACTTGTGGAAACATTGGGACATTTTATTAAATGCAGCAAAGTCAAGAGTGCATGGTTTGTTAATTTTCCTGAACTCCTGAACACCACTGATTAAGGAACAAAGAAAACATTTCTGGCACTTTCAACTCAAGTCAAGTCAAGTTTATTTGTATAGCGCTTTTTACAACTGACGTTGTCACGAAGCAGCTTTATAGAAACCGGGTCCAAAACAGCTTAAATGTGTTTTGTAACAACAGTTTTTGAAACTGAGGATATTAATTGTTACAGTTTTGCAGGTGGATTTTTTGCCCATTCTGCTGGCAGGCCAGTCAAGCACACACTCTGTGTCTACAAAGCCATAATGTCGTAGAACATGTAGAATGCAGAATAGCATTGTCCCGCTCAAATAACAACAGACTTCCTGAAAAATGGCTAAAATATTCAATACATTTTTCACTCTTATTTACCACCTGCCCTACCTTTTTTGCATGTGTTGCAGGCATCAAATTCAATATTTCTTTTTTTAATAATGTGCTGTGACCATTCACAGATCCACATGTGATACAATGTTTCTGTAGATATTTAGGTATTCTATTCTGGAAATCAAAAAAATAAATAATCTGTATGTCCAGAATGGAAAGTTGGTGAGACAGGAGTGATAAACAAACAACACAAGTATGTCACAAGGTTTGTCTTCAAGTGGCATACAGCGAGAAAAAAAAGACAAACCATTATGAATCATAATAAGGATTATATCAATTAACTGCCAGCTAAAAGTTTATGATTTTTACAAGCTTAGTCCCCAAACTTTTGATGTCCAATGTAGCTGTATTAAATTATAGTCTAACATGAATGCCATGTAAAACGTTGCAAAGCAATAGCAACATTATTTGCCATTGCCCAGAAACATGAGGGCACAGCCACACTGCTGATTGTTAAAGTACTGGCTGATGAGTGAGGTGCTTCCCAAAAGAGAAATATTTTCTCAGTGTGTGAAAAGTCAAAGTCAAAGCCATTCTCACATAATTTATGAAATACGTTTATCGTCTGCAGATATTTTGCTTTCCTATGTGTCCGGAGAGGGGAGAGGTTATTCATTACAAAAGAGCTTGCTCAGAGATTGTGTGTGTGTGTGTGTGTGTGTGTGTGTGTACATTTGGCTAAGATGATGTGTGTCCCCACATCTTCCTGTCCTTTGACCTTCTGCAACACAATATGAGCATGAACTCCATTCTTTCTACTTTATCTTCTTTCTCTCTCAGACACACACAGTGTGTGCATGTGTGTGTGTGTGTGTGTGTGTGTGTGTGTGTGTGTGTGTGTGTGTGTGTGTGTGTGTGTGTGTGTG
>JBBPDA010000001.1:30074406-30096856 GCA_037974385.1 Arnoldichthys spilopterus | reverse complement strand
TTTGGCTGAGCTCCAGAGATGCAGTCAGGAGATGGGAGAAAGTTGTAGAAAGTCAACCATCACTGAAGCCCTCCACCAGTCAGGGCTTTTTGACAGAGTGCCATGTCGGAAGCCTCTCCTCAGTGCACGAGACATGACAGAACTGAAAAAATAATTTAAATGAATTTAGCAAATGGCTGCAATATGACAAAGAGTGAAAAATTGAGTACAACATGTAGTGAAATGTACCCTGATTTTTCCTGAGACTGTGCAATTCTTTTTAAATAATAGAGTTAAAAATAAATTAAGAAGCCAAATCTAAAGTAAAAAAAAATTACAAAAGAAATAGAATATGAATTATAAAATGTAAACAGGTAAAAAAAACATATAATAATAAATAGGAAACTAATACTAAACAATAAACCTAACAATAAATGGTTTAAACAGTACCTATATACACACCATTAACAATATTTATAGACCAATGAGTTTCCAGATTAATCTAGGTATTTTATTACAGTGGCATCTCTCCTCTGGGTGGGATTATATTAGGTAGCAAGTAAACAGTCCGTTTTTAAAGTTGATGTGCTGGAAGCAGGAAAATGGGTGTGTAACGATCTGAGCTACTTTGACAAGGGACTTATTGTGATAGCTAGACGAGCATCTCCATTGGGCACTCAAGGCTTACTGATGCATGGTGGGAGGGAAGGTTAGCTTGTTTGGTCTGATCCCAAAGAGCTAATTTAAAATTTAATTCTGACTATGACGGAAAGGTGTCAGAACACACAGTGCACCACAGTCAGAGCTGTTTTGACAGCATTAGAGGGAAGTACTCAATATTAGGTAGGTGGTGTTAATGTTATGATTGATAAGTATATGCTGTTACAAATAAACTTTTTCATTTAAAAATGTAAATGTAAATGTAAAAAAGAAAAAGCAGAGGAATTGGGGTTTCCATTATTTAGGCTCTGTAAAATCTACCAGATAATTGCTATATTGACTTACAGTAATAAAGTGTCAGGTCAGACAGAGTCCAGTCCTTTGTACAGAACAGACTGTTACCAACACATGCAGCTTGCACCCATACTACCTTCTTTGGACTCACCTGGACTAAATATTAATGTAACCTCATGGACTCTAAGCATTGAGTCTTAGCACTGGCAGATGGATGTTACATTGCATCAAATGTGTCAGACAAACAACTCCAAACTGACATAAGCTTTTTAAAGAAAACTTTCTAAAGAACACCCTGTTCCACTACATAACAGCCTTCTGCAAAGCACAGTAAACAGTACCTCGGTTCCTCACTCCACGCTAATCCTGTGTTTATGGGCCCGGCTCAGTGTACGCATTCTGTGCCGTATCCTCTCGCTAATCTGAGTCACACCCGCTCAAAGTGAATTAGCCCCAATGTTAACCCTGTTACTGATGGGCACCGCATGACCGCACCAGTATTTTTGGACTATTTGTGAGGCAACAGGCACTCTAAAGCTCCTGGAAAAGAGTAGCCACTGTTCCCTTCCGCTGGCTCCAGCTAAAATTGGCAGAAAAGTAACCAAGTGGGAGATACTATCAGAGAGCAAATGAGGGAGGGGTGGGGGTGGAGATTAGGCTAGTTCACTGTGTAGTCTAGGGCTGTCATTATCAATTACATAGGTAATCAAATAAATCTGCTGATTATTTTGTCAATTACTTTACTCAACAGAAAGAAAGCATGCACAGCCTTTCAAAACACTGTATTAGTTTATAAGGAAAAACTAGGAATGTATACTCTGTACCCTACTTCCTGCAATTTCAACCTTAATGTCACACTCACAGAAATTCTTATGACAGCCCCATCACCTTTGTTAGTAAAAACATGAAGTTCACACCCTCCCACTATATGGATAAAAATTCAGGTCTATCAACTTTTGTAAAGGAGAATATGTAAAAAATGCATTACTATCATATAAACTTTTAATTAATTACTGTTGCTTCATGAAGAAGATAAAATGTAATCAATGATTTTAAGTTGAAGTATTTCAGTTTTATCAAGTAAGGGCAAAATGCGGTTGGTAGCCTTATTTTTTTACTTTTATATGAATCCCTCAAAAACTGTATCCTTAAAGGATTCCTACAGAAATCCTAAAGTGTCAGCTAGGGGATGAGTGATCTTACTCTTCTTATGCTTACTCTGTAAAATATCAAAATTTATAAACTTCTGTTTTTCCTTCAGGACTTTTTCCTGGTTCCAGCCATTGGCAATGGCCTCAGCTCATCTGGAGTAGCGTCATGAGCAGGAAAACAAAGTTCTCCTTCATCCACCCATTTAGAGTTGCCCCTTCTGCACTTCCTATTGGGCATAAAATAGACAATGGTCATGAAAGTTTACCTCGGAGAGGCTTCCCCGGAGAGGAAACCCCAGATAGGTTACCCCGCTCTGGTGTTAGAGCCCTCACAGCAGGGCAATTGGGTGATGGCTCAACGGCATAGAAATCACAATGCCTCTAAGGCTCACCCACCAGAGCACAACTACTATCCAATTCACGTGTCCAACAGGTTTTCTTTCCTCAGTGAAGCACCCGCTAAGAAACTTGAAAGTTATAGGAGGTTATAGGAGATGCAATTTTAAGGCATGTGAAATTAGCCAGGCCTTTAGGGGCACCAGCAGCTTTAGTCAGGTGTATCCCGGGAGCCAGGATGCCAGACATAGCAGGTAATCTCAGGGTCCTAGGCTAGCATAGATTTTCAGAGATAATTTTCCATGTAGGAGCTAATGATATTTGCCTTCAAGAAAGTGAGGTTACTAAGAATAATGTTAGAGAGGTGTGTAAATTAGCTAGTGCGGGACGGTATCCATCCCACTCGGGAAGGTGCTACTCTCATTTCTTGCAGCATAGCGCATAGTCTTAGGACAGTTAATTCGATAACAGTCCAGAGTCAAGACCAGGGAGCAGACAGACAGGCTACACCGACCGTCTGCTAGCTGCATAGAGTCATCACCAAGGGTAGAATATGTTCAAACAAAGCTAAACAAAAACACAGAAATACTCAAAAAGTCTGTTTTAGTAACTTAATCAACATAAAATCTGATCAGACTGAATGTAAAACCTAAAGTTAGGTCTAAAGTTAGGACTATTAAATATTAGATGTCTTACTTTCAAAACCCTCACTGTCAATTCTAACAGAAACATGGATTAAACAAAATGAGTACAGAGCATTAAATGATTCATGTCCCCCTGCATATAGTTATATACACCAGTCTTGTCCGTCTGGCAGACAAGAAGGCCTTGCACTTATTTATAATGATAATCTTAGCATCACATACACACCTGGACATAAATTTAAAGCTTTTAAAGTTCTTTATTCAAATGTATTACATGTATCCACAAAAAATAATCCTACTCAGTCGATTCCACTAATTATCATCTACAGACCCCCAGGGCCTTACTCTGAATTCCTCAATGAATTTGCAGATTTTATCACAAACTTAGCTGTCTCATCAGACAAAGCTTTAATTATCGGAGACTTTAATATTCACCTCGATAACCTCGATGACCCTCTGAGAACAGCATTTATGTCTATTCTAGATTCAGATTACTGTCTGGATGCTCTAATAGGTGCATAAACAAGCTCCGATTAGTTCAGAATAGTGCAGCAAGAGCTCATACTAGAACCAGAAGATACAATCACATCACTCCCTGTTTTATCAAATCTGCATTGGCTCCTGATCAGATTTCCCATTGACTATAAAATACTGTTATTGACCTATAAAGCACTAAACAACCGAACAACAATTAGTGGCCCTAATTCAGAGTTGGGTAAGAGATGGGTGTTTTCTAAGAAAACCAAAGAACCAGTCTGCGACTGCTGACTTTTCTGCCAGTTTGTGTCAAGAGGGACAACACTGTGGAAGGCACATGTGTGTTCAAGTTTGTGGACATCAACAGGTGGGAGGCCAAAATAAATGTCCGATGTAGTGATGATAGTAGTAGTAGTAGTAGTAGTAGGTTTATTGTCATTTTCACAGTATACACAGTACACAGTAAAAACGAAACAACAATCCTCCAGGTCCATGGTGCAACACAAAACAAGACAGACAGGAGCAGACATGACAGAACACAAGAGCAAAAAATACAACTAGATTTAAACTAAACTAAACTTAACAACTACACTAAAATTAAAACTAAAACTGGATAAGAATACGAGACAAGACAAGACAAGACAACGTTCAGTGCAGTGGCAGTGGATAAGGCGGAGGAGATGTGCAAATATGCTGTGACAATAAATAACAATAAATTGATGTATTTTATCACCTGACTTTCTTGCTCTTCACTAAAACTTTTAAATTTTTTTTTCTTGCAATATCTTGGTAGTGTTTAGTAGATCTGATTTGTTGTGTAGCATCAGTTCAGACTGGTCTGAGCATAACATGTGGTGGAGTCTAGCCATTTTTTGGCTTCCTGACAAATCAATATTAACAGCTACATGTAGCGTAGCTAAAGAAAAAAACCTTTCTAAACTATAGCTTTCTTTTTGCACTAAACCCAGTGTCTTAAAAACTAGAAGAGAAAAACCAAAGTGCTGGATATTTACATTCTGACCTAAAAAATGCTAAGAGTTGTCATACCTCAGAGTCAAGTTTCTTTGTATTGAAATGTCATGGTAGGTGACCTTTGAACCTAATTCTTAACATGCCTGTGGTTTTTAAAAAGATGCCCTCTAAGGAGTGAGTTCAAATAAATGTTTCCCTAATCATGTTAGAACTATTTAAAAGTCACATTAATCCCTATCACCTACACTGGAGAATCAGGAGCACTATAACTGAATCTCCAGTGGTTTGCAGTTGCAAATGTAATGGCCTATGTACTGCACTATAACTAAGGAGCCATTGGATTTGTTTGATTATGTAGACAATAAGGGAGATATTCTGTCACATTAACAATATAGCATTCTTTCAAACAATAGTGGATGTATTTGTTCATATACTTTACTGAGAGCACATATACATATATACTATATAGCAGCATAGTTAAGGCCTTTCATAAAATGTCATAGTAAGGATTTTTCACAAATGAACTTTGCTGGCCATTGCTAGCTTTTTGTCTTGTTCAAACCTGAAGGAATGTGGTGGACAAAGATTTTTTATATCATAAGCCATTTTATATTTCAAAACATGAACATTTGCTATGTACAGACTAGCTGCTTTTTATATGCCTGTTCATGTAAGCTTGTTATTGTACTCTGCTACTGTAACTTTCTGACTATCATGCCACAATCACAAAAGAAGGGCAACACACTCTGTTGTATTGCTTAATTTTAAGCTGTTATTCTGAGCATTTATGCATGTTGTGGTTGGACGTCCCAAAAACAGTTTTTTTATCCTGATAATTAGCTCCCTGAGGCTAGTCTTGATGACGGCAAGTTCCTGTTAAAGTGGACACTTGTGTCACTTAGATGATGTGTACTTTTTGCTCTTGAGGCACACTCGGCAAGTTAAAAACAGTATGGAAACACAGAGCTGGTTGTTGTTCAGAGATCTCAGATTGCTGTATTATTGCTTGCTAACTAGCAAATAACATAAAAAAAGAATAGACCATGCATCTCAGTTCACCTTTCCTTGCTGGAATTGTGGTTAGAAAATAGCATAGTGAAGGCCTTACACAAGTGGACTTCTGCGGCTTTGGCTTTAAATCCTTGGTGATTGTTTGCTGGTTATTTGGAGCTGTCTGCCATTCTTTAGATCTCTGTTGAAAGGGATGACTAGTTCAAGCATTTTTCTGTGTTGAGATGTACAAGGCTAAGTCTAACCGTAGGGTTTATCTTAAGTCATCTTGAGCTACAAGGAGATTCTTTGTTATTTATCCTGCCTTCTTCTTGTTTGTTTTTGCCAAGAATGGCATGTGAAAATGCCCATTGGCAATACCTTGAAGGGGCTTATGGGTTCAAAATGAATTGAACCTGGAGTATCTTTATTCAGCTAAGTAGAGTGCTACCTTAAAAATAATCCAAAATTAATTTGTTATGCAATCTTTGTGGTAAAGCTCTTGTGCTCTGTTTGTACAAAAGAGTAGCTCAGAAAATCTTTATAAGGTCAGACTAAGGGCACACCTTTAGTTAACGGACTGTCAGCTATTTGCAACATTGTTTAATTTCTTATAGCCCTTGTGACGTAATTTGGTAAAGGTTTTAGATGACCCCTTGGTGGGGCAAGGGATTAAGTCAACAAAAACTAAAAAGAGCCCATATCCTACTTTATGCTTCCTTTCCCCCCCTAAAAACTACTTATGGCACAAAAAACAATCATAATTTGTTTAATATTATCATTTTTCAAAATTTCTATACACTTCATATTTAAACAATATGGTTTTGTTACTGTGTCTTTAAGATAAGTATGATAAGATGTTAAGTATGCTTAACTAGACTACTCTGGCTAAGAGCAAGTAATTTCCTATTGAAAAACCCATTCATTGTCGTCATTCATTGACCACTCCTTGTTCCTGCCAGTGACTACTTTTGTAACAATTCATGAGACAAAACCGACAAAGCATAGTGCAGGTGTTTGTTCAAGTATTTCAGTTTACTGTATGTATCCTATGTAAATGGGGCTTACTGTTCCTCTCCTCCCCTATGTTCATTTCAGAGTCAGATGAGGACACATCTGCATAGCATTATCCCTAGACTGTTATAGGGCCCCTTCATACCTTACCCCATAACACAGACACACACACACACACACTTTCTCTCACTGCTATGACTTCCCTCTTTATTTTTCTCCGCCATTCATCTCACTTTTTCATCTTTCTTATTCACTCTGTATTGGCATGGCTCTTTCTTGATCACCCTCACCTTTATGGCTTCTTATAGCCTTTCACGCTCTCTTAAGACACTTCTCATTTATCTATCCCGAAAGATGCTAACAGTGCAAAATGATAAAAAATAAAAGATAAGGGGGCAGTTCAAACAACACAAATGAAAGCTAGGGATAACCTGTTGTTAGACGTTATCACTTTAATTAAGAGAGAAATACTCTCCTTTAGTTTTAACTCATTAGCACTTCTGCACACTGTGTGTGCTGTAGACCTCTGAACTGGCGTGTCACTCTGTTGCTACACATTTCAGGAACTAGCTGGCTCTTTATATAAGAAATCAGAATGCAGTTTTCAAAAAATCTATGCTATTATACAGCGAGGCGAAGGGGCACAATGACCAAAGGGGCATGTTCTTGAACACCTAAAGCCCCCTCTGCATGTGTCTGCCACAAGGTGCATAGCATCAAATTTCAAAATATCTTTTGTTTTTCCTCTATCAGTTATAACCATGACATCAGAGAAACAACATTCAAAGCTCAATGGGGAGCCTAGGAGGGTTAACACAATGTTCAATCTGATGTGTAGCTGCAATATTTGGAGCATACACTCAGTTACCACAGAGAAAAATTCCTCGGTGCTTATCAAAGGACAGAAAACCTGCTGAATCGAAATGCACATATAATGGCAGTAAATGGGCAGATTCTTTATTTGAAAATTATGCAAATTGGTTCTATTAGTTTTCACTTACTGACAACAATAATTAAGAGGGAATAAGGATTTATTCTTTAATTGTCCTCACTTCATCCTTCCTTTGTGTCTCAGAGTTGAATGTGCGAGATGAATGTATGTGTGTGTATATGTATGTCTTCCTCAAGGCTCTGGAAAAGCCATCTTCAACATTTGGCACACACAGTCCTTCCCAAACCTCCTCTCTTTTTAATCACACCCTCTGGGCTCCTAATGAGAGACCTGGGCCACATGCTTGACATTCCTGTCACTCATCTACCTGGTTACCTGCAAACATTGGGTAAACAGGTGTGTATGTGTGTGAGAGGGGGGTTGACTCCAAAGGCATCTCTGAATTAAAGATGTTTAGGGACTAAACTGAATGCATACTTAATTGTTTAATAAAATCTTAAGTAAGTACATGCATTTTAACCATCACCTAGCTTAGATAAATCAAATTTAGGCAATGACAGCTTTCATCCTCCTATAATCAGCATGTCTGTCATGTTCCTGCATGTCTTTCCTTCCTTTTTTGTTCTGTGTGCATTTGTATGTAACTTAAAGGGCCCATTGCATGTTTTTATTTTATTTTTATTGCTTTATGAGTTTAATGTAGTATGTAAGCAATACCATTCACACCCCAGTTACTGCACTAAGTACTTAGCCACCATTGCATATTTATGTATTTGTATTTTACCTAATTTGCCAGTTTTGTCTTAGTCTTCCTATTTATATTAAAGTTATAATGAATCTGGTGAATTACACATCATCAAAGAAAACATGAATGGAGCAATGTACCAAACATATTAGAGGAGAATGTAACCTCATCTGCTAAAAAAGGGGAGAAAATGGATGTTTCAAACCTTAAACCATCAAAATTACTCCTGATGGGTGCTATGCAATGTACTGAAATTTAGTAATTAGATAGTTACTACTTTTAAAAGTAGTTAAATTCCTTTACCATTCACTGCATATAAAAGTAATTTGTTACTAAGGAAAGTAGCTTTTAACTTTTAAATATTTGTTTTTTAATCAACTTATTATTGCACACACAGCAATATTATTTTAGCTTTGCTTTGACATGGTGTAGGGCAAGATTGTCAAATTTCATCAATGTGCCCATTATCACTATTAACCACCTAATGTAGATTTAGTTGTTTCATTTGCCTGATAAAGGATCTTGTGACGACACTGTTTAAACCAGACTAAAAAATTGAAAAAATTGCACAACTGAGGCCGTATGTTTTCGCCTGAGTCTGGGTCACTGCACTGAACGCTTTTCTTTGGCCCTATTAATTTAGTTTTAAACATATCTTTGTTTATGCTTGCGTGGTTTGAAATGTCAAAAATATTATCTTTGCCACACAAACCCACACAGATATCATAAGAGGGCAAATGATCATCATAGTGCTATATTAACCAAGAAATATAATTTCCAGCCAAATTGGCATGTTTACAGGAGATTGAAACTCTCTTATTGCTAGCTTATAATGGAAAGACAGTTTGGGCCACAGTAAAAAAAGTGTATTGAACTGTTCTGTAGTTTACCATAACTTCACTAACAACTGCAGGCTGCTGTATGATTTTCCTACACAATTTACAAAGTTGCTTAGTGCTTATAAAAACATTAGATATTTAATGATATACTGTACTGACCACCAAATTGGAAATATCCCAAGTTTTCATTTCAGAAATCTGGTCACCTACAACACTATGCAATAGAGCTGTTCACCTTTACCATTGCATGTCCTTGTTACTTTAAGGCAAGTGAACTCAATGAGATGGTCTGTATGAAGTGTCTACAGAAGTGCTTTTGATGTTGAGGTATACCTCATATCATTCTTTCCCTTTGGATTTTTCCTTCCCTTCTTATTTTCCATATGTTCCAGCCACAGAGAGCTAGCCAACTTATCACAATTCAAATACCTTCTGTACCCTATTTATTACTGGTCCGACTCTTGATGGGAAAGAAAAGGAAAGAAAAATATAGGAATGTGTTTGATGAAAACAGATATGTTTTCAAATCCGAAAAGTAAAGAAATGTAAATGTAAATACTAAAGAGTTCCAGTGACCAAAAGATCAGTGAACTGGCACATACGTGTTACACCTACCTTTACATCTGACAAATTAGTTTCACCAGATATAGTCACAAAAGTCTATTTAATTAATTGTATTTGACATAACACAACATAATGTGGCAATTCTGTGTATTGATTTATTCATGACAGTAATTTGTATGTGTACTTTTAGTACTACATACTTAAACGTGTGTTCAACGTGTTCAGCAATATCCAAATACACTGATTAGGTCAAAGGTATGGCAACATCACATCCATTTGTGCTTGATGAACATCCAACATTCCAAATTCATGGATATTAATATAAACTTGGTCCCCCTCTGTTGCTGCAACAGCCTTAACTCTACAGAGAGGGAGTTGTTTTAATCATTGCGCTTCTCCCAAACATATTTGAAATCAAAACTCTGGAAAGTCCAGTTAGGTTCCACAATAAAATAGAATTAATTTCTTGTGGACCTTTATGGATAGATGTCACAATGTATGAAGCATGTTGTTAAAGTTGTAATTCAGAAGAATGCCATTTTATGCAGCACACAGCTCTAAGCTGACCGTTCGTTCTTCACTAGGCTCTACACTGGGCAGTGTGCATTTATGGTTCCTGCCTCTGGCAAACTCAAGTTCATCCAACAGATGGTGAGATGGGATTTATGAACCCAGAAACTGTATTTCCACTGTTCCAGAGTCCAATTGCAAAAGTGTTGCAAATAATCTGTTTCTAATGCCTTGCCTGGTAAAATAAAGGTTAAACAGAATTGCTTTGTGCATATATATCTTAAGCTAAAAAAAACAGGCCATGATGTTCTCAGCATAAAAATCTCATGCTGATGTTGCTTCCAGAGGCACGTTTTAGCACTTCAGCAGTCTCATTCTGTGAACTGGTGTGGCCTACACTTAACTGATGAGGTGTTGTTTCTGCTAGACTTACAGCTGACTAAAGCAGCTCTAACAAGGCAGAAATGTGAAAAGTGACTTCTTGACATTCCCACATTGAGTCAGAGTTCTTTGGTGCATGTGGTAGTTGTTGGCTTGGGCATACAGGGTACAACCCATTCTCCAGCCAATATTTGTCAATAGAGGTTGCATGTTTGTATGCTTTATATTTACGCAACTAATTAGAATGGGTGTCCACGCACTTTCAGTCACATAGTGTGTTCGAAGCACCGGATTCAGCCCTGGCATATAATGTAAAAATAAATCTTCCTTAATGGTTCTTGGCCTGGGCATACAGTTCAAGTAACATTCCATGTTTAGTGTACAACATGTTACACATCACCAAAAACTATACTTTTAGCATGTCTTAAAAAAAGACTTTCTTGTAACTTTAAGAATGTACTTCGGAAACTGGAGATGCCTTTAATTGTTTACCAGCGAATTCATCATTCATTCTGATTTAGGCTGTCAAACACAAATGAAGCTCTGACAAAAACTTTCAGGGCAATGTTACAATTGACCTGAATAGCTCAGTGCAGCACTCCTGTATTCCATCCTAAAGCGTTGATGGAACGGTTTAAAAAAAAATCTAATTTACACATTTTCTACATTGCCCAGATGTAGCCAATTCATGCTAGAACATGTTATGAATCTAAAATTGCCTTAGAGTTACATGGTTAATGTAACTAACAAACATGATATCAAAGCAAAAAATATCACCAAAACACTTGCTCCTCAACCTGCTCAAACCAAATCCAGGTGTTCATTAAAGTACTATAGACTTGTGGATGTGGTTAAGGACACCGTAAGACTTAACAATAAAAATTAACAATGCCTCACTGCCACAGGCTGCCATTTCAGACAACACAAAAACTGATACTGGGTCAACAGTCCTACTCCTGAAGTGGTTACTAAAGTTAGAGCTACTGTAATTGACTTGCAGTTGAGAGACATTGCAGTGAAATCAATTTGTCTAGTAGGAACATTTTGTAAAATGGATTTTTACTGAACACTGAACTATCCCTTTAAGGCAGCAGTCTTCACACCAGTCCTCAGGGCTTCCCAGACAGTCCACATTTCTGTATGCATTGTAAGTTGGAACATAAACAGGGACTTTGAGGGGTGCTTAATTCTGACTTAAAGACCACTACTTCAATGTCAGAAAAATAAGGCCATGAGACACAAGATGTTCCAAAAAAGATAATTTCTACTTTATTACAGAACAAGATTCCAGAAAAATACAATTCGCCTAAAGAAAAGGGGGTATAAGAGGGGTATATACAGGCCTAACCTCTTTGCTGGCGCTTTCTGACTCACACACATTTATTGATTCAGTTATGTATGCTTACAATCCATTTGTTTTGTTTACCTACACTGGTATACAGTTCATGTTCTGACCACTTGTTCATACATACATTCCCTCAGAACAATCATACATTTATCTGACCCTTTTGAATGGGAGTTTCCCCATGCACTCTTAAAGACGTTCCACTTAAATCAATAATCAATTGTTTATACACTATATACAGTGGAAGACAAGTTTGTTTGGCCATGTACAGCATGACAGGGCAATCTGATCATTCAGTCTGGTTCTAGACACAAAAAAAACAAAAACAAAACAAAACAAAAAAAACACACCAACTTTGGCAGCAGTCTATCAGGTTGCAGAACACCACTGCAGTGGCCTAAAGTGTTGCAGGAAAAACACAAATGTACCAAGCCATCAGAGCAGGGAACTGCTTTGGGAAGAAGGTTCTTGTTAGGAAAAAGACAACCAAGTCTTCACAATTAAAACACATCAAACCCTTAACCCAAAGTAATGGATTATACATTTAACTATAAGCAAATCCTTTGCATCAATAATAAGAAGCTTAAGAACAAAACACACCATTTCAATATCTAAAGGCCAAAAAAGAAGGTAAAACACATACCATGAAATGTTAAATACTTCTTACTTAATGCAAACAAAATCATGAATGGCATATCTATATTCAATAATTTACAGATTGTTCATTACTCCCCTGTACCCCCCTCCCCATCAGCAGCAAGTGTGAAATTTCTTTCTTTTTCTCTCCTTTATTCCTGTCAACAAGACCTCCATGGTCTTGCCAAAGGACAATATATTTTATGCAAAAATAAAATAAAATCAAATCATTTATTTAAAATAAGACCTAAAAAGAAATAAAAGATACAAATTTTACTGGCTTCCAAGGTTCAACAGCAATGTACTGTAAATCATAGACTGGTATTGCCACCTATAAAAAAGACATATTGGTTCGGTTAGCAATGATCTTTCATAAATAAGTAAACTGAAGCACTACAGAAACCGGCTTGAAAGCATGCTCAACTGGTCAAGCTCAGAAATTCAAGCGATGAACATTGTTGAGTCACAGAAGTGCATTAGTACCGCTTGTTTTTTAACAAGTCTCTTAAAGGATTAGCTTGACCATATATGCTAATGTAGCTAACATTGAAGGAGTGGTCATAGCCACAAAGAAGCAGACATTTATGTGTGGCTATTAATTTCTATTATTTTCTTTTTTTATGTTTCCAATTAAGTCCAGTTCCACCCACAAGCTAGGACCCTCCCCAATCACACGTGTGAAGGCTAGCATGAGTAATGTGAACTCCACCACAACTTTTTAAAGTGCTGCTAACACAATATCCCCAGTCAGCTCAGCACACGTGGAGAACATGAACTGCCAATAGCACTGGCTATTAACACACAGAGCGAAGGGGAGACGGAGGGCGACAGTTGGCTGTGACATTCCCTTGGATCAAACTTGTAATCTTTTAATAACAGCTTTGACAGTTGTGCTACCTCGGAGCACCTCTAAACATTTTTTAGGCTCAACTTTGAGCTTAAAGAGTTATTTCTTTAGCTATATTTTAGTAATCATATGATTTTGTTCCAATCAGGTAAGGCCATTTGTTTACTGCAATGCTCTTAGAGGCATAAAGTGACTGCCAAAGCTCCAAAAAAAATGTATACTGAATGTGTATGCTAAGAGTCTATTATTGACCAGATATGTGAATATGATTCAGTACCCAAAACAGCGTCTCCTCTGAGTCATCTGGAGACCAACACCCCTTTATCATTAGAGTGTTACATTTAACAAAATTATTGAAATGATGTAAGTAATCCACATATAAATAAGATATAAAAGGGGTAGAGGATCACAGTGAGAGTGTGTGTGTTTGGCAGCATGAGGGTCTGTATGCATCACAGTGCTTCGCCACTGTAGGGGTGTGTGTGTGTGTTATTGCCTGAAGCTTTACTGCGGGATTTGGCTGTTTGAGATCTGGTATGCATGCTCAAGTGCAGTAGCTTCTGGGATATGCATATTGCATCATCACAGACAGGATGAGTACCATCAACAAATGATAAAATACTAGCAATATGTTGTAATACACAAAAGCTAACAAGAACAACGTCCCTGTATTGAAACATCGCTGGACATTGTGTGTACCAAAAGGAACATAAATACAGTCTGACTATTAAATAGTACCATAGCCTAATGTATGTCAGCACCACAATTGGCATACTATCACTCAGTACCATCATTTTACCTTACAGAAACCTGCTGCTGTGTAGCAGTCTGTAAAAAGTGTTAGTACAATTTTAATGTGGAGCAATGATACAGAAGTCGTCGTACTTATGGATGAGGTCTGCACGGTGAAGCAATGGGGCCACATGAATAAAGAAGCTAAGTGAAAGTACTGATCTGGGATCACTATCGTGTGTAGAACTGCTCTAGTAAAAACTGTAAGAAGTTGTAGTTATCGGCGGCGAAAACAAAAAATGTGTACTTTAAGTGGAAAAATTCTGTGAAAAATGGCATATGTTCACAAGAAGAGACATGACTTAAATTTGCAGATACAGCCTTCGTTTGCAGAATAAAAAGCCAGTAAAATGCACAGATGAAAGCAGAAGTGGATACTCAAAGCTGTAAATTGATTTTAAATGCATATCTTTGCATGCAATAATGTAACTATATTTAAATTGCAAAGCCAAAAACGGAACAACTATCAACTTCTAAAAATTCAAAGAGAAAATTGATTCTAGATCAGTACTACCACTCTGTTTATACATGTGACTCCCTTGACCTGAGGGCTCCGGGTTATGAGAACTGCGGTGTATGAAGTCCAGCGTTTTGTGAGGTCAGAGTATGTGTAATGAGGTCCAGTTTGTAGATGTTTTGGAACTGAGGCTCCAGGTTATTGCATGGTCCAAGGTTGGTGCAGTGTGCAGGTTCCCAAGTCCAGTTGATGAGAAGGAGACAGAACAGATCTGACATGGCTGCCTGCTTTTCATTCTGGGAACAGAGGGGAAAAATAAAGAAAAAAGTTAGATCACGAAAGGAACTAGGCAGTGTGAGTTAGGCAGAACTAAAACAGAAAATTATAAAAATAGTGCCAAAAAGTTACATTTGCACAAACTTTCAGTTGTTACTGATTAACCAAGACATAAGTTTAATGTTTTCAATAAATACTAGAAGTACTAGAACATATTTTGTAAAGATGCATAACATTGTGGCTCAGCCTTGTGGTTTAGGACACTAAACAATAAATAATAATAAAACAATCAATAAATCTGGGATGATTTTTTCCAATCATTACTTCAATCAATTCATTAAGAAAGCAGGGATGTAAATATGAAATATTTTACTTTTTAGAACACAATTCAGTAAATGAAGAAATCTAGAATTTCCTCCTGCTTTGGTACCCACTTAATACACAAACGCTGGATATGGATGCACCCCAGTGCTTTCATGCTTAAAAATACTATGAGACCGACCCCCCCCCCCTACCACTCCTAAACCTTTTTACCCTCCTGGCTGAATGTGCTGTTCCCTCTCATGGCCTTCTAAACGGGTAATCCACTCAGACAGACAACAACTCAATCTCATAGTGTTATATAATAGTGTTCCCTGACTGGGGAGAAGGACATTCAGAGAATGTCCAAAAAATGCACATGGCAGGAGTTGGCTGCTTTTCATGATGACGCATGTCACAGAAAATACTGGGTCCAAATGCTTTACCAAATACTCATTTCAGTCTCACCTTGTCCTTGCTTCGCCTGCATGTCAGCAGAAGCCCTAGTTGATAGTGACAGATTATGTGTGTGTGCGCGTGTGTGTGTGTACGTACAAGCATGTGTGTGTGTACGTACAAGCAAGTCTATCCATGGCTGCTCTAGGCTGGACTCCCCTCCCCCCCACCCCCCTCTCAGACGGATGCTTTCACTGGAATGCAGGTAAGGTGCACACAGAGAGCATGAGTCAGTGAGAGTGCAAGTGATTGTGAGAGACTTCAGTGTGCAAAACCATGCTTTAGGAACATACAGCAGTGGCGAAAGGTTTTGAGAATGTAAAATAAATAAATAAATAATAAATATATATAATACATACATTTGTCAAAGTTCACTGCCTTTTTATAATGGAAATTTGCGTATTCTCCAGAATGTTATGAAGAGTGATCGGATGAATTTCAGTTAATTACAAAATCCCTCTATGCCATGAAAATGAACAGTTTGCTTTCTTAAGATTAACAATTCATGTCCCTAGAAAAGCTTTTACTGTTAAAAATCACAAACTTCACTAGATGACCTGAAAAAAGGGAAATCAGAGTAGTTTGACAATCAGTTGAACTCACAGCAGAGTGAGGGCTGTAGGAGGATGTGGGGGCCCAAGGCATCATTAGGCATCATTAAGGCTTAAAAGGAGGAGGCACATATTTGTTTATTCTGGTGCAAGTACAGCTGCAGTGGGCCTCGAAGCTACACTCCAGCAGCCTCATCTTAAGGCAGAAGGATGAAGGGAAGTCACACAGCATGCTTCAGAGAACCTCAGTGTGGCCCTCAACAGACATGGGCCTCAGCTGGAAACCAGAGTTAGAAGTAGGGCTATATGCGAGTGGTTCTATAGGTCTGGGTCATTGTTGTTTTGAATATACAAGTATAAAAAAATAAGTGCTAGTGTGACATTACCAAATCTCAAATTGGTGAGACATGGATGAAACATACCAAAAACAATAGAAGAAAACAGAAGATGCATTTTAATTGCCCACCATAAGTAGAACAAATGTAAATGTAACTCTTCCATAAGGTTAAGTTTCTTTCCCAGATCTTCCTAGAGAACTTTACATTATGGAAAAGTTTTAAACTTTAAACTTCTTAAAGGTTCCTCATATTCACAGCTTATTTACAGACTGACTGACCTATTTTGTTTTGTTTCTGGGTCAAAAGTGACACAGGTGCAGGTGATATATTGGAAAACGTGAAAGAGAGCCCAGAGAGAGAGCATGGAGTTGAATTTTAAGTAAGCCTCAGCTCAGAGCATCAAATAGGAAAAGACTGGGCCCCACAGTGCAGCTAGAAAGAGGAAAGAACAAGCCTAGGCCTCAGCACAGAGCAGCAGCGGTTTGAGTGAAACCTCATCTATAAATACAGCAGCGTAAGGAGGCAGTGAGCTCAAAGCACAGCAATGGAACACATAAAAGTCCTTCTCACATCTCAACGGCATGCACTTTTATAGGAGCCACCATTTTTAGAGGCGCGCTCCTCTTTACTTAGAAAACCAGCGAGCTGGAGGAAATTGCAGAGGATGAAATTAAAAGCTGCCAGGCTGTGCAAACATGGCATGCGGGAAGAAGGGAAATGCCACTCAAAAGGACTGCTCCGCCTCCAAATATGCACAAAGTGGGAGGCGCTATACCAGATGCATGGAATTTTGGGAAGAAGGCCTTTATGAAATTGATAACTTCTTGTTTGCATTGGTCAGACAGATATAGCACTCATTTAACAGGGATGACCGTAAGGTTTTATATGGTTTTGTGACATCTTGTGTACATAACTTCATGTAGCCATTTAAGGCAAGCACATTGTCCATAGAGTTATGGGACAAATATTCAAACAATTGTATAACATTTATATTTGATATTTATTTTATGATTATGAAAATAATCAAAAAAGTGTGTCTACAGAAGAATAAACAATGATGTAAAATAAATAAATATATAAATAATTAACTAACTCATGGGGATTAAGTATTTTGGACACTATATTAAAGTACATTTATGTATCCTAAAAAATTTCTACACAATGCTGCAAAAGTAGAATTAAAATTATTGTTGTGCAATTGAGCCTAGTATCATTATAGAAACATTCCCACTGGTTGAGATTTTACACAGTAGCAATCATAATGAAGGTGAAGGAGCTTCTGGAAGCTTTTCTGATACAAAATTATTAAACGACAAATGGATGGAAAAAGCTACAGAGCCCTGGACAAACTCAAAAAGTACAATTCGTTTGAGCACATGGTAGAAGTAAGTTAATAACATTACATCTAATCAGCCCTAGAAAGGTTTGCCACACAAGACTGATAGGGAAGGTAAGAGAAAAGCCAGCGTTCACTCAGAGTTGCAGGATGACAAAGCAGTAGAAACAACAATTGCACAAAATGCAATAAACTGCTTAGCTATCCCCACCATACTAACAACACACATAACAGTCCTCTGTCAAAAAAGAAGCATATATGTACTTTACACCATCTAGACAATTTTGCACAGTATGCTTTACACAATTTAGTCATTTAGAGCGGCTTTAGGATACAGTAGTCTGATCAGATGAAATAAAAAAAAAGTGTTGCACATAGAACACCATATCCACAGTAAAGTAAAGCTGGTATCATTATGGTATGTGGCTGCTTTACTGCAAGCAGTACTGCAGCTTTACATGTCATGGAATTAAATGGATGAAGTGATATGCAGAGAGAACTTTATCTTATTGGCCAAGAAAGCAAGACAATGACCCCAAAACAAAAAACTAATATTTTGAAAGGACTTTCAAAAAAGGTGAAGGTGCTTTCACAGCTGACTAGACGGTCCCTGCAAATGTATGGAGAATTAAAAAAAAATGAATTCCAACAGAGGTACCCTTCTAACCTCGGAGAACTGATTACAGTTATATAATGTGTGTCTATGTGTTTTTATATAAATATATATCAGTCAAGACATTATGTAGAAATTCTAAGTGAATATGTTCACTGGAAACATACACTGAGCACTTTTTTTTTATTTATTTTTTTTTTTTTACAACAATTCAAAGTTTTTACAAACTTTCAGTTCACTTTTTATAATTATTCATTAAAAAATAAAATTTATTTATGACCACCCTAAACATATTTAGCACTTTTTCATAATAGGTCAATGGTAATAAAACAGTACATGCCTACCAACACAGGCTAGACACATGTTTATTGTGTGTGTCTGTGTGTGGGGGGGTGATAATTCTTGTATCCTGCTATAAAACACATTTCCTGTTATATGTTGCATTTGTCTGACCTATACCATAGTGTAGTAGTTACATATACTTCCATATGCAGACACATGCTCACACAGTGCATGCAGGTGTAATATATCCGGACCTGTAGGTTCACTAGTGGGTACATGCTCACTACAGTGAGCAACTCCATATTAGGGCGTGAGAGAGGGGTGGTACTCATCTTCCAGCAGCTCAATGAACAAATGTCATTCAGTCAGGCTTGCATGTTTCTCTTTCTCCCTCTCTCACTCCCTCTCTCGCGCACACACGCACAGGTCCTGAGAGTACGAAGACATTTTTAGCTTGATCACACACACTCACTCTGAGAGGGATAGTGTTACAGGTGTGTGACCACAGTGTGTGCTCCTACTGACGTCAACACACAGGTCATATTCACAGAGAGAGAACATTCAGCACTTAGGAAAGTTTAAAGATGAGCGAACATGCGCGTGTGCGTACACACACACACATACACACGAAGAGTACACAATCTTCTGAAATAAAACAAGCTTTCCAAACACACACGCACACAGGCATGCACAAAGCATATAGAAATATGGGTTGGAGACCTAATTGATAACAGCATTTTTTCCCCCACTTTTTCTACATCACAGTATTCCCTTTTTTAAAGTTTTGAGAAGAAAAACAGGTCTTGTCACTTTGTCAATAAAAATATTTTGATTATATTTTGAAAAAGAGGATTTATTTAGCAAAAAGCCTGAAGATCTTGCTATGAACTTTTATGCGTTACAAAAACACTAAAAAAGTTACCCGTTCTATAGAGGTCACATGGTAGCTGTGAGTCTGTATCTAGAAACATAAAAATATAAATGAAAGCATCAAGGCACATAGGATGTGTGCGTAATACTGAAGCTTACTCTGTGTCAGATAACAAAACGTTTTGCGCCAAATAATGTTTGAGATGTTCCCCCTTTTTGGAACAACTCCCCTCTTGTCGATGCTTCGGATAAGTCCAACATTATACTCGTACCACATTCACACACCTGGAAATTTTTGTTTAAATCACAAATCTTTATTTATGTCTACGTTTTCTCCCCCCCTGTCTGCAACTAATACTCTGGATATATAAGGATCAGAGTGTGTTTAAGGAAAAAAGGTACACCACAAAGATCAACCTGTTACATATAAGAAATATTTAGACTACAACTGAAGCTTTGAAGAAAACAAAATGCTTTATTTTATATATTTTGGTGCAGAGTCACACAGGTACAGACTATGGCACTTGTGTACTGCCCACCTCAACAGATATCTGCAGAACTTGGCAACTCTGCAATACCGTGCTAAAAAACTTCAATTATTAACTTATTTTTTAAGCTTATAGACCAGTGTTGGAAGTAACGCGTGACGAATTCCACCACTTTTGGTTGTAACAATTCAAATTAAACAATGTAGCCACAATTACTGAAATGGATGGGCTTGTTATATGGTAGTTTTGTTTTGCCTTAAAGTATTGAGGCAAGCTTGCTGGAAGAATTAAAGGCATTGTATTATGGTTTATCAGCTATTTCACACACTTTTTAAAAACTTTTTTTAACTCACCTGCCAGTCTTTAGAAAGACTGTTGAGCAATGTGGAATACAACCACTGAAACTACTACTAAACTACTACATGCCAACTTAGTTCACCAGCCTCTGCTGCCATGATAGTAATAGCGCTTTCAAAACAGAAAACAAAGAAAATTTGAATATTCATTCCAACCATTCAAAATTCTATTTTTAACAGTAACTGTAGATTACAATTTCATCCTAAGAAATGCTGCTGCCTACTGATGAAAATCCAAAGTATTATCCCCCTTTTTGAAAAGAGTTGGTATGCTGTGTAAAATGTAAATTAAGAACAGAATGCAAGGATTTGAAAACAGTACAAAGACAGCATGTCTTTAGGAATGGGAACTGAAAATATTTTATTGATACAGATGCCATAATTGATTTGGCTTATGGGATGGATTCTTTATCGGTTCTCTCATTGATTCCTGATCATTTTCTTTGTGGTGTACACAGGTTTTCAGCATCACTGCAGGTGTTTAATTGAACAAAATGCAGAATGTCTGCATGATAACATCTGAACAGGTTACATTACAACATTTCTCAATTTTATCTCAGTTTTTATTCATATTTTTAAAGCATGCTTTTTAATGTGCTTTGCAGGTAATATCAATCAAACTGCAAACTCAAACTGGGTTCAGAATATGCGAAGTGTTAAAAAGAACTCCAACACCATTTCCAGAAAAGTTTGGTTATTTTCCAAGATGCAATAAAAATATTGTGAACGTGAATTTAACTGACAAAAGTACAAAGAAAATACCTTAAATTGTTTTACTTAGCTTTTGGGACAGAGTTGAAATAAGACAAAAGGATTTGAAAGACTCCACATTGGCTAATTGGTAGCAGATGAGGCATCATGATTGGGTATAAAAGTAGCATTCATCAAAGTCTCAGCACACACTGAGCAAGGATGGGTCATCACTCACTCCTTGGGCCAAATTTCGTGGGAGAATAGTAGATTAATTCAAAAGAAACAATTCTCAATGCAAGACTGCATATAATTACATATACAGTGCATAATATTTTGAAAAGATTTAGAAAATTTCAAAGGGCAAGGTCAAGCCCTGCCTGACAGCACTGCCTAAGAAACCATCATGCTAGTCATCTAGGCTCAGAGCACTTTGGAAAAGCATAGTCACTTATCATAGTCTGTCGCTGCATCCAGAAATGAAACTGTATTACACAAGGAGGATGCCATAAATTAGCTTAATGCAGAAACACTGGTGAGTTCATCTCAGATGGTCCAGAAGACTCTAGAACCATGTGCTGTGGTCAGATGAGCCCATATTTCACCATTTCAGGTGAGAATCATTTCAGTTTTCTTTGACGTTTTCTGGAAATGGGGTTTATAGTCAAGTCTTTGTATAGCGCTTTTTACAACTGACGTTTATATTAAAAAACAATGAAAGAACTTGCTAAGTGATTCTGCTACTGCACTCCAGATGTAACTACAAAACTGAAGTCTGCTTTTTAATTTTGATTCGGTCCTAAACTGAAGCTAATTTTCCATTCCACCCTAAATGGTGCTACGGAGACCTGCAGCAGTCGAAGGTGGAATGGACGATTCCATCCAGATGACAACAAACCTTGGCAAATACATTACTGATGGAATATAACTTTTGTTCTTCATTTATTTTTTGTAGCCAAAATGAAATGATTGAGTCAGAAATGAGTCAGTGTCATTGCTACTTCTAGATGGATTTTGAAATAAATATAGATGGCTATTACAATAATGTAATAAATAAATTAATTAACTAACTTATCATACATACATACCTTCATACATACATACATACAGTGATGTGAAAAACTATGTGCCCCCTTCCTGATTTCTTATTCTTTTGCATGTTTGTCACACAAAACAAAAACCAAACCTACATGGCCCTCTGTGAAAAAGTAAGCCCCCTGAACCTAATAACTGGTTGGGCCACCCTTAGCAGCAATAACTGCAATCAAGCGTTTGCGATAACTTGCAACGATTCTTTTACAGCACTCTGGAGGAATTTTGGCCCACTCATCTTTGCAGAATTGTTGTAATTCAGCTTTATTTGAGGGTT
>JBBPDA010000001.1:30059219-30073125 GCA_037974385.1 Arnoldichthys spilopterus | reverse complement strand
ACAATACTGGCATTTGATGTATGCAAACACCTCTCGCAAATCAGTGTATGCTTCTTAAGCCTCCTGACTAGAGTTCGATTACCTGAACTGTGCCTCATTGGGGTCTGACTGATCAGGCCGGATGAGGGTTGATTTGTGTCACGCAACACTGGGCTTAGTTTTGTTTTCCAGCATATGATTTTTTTTCAATTTAGCATTTTTTTTTTGTGCCTTCACACGGTTTCTCTTTTTCCCAATGGTCTCCTTTTCCCCCACTTTCTTCTAATAACTTAAGCCATATTAGGAATACTCTATAGTTTGAAGAGTGTGTGTGTGTGTGTGTCCCTCAGATGGCTGATGTGAGTGATGTGCTAGTTTGAAATGGTTACAGTGGCTCCCTTCCCTTTTTTTGTTAAGGTTTCCCAAAGTATGTTCAGTATTACAAATAGCAGCAATGACCGGAAATTTATCAGGGAGATCACCAGAGAGCGGCTGTTGTTCTATGCTATGTATGATCAGCAATTCCACAAAAACACACTAATAATAAACACTGTGTTTATCACTGATGTGTAAAACACCATTCCATCTAGCAGGACATTGTCAGGCTTCAAATTAAATAGTATCATTCATGCCAGTATCAGTAGAGTCTCAAAGCCGTAGGTATGGGTCAGGCTCAGGCTCATCCTGATCCATCACTGATGCTTTTTTGGGTGTTTCTGTGAAAGTATTTAGTCCGATAAACCCTTAAATTTCTTTGGGAGAGAACAAGAGGATCATAAACCACATCACATCACTCTGATCATGACAATAGGATAAATATTAAACTTCTGAAATTCCATCTGTGCATTATAAAATGCATTACCAGAGTTTTGATAACAAAATTGCTATAGTGGAAAATCTGTCATGATTATTGACAAAAACACAGCATTTTCTCTGATTATTACTCCAGGACAACCTGCCACACTACCGTATTTTTTGTGACAGTAATTTTAAATTTGTACACAGACTAACAGACCACACCTCCCCACCATATATATGCACGCAACAAGATGAAACCATACATAATTAATAATAGCAAGGAAACAGGAAAATGATTTACTGAAAGAATAAAGAATAACATTTGTTCTGCAGCAAGGGGCTGATTCCATTTAAAAGGGAATTTAAGAAATATCCAGTATGTTGTCTATAAAATCAAATCTCCAAAAAGGGTAAAAAGGCTGCTTTCCTGGCTGGGCAAGTGATTTTCACAGCAGCCTTGCCAAATATTAAAATATTGCACTAATATTTTATTCTTCTCACAATATGGCAAAAACCCTCAAATATCGCAATGCAGCACTTTACGGCATTGTTGATTGTTGTTTTAACGTAGCAATGAAGCCCAAAGACAATGCTGAGGTTCCAGTTCCAGCCATGCCACAGGTTGGACAGATTTCATAAAGTTATATGGAGGATCAGTATGAGGTGAATATATGCTTGAACAAAGAGCCGAAATGCAACACACCATACTGCTGTGAATTAGTGGGAGAGAAGCAATGCATGCTTGAGCTGACACACTTGAGAAAGTTTCCACTGCTGCTGATGTGTCTTAAAGGCACACACCAAAAACGTCCAAACACCATTGTGGCCTTCTCTCGCGTAGCTTGTCTCCGTACTGCACAAATTTTAAAAGGATGCAAGCAGCGATCTAGAATACTATTTACGTTTTTTTTTTTTTTTTAAATGCAAACAAGGCCTGCTCAAAAAGCCAAGCAAGTTTATTGTGGCTTTATCTGGAACTTCTCAGAGAAAAAGAGAGAGAGAGAGAGACAGAGGTGAAACAAGGACACAGTGACGAAGGATCCAAGTGGGCCTTGAGGAACTAGATCAGTGGAGCAGGGTGGAGAGGAAGCACCATGTCTGTCTCTCCCTCACACACACAGAGGGGGTGGTTGGGGCACAGCAAGTCAAACGGCATATATTGACTTCGCAAATAAAACAGTGGCTATTGAGGAGAGAACCTAGTGTGTAATGTGTCCGAAAAACAAGATTATGATAGTTTGAATCTGAATGAGATGAAGAAGCCGCATCGACTCAGTGTACACATATCCGGGTATTTTTGATTTTCTGTTTTTGTTCTTGAAAAACAATCCTCTCAACGAGCACGATTTTTAAAAAAATCACACACAAATGCAAAAACATCATCAAACGTTGTCAAAAGCATGCCAAATCATAAAAAATTATCTTGCCATTCTCGTGGAACCACAAGCTCGCTTTCAAAGTTGTCCCACCAACCACTGGTCCAACCGAGTCTCGTCCAAAACGGGCAAAGACGTTGGCAGCATGCGATCGAGTGTGACAGTGTCTTTGTTTAATATAGTAGTGCCATCGTAAGGTCAGTCTGATGATTGCTGAGGAATTAATACTTCCTTTAGTGGAGTCTTGAAGCAACAGATGTGTCTGTGTTTGTGTTGGTGGCTCGAAAATCTTATCCATAAAGGGGAGGCCCCTGAAAAAGTTTGGCAACCGGTGTTCTATGCCATTTTCTATTAGAAAAGGCAGATGTAAAGTTAATCTTTGCCAAAGATAAACATATGCAAAAAACAAGTTTTGTTCAAACATGCCACCATAATAAATAAAACTCTTAGTGATGTAGTGCAGTTGTTCAAAAGCCTCGTTACATTCAGAAATCAAGAAAATGTGAATCAAATCCCTCATGTTAATACAAGCTTTTAATTAACATGGGGAGCACAAAGTTGTTGAAACGAAAATGCTGAAGCAATGATTACGTGCTTGATGGAAACAGCCCTAATGGCAGTCAGCCCAAAGGGTTAGCCCAGAATTAAACATTAATCGTGAGTGATAATAAAAAAGTAAGCAGTCAGCAATCTCTGGACAGGTCAGCATGCCATTTCTGTGCTACCATTTAAGCCTAACATACTACAATGCTACGAAGGTCCTCTTGTGAAAATGGTATGGAAGCCTCATAGGAGTCAAAAGAAAGACCAGGTAGGAAAGTGCATTTCATAAATTGTATTGATACTGTGAAAAACAAATATTCTCCAGTTCCAAAACATTTAGTATCAACATGTTTTAATATATCCCCATCACTACCATCTTATGATAAAGCAAAACCTCTCAGGAACATATTCCTTCAAACTATTTTGCATTGGTCCTGTAAGCACTTTATAACAAGCTGAAATGTGGGTTAAATGTGCATGAGAAACAAGTAAGGTTAATTTAAAAAGCTGATGCAGAAAAGAAAGGCAGTATGTCAGAAGTGTGTGAATTTTAATCGGAAGTCTCAGTATGTTGAACTATTAATCAAACATATAACATAACATTTACTCATTCAGCGGACGCTTTTATCCAAAGCGACTTCCAAGACGTGGAGCAGAGTAGTGGGACGGTACGTTGCTCAAGGGTACCTCAGTAGTGCCTGAGCCGGGACTTGAACCTGCAACCTTCAGGTCCCCAGCACAATGCCCTAACCACTAGGCCACCACTGCCAACGTCTCTGAAGTATATCAGCCCTTTCAAGACCATTTAGGAAACCACTTGCAACACTTAACAGTGTGATTTGACCCATCTCTCCATGTGTTTTAATAAGTTGCTGCAAAACGGACACAAAGACCTGTTACATGCCTGGCCTTCTTAATTCACACACATTCCAGACCATGAATGTGCTCAACACAGGCACTTTCCTTCTATCCCAACACAAACTAAGCAAGAGCAAGCAAACACACACAAAATTGTGGTTCTTAAGGAAAGAATTTAATGCATCATTGAGTAATTTTCTAAATTAAATATTTGACCATTATTCAAATCAACTATTTGGGCACAATTTAGCATTAGATATTTGACACAACACACAAAATGTGACTACTTTGCAAACACAGAAAATACAGCAAGTTTTTATTTTAGATAAATAAACACATTACACTGAGTGTTACCAATTTGGATAGTCCATAATCTGGCAATATTTTACCACAGATCGATCATTACATGACAACATTACCCTAGTAGCAAACCTCTGTACAGGTCTAAAACCAGTAGAGCCATTTAGCCACTCATATTTCTACCTAATGTGTTAAAGATCATTCATTCAGTACGCTCACTCTTGCTTGTTATTTTCAATAAGAGAAGAAGAAATAATAATAAGAAAAAAAAAAAACAAGGACAAAACAGAAGAAGCACGCTCAACAATGAGACCCCTGAACGGTGGGCTGAGATGGGCGGGGTCTGGCGTTGTCTCACATTGACTCGGCCCACCAAAGAACTCTCTCACCCCACCCCACCCTACAGCTGCCCAATGGGAGCGCAGCTCTGTGTCGCTCCTGGCGCCTCAAAGCATGGCCCCTTAATCCACTGTGACATGAGAAGAAAGAGCCGCGGCGACACCGTAACCATAGAGACTGGCGGCGCAGGCAACCGGCCACACAGGAGCATGCCATCCACGGGCCAGGCGCCAAGCACAGCCAATGACACTGAACACAGGGGACTGCATCCTGCAGCAATTAAACTGCATACACACCAATGAAAATGAAAGCTGAGGACTGTTGCAGTCAACTATGTCAAATATTCTCCCTCACACATGCAGAGAAAGTAATAAAAACTTCCTCATTAACAGCTAGTATGATTTGTGAGGTGGCAGAACACTGAGCTACTATTGCTGCCCAGTCTTTAAGCGTATTAAAAGGATGTCAAACAACCAAATAAGCCTAATTATCCAATTACCCGTACTCACTGAGCAAAGAGATACCAAATATAGACAGCTTACACACATTTCTACAAAGTTACTAAATGCATAAATATTTTTTGTAAGCCGTAATGACTGGTATTTTTCTGTCAATACCATTATTGACATTTTTAAAAAAAGGAATACGTTTTCAAAATAAACAACAGGGCCCATTTGCTTTGAAAGCCCAAAGTGACTGCTTAAAGCAGGCAACACTCATTGACCGTTCTTTGAGTAAACTTTAAGTTCACAACCTGTATTTACACTTCTGTATTTACACAGTTTTAATAGATAATGTACATTTTACATTACATTTAATCATTTTGGCTGACGATTTTATCCAAAGCGACTTCCAGGACAGAGGAAACAATCAAGCTTTTGCATTGCATAGAGTAATACTGAAGGTGGTGCCACAAAAAGACCAATGAATTTCTCGTAGTTGTAAAATAAATAACAAACGCAACTGCTATGATACATACATATGCCAATGTATTATACAAATGATCAACTTCTATTCAATCATCTTTCACATCTAAAGCTAATGCTTGTACAAAATACAAATGTGCTTTTGACTGCATGTGAGAAAAAGCAAGAAATGATAGATGTGACATGATACAAAATGATAGATGTTTAGGTTTGACCAAGTGTTCTAAATGGTTTTCGATAACATTTTTACAGAGGAGTCTTTGGAAAATATGCACATAAAAAAAAACAAAAAACAGGTGGTTATCAACATCAGTCCAGTCTCTGCATGATCGTGTAACCTCAGCAATGTCACTAGTATGCAGGGGTTCATCCATTGTGCCTTAACCCCACCCACCAAAGAACTCTTTCACCCCATCTTGGCCATCATTAAAGCAAGAAAGCGAGAACTGGCTTATATATGAATGAGAGGTCAACTGCATGGAGAACACACAATGTTCACTGCTTCCGTGGAACAAACACCTCTCAGCTCCTGTCACTTCCGGAGACTCCAACATTTGAGTGGCACACGTGCACGCACGCACGCACGCACATGCACACACACACCTTTATGTGGTACCAAAAAAACCACCTTGTTGCGCACCCAGTTGTGCACTTGTGCCCTTGTTTTCGTTAAGGCTTAAAAGCACAATCATTAAAGAAGTTCCTGATTATGGGTTCCTCTACACAACAAGAGCTCTGTGGACTACGCATCTGAATTACTGTGCACTTCTAATGAACACTGATCAAATTAGATCAAATTAATAGACATGTATGGCATTAACCAGAAAACTCCTGTAATAGAAGCAGTATTTGATGGAACAAATGCAAAATATAACCCACACTGCTTTCTGACCATCATTTCATTTTGATCAACTGAGTAGCCTGTGTTGTGTCATTGTTGCCCTTTGTCTGGATATGGTCACCATAATTGTATCTGTATAGTTAGTAATAAATCAGTGTTGAAACCAAGCTGACAAATTTAGCAAGGAACAGTCAACCATCCATTTTTTTTTAAATGACCAAATAGCATAAAGGGATCTTTTTTTTTTTAAGAATAAGACATTATTTTGTTGCTTTTGAGAGAACAATCATATTCAATAAAGGCATTCAGGAGAGGATACTCATGAAGTAATATTAATAAAAACAAACAAAAAAACTAAAATTAATATAAACTATTAATATAAACTATTATTACTATTAATACAGGCATAACATGGTCAATAGAGTGACTGAATACATTATTCATGGCATACATAGTGAAGGACAATGTTGGGTAAGGCTCGAGTTTTATTATATATATCAAAGTTTTATATCTTTTTTTTTTTAATTCGCCATACAACTCTTACGTCGATGCATCCCTAGCTTTAGGCTCATATATACAAGTCAAAGCTATCAGTGCAAGACTGCGAAGAAACAACTCAGATTATTCACATCCTAATAAATGGCCAAACAGAAACTTCTGGAGTCAGTCAAGGGTTAGGTCCTACTTTGACTCACTGCGTAGTTATAAAGTGCTTTGTTAGATGCTCATAAGCAGAGAAAGAGCACTTCTCGGTCTAGAACCAGAACTGTCTAAACCTGGAGTTAAAATTGATAGCAAGGCCGGCCACCCTAGTAAAACCTTGACTCACCCTGAAAACTAGCATATA
Source organism: Arnoldichthys spilopterus (assembly GCA_037974385.1). NCBI lineage: Eukaryota > Metazoa > Chordata > Actinopteri > Characiformes > Lepidarchidae > Arnoldichthys > Arnoldichthys spilopterus. The sequence goes on along the minus strand of JBBPDA010000001.1, from coordinate 30,066,318 downwards.
TAATCTTGACATGCCTTTATATAAATCTAAATGAGGAGAAATCTTAAAGAAAAGGTTCAGCAAAATATCAGATGTATAAATTATGTTCACCTATCCCCAAATGTAGTTAATCAGTAAAGACAACACAAAGCACAAAATGTTTCTATAATACACTTCTCTCTGCCAAGTTTGGCTTGTGATTTTTTTTTAATTAAAATATAGCAACATAAGCCTCATAGCTCCAGTGCCAAAAAAACAAGCAAAGTTTGGACATTAAACAGGTCACAGCTAATCGACTACATCTGGGATAAGTAGAAAGTTGTGAGTATTTAATTTTTTGCTAAATGGTTAGCAGATTTGACACTGCACTGATGACACATGAAGCGGTGGGCAGCAGCTTAGAGAAAATTTTTTCCCTCAGGGAGGGATCACATGAGGGTCATTTTCTCACTCAGTCATTCAAAAAAAACCCTGATATTAATCAAGTGCTGTGCAAACAGAACCTACTCAACACTTACAGCTCATCCACTGACTAAACCACTCAACCAATGCCATTTAAGAGCAAACCTCCAGTACAAAGAATAATAGGTTGCACTTGAGCTGCTTAGTGACTCAGAAGCCCTTAAATGTGCTTGTATTCTTTGCTGTGGTAGAAGCAAGTGAAGGCATGCCAACCCTACTGTAACCCATTCACACACATGTTCATTTATCAGCTCACAGTGTCAAGGAGGAGAGGGGATGGAAGCACAACACAAACCCTCCTCCACACCCCAACCCTCAGTGCTCTGCAGAAACTTCCGTACAGGGAATTTTCACTGAAAGCTCAAACTTCACACATGACTGGAGGCCTACTTGTAAACAATAACATGACATGTACATTTGTTAATTAATTCTGTGAGATGATCTGCTGACTTACCCCCCCCCCCAAAAAAAATTACTTGATGCACGTTTTCACAAAAGGCATAAGAGAAAAAAAATATATATAAAAAAAAAATATTACAGACCACTTACCTTCTCTATGAGTGAGGTTCCCTCTGGTGTCATCTGCTTTCTGGAAGCTTATGCTGGCATAGGCACCAAGTTCATCCACTCCTCCTGTTGCTTCCAGCTCTGCCTGCCAGGCCTGGAACAAACTCCAGTCTGTAAAAGGCTGCTCTCGCTTCTGCACCAGATCCAGATCAATGTAATTCAAATCGTTCCGGTTCTGATGGGCCATGCTGGTGGCTGCTATAATCTCTCTCCGTCCACTGGATGTGCTGGCAGCTGGAGAAGCAGCAGCAGCCTCAGCAGGCTTTAGCCAAACATTCTCAAAGGAGGCGGAGCTGTGGCGCTTGACATCTTCAGACTTAAAACCTGCTGTTGTGCCTACAGTCCCTTTGGTCGCTGTAGAAGCAAACGTCTCTGAGCTGTGCCGTCTCCTGCCTTGCGGGTCGGCCCGGATCACTTTGGCACCCTGGTCTCGTACAGGAGTGGAATTCACCCGGGTGAACGCACTGAGGCCCGTTAGAGGACTAAGGACAGCCCTACCTGGACCACCACGTAGAGTTGAGATGTCATCATTGAGTGAATCTGAGCAGGGAGGGGCTTCAGAGTCTGGTAAGTAAGCATTCATGAGCATCATCTGGGAATCAGGATAGGCTGCACAGGAGGTGCCCAGTTGCATGCTGATGTAGTCACGTTCACAAATGCTTTCACAAGGCACAGGGTAAGAGGAGGAAGAGGTTCCTGATGCCACAATGACTGCGTAATCGGAAGAGGAAGTAGTCATTCTTGAGTTTGACAGCATACTCTGTGAACCCAGCTGCATATTTATGTAGTCAGATGAAGATGGCTCTGACGAGACATCGGCTGCATTACCAGCAAATGTAGGGGAAAACAGGGATGCTAAGCTTGCTGAAAATGCCTTGTCATTAAACTCAATGTTGACATACTCTCCAGGACTTTTGGGCTCTGGGGGGAAAGGACTTTCCCGCATTCGTGGGAGAGTACTGGCTTTGTTAGCATCCAGTGATAGCCTCATTGGTCTTGCCAGTCTAGAGTTCACCTCTGACCTTTTCGGCCTGACAGTAGGGGGGTGTGAGCTGCACTGACCACCCAAACTATCACTGCTCGCTGAGGATGAGGAGGAGTCTGCACAAACCAGAGGATTGGTGCCCATTGACATACGCAAAGGACTCTGGTCCTGCTTCCTGTTTGTATGTTTGAAGGAGCGGGGCAAAGAGAAGTAGGCATATGCTGGCCTGGATGGCACATCTACAGGGTTGAAGTAGCAGTCTGGTGGAGTTCCGGTTGTTGAGCAGCTAGCAGGAGACATGTTTATGTAGTCTCCACACGATGACACTTTCCCCTCAGTGCTCTCAATTGAAAGCTTGGGGTTCACACCATTGGTCCAAATCTTTCCAAAATTTGTAGAAACATCTGGTGAGCAGCTACCACTTGGTGACATCATCATGTAGCCATTGGAGTCTACTCGTGAATGCTGCCGAGGGTTGATAATCTGCTGTGGGGCTGAGACACTTTTTGGACTCATAGGCATGTAGTCACTACTCTTTCTCGATGCTACAGAAGGTGCGACACCTGGTGACATTGGCATGTAGCCATCATCCTTGTAAATCAACCCACTGTTGGCCTCCACTAGCGGCATTTCCAAACCCTCTTCTAAATACAAGCGTGTGGGCATGAAAGAGTTTCTATATGCTGATAAGGATGATGTGGCCCGAATAATAGGATATGTAGGTGTCATGACTGTGTATTCATCCAGGGAAGCAGCAGATGACTGTGAAGGTGTTTTCTGGTGGCACACGGTTGGAGGTGATGTGCCAGAAGAATGAGTTCTTTTCCTGAAACATTTCTCTAGCTCTGGTTCATCCAGCCGAGACGGGGTACCTCTGGACTGACTCCGAGACTGGCTCCCTGTACTAGTTAGTGAGCCAGGTTTGGCCATGCAGATGTAGTTATTAAGCTCCTCTTCCTTGGCTGGAGGTGTATGTCCAAGTGAGTCAGGAGTCACGCTGCGGCAGGAGCTCCGGAAGTCACACGGACTGGACCCATACTCATCAGAGGAGATAAAGCCCCCATCGCTGGGAGATCCCGAGACTGAAGCACTGGAGCGTCGGGGGAAAAGGCAGTCGGACGTAGACCCATGTCCGCTGGTGCTGCTGGAAGACAAGCTCACTGGGCTGATGGCTGATGGGGAGCATCGCGATGAGGGCATGGGGATGGACCTGCTATGGTTCAGTGGCGGATGCAGCTTTGATCCACCTCTGTGCCTTTGAGACTGAGGCCGTGCAGAGCTAGGGCTGCCCGGGCTCCTATCTACTGATGCAGGCCTCGACATGGTTCCCTCTCCATCACTGGATGCTCGCACTCTGAACGAGTGGCTGTGTTTGCCCACGCCTGCAGGCGAAGTGGCCGTCACACTCTCCGCTCTAGAGCGCCTTCCCAACCCAACTTGGCTTGGGGGAGGGTTGTTGTGATGATGCCTGGTCCTAAGAGGCACTGAAATGGGATTGGAGCAGTTGGAAGAAGACTGGCTTTTGCTCCGGGGGCGAAATTCTTCACTCATAGCCTTCATGGCTTCCAAAATTGTTTCGTGCATATTCTGAGCAACGACAGAGTCATCGACCTGCATCCAGAACTCCCCCGGCCCGGTCACTGCCGACCTGCCAACTTCTATGAAAAAGAAATTTTCAGAATGGCCACACCTCCTAATGTTCATTAACTGCAGCACCACTGCAGCCGCATCAGAATTCAGCTTCACAAAGCCCAAAGTCTTATTGGTCAAACACAATCTATAAACTCCAGTGAGGTTTTTGGTCTGCCCAAGTCCCTTTGGTTTTAAGATCACTTGCCACACCTCTTTGAAGGCAGGACCCGGCGTGGTTTCGCCGTAATTGTCCTCGTCTATGACGCTGCTCCCGGCGTTTTCATGGACCTTGCCTCTATTGTGAAGATGTACGAGGGCTTGATACCATGTGTCCTGCTCCAGCTCGCTGTCTGCAGCGATTGCAAAGTACTCGTCCTTGGTGTAAAGGGCGACGAGGTATTTGTTTTTGGAATCCACTCTTTTGTTTATATTGAAGCAGCTCTCGAGCGGGATCGACCTTTTAGGAGCCCCAGACTTGTGTCTCCATTTCTTCTCGTTCTCGTAGTACTCAAGCCTGGAAGGTCCGGTAGCGCTCGCAGCCCGCAGGACAAAAAACCTTTTGTGCATGCTTTTGGGTTTCTTTAAATAGCCCACCTTTCTCACGTCCGAAACACAGCCCCCCTGCGTTTCTGCAGAAGGACTTGCCATTTTTTTCTGAAGGAAATGCTCGCCTTAAAGTCCAACTGCTCTGCACAAATAATTTATCCACACTGGAAAATAAGAACTAATTGAACAAAAGTAAACGCCCTCCATTGAAGTTCATTTCGCGGAGGCGATCGCTTCAAATTAGCTAGCTAGCAGCCCGTGCCAAAACAAGCACAATTAGTCAATAGCCGCCTAAGTATAGGTTGGGGGGTTTTCGCAACATGTTGCATTGTTCGTGTTAAATAAGCCGAAATTAACCGCAACTAAACGTTCTAATATATCTAAGCAAAGTACCGAAAAGTAACAAAGTACAGTTTTTGGGTGGAGTGGGAAAAAAACACCCCCTATTCAGTCCGGAGTTGCAAACGCGCTACCAAAACAAGCACAGTCAGCGTCCGACCCCATTTAGCCTAGCGACCAACGTCGATTCACTCACTAAAGATCCCAAAGCGCAAACCGGGAGCGCGGATTTAAAAGTAATGCATGCATGAGATCGACGCGTCCAAGTGGTACCGAAAAGTCTCTGTCTGACTCTAATTCGAGTTACTCCGTCCAGCAAGTCCAACACGGAGGTCCCTACGCATCCCGCGCGTGTCTGTTTGTATGGAGTAACACTAGCAAACCAAGAGACGAGTCCAGCTCCACGGAGGATGAACACGTGACATTTCGATGCGTGGCCAGTTCAAAGGGGAGGTGCAGCCTAGCCTGGTACAATACAACAGTGACCCGCCCATTAGAGCCCACGTACTCGTTCCATTCGACAGGAGTCACGTCAATCATCATCGACGTCGAAAGGAGGGAACAAACAAACAGACAAAAACTTTTGAAGATTGTCATAGTGATACAGATATGCTGGATGGAATTGATTTATAATTGTTGTAAATATGATTGGTATTACTTTTGGAGGTGTGGTCAAAAAAGTGCAAAAAATCTCCTGGTGGGATTATGCTCCTCTCTGAGGAAGTCAAGCGAAGAGATTATGCCTAGTTCAGCCACGTTCACCTCACAAGTCACAGATCAGAGGATGCACTTATTAGTCAGTATGTTATTTTAGAAAACTGAAAATGTGGTGGGTATACATGTATATTGTAGTGGATGTATACACTTTTGAGTACAGTCTTTTATTCAGGCTCTGGGTGTCTCGGTGGTATCGCTGGGATATTTGTTTTGTGACCAACGCTGCCACCTACAGTTTTAAGCGCGTAATTAATTTAGTGTTTGTCAAGTGCGCGACCCTTAACCTCCTTATACAAATACAGGTACAGATTACAGTCTGCTCAGCCACACACTTATCCACCCAGATATCTGACTATCTACCCTTTGTCAACCACTTTCATCATCATCATCATCACCATCATCATCTCCCTTCTACTTCTTCTCTTTCTCTCCTTCTGTGCCAGATATTTGTCCACTAACTTCTAGACATACTGTAGCAACTACTGAATTCCCTAAGCTGTGCAATCACTCTTTATTTTCTTCAGGAAATGCACTTTTTTTTTTTTGAATTTCTCTCTTTAGAGATGATTTGTTACTTGTTTAAATGCAATAGTGAGGTATACCAAACAATGATTTTGTTGTTTCATATTTACATAATTTGGATAGGGGTGTAAAAATGCATCCTTTGTGAGTTTGTGATATAAAAATATAACAGTGAAGTGAAAATTTGTCATTGTGAATACACTCAAGCACGAACAAAATGTGACCTGTGCATTTAACCCATTACACAGGCAGCAAGAGGCAGCTATCAACAGTGCCCAGGGAGCAGTGTAGCAGGATCTTGCTCAAGGGTACCTCAGTAGTGATCAGGCCAGGATTTGAACCTGCAACCTTCACATCTAAAGGGCAATGTCCTAACCAGTGGGCCACCACTACCCAGTGCGCATTGTATAGAATGAGTTTTAATTTAAAGGCCCAGTAACATAAGAATCTGTTCTAACTTTTTTATTTTATCTTATCTAGTCCATACAGTTTGGAATCTAAGCTTTGAAACAGCTCATGTTGAATGAACTCTTTTGTGACATCACAGCCATCAATACATGAATGTATATCTGCCTATTCAGCCTATAGAAGTCCTGAGGAGTGTTTCAGTTTGGCTGCGATTTTGATTGAGACACAACACAACACAGTTAAGCAGAACAGAGCTTGTTTATTCGTATAGGCACAGTAATATATAGATAAGATATACACCAGTAGTGCACATAAGAATGAAAAGTTGTTGCTATTTGGTTCTGGTATTAGAGAGAATTTTCAGTAATCAAAACAAACATATTATAAAAAATATTGCATTAGAACAGTATTGCACTTTACATGAGCCCCATGTAAATGTTTACTCTAAATTTAAAAGTGGCATGTGATTCTGAGGGTTTTTTGCTTTATTTAAATATGTTTGCACTTTTTCATATACTCTTTTGCTTCTACTTCACAGACACATTAGAAGTTATAGAGATCATTTTAAGTTTATTGGCATTGTCATGTTTGTGTTATGAAGAAATTTAAAAGGTTTAATAGTCAGTCATCAGTCGAATACCCGCAGTGAAATGACGTTTAGTGTGCATCAGTATTTTTTTACACAATATTATGATAATACTATAAACTGTGACCGTTCTGGCCACTCATTTCATGATGTAACTGTCCCTGCAAAGTAGTACTCACTGCTGTCGAGGGATTTTATATAAATCCCCATGCAGTGTGTACTCACTGGCCCCTCCACCCCTCTGTCCCCGTCGCACTTTTCTCTAGGGATGGCTGCAGATGTTATCCTGTCTGGCAGAGAGAGAGAGAGAGAGAGGGGGGGGGGGGGGTAGGTAGGCTTCTAACTTACACCATAGC
>JBBPDA010000001.1:30033944-30057000 GCA_037974385.1 Arnoldichthys spilopterus | reverse complement strand
GTTAGTGTTAATGTACTTAGAAAATCTGTAGACTGCGCTTCTCAGAATAGCAGGAAGCGAATACGATGGGCTTTATAGAGTTTGTGGGGAATGTGATTGTTCTTGTTAGGCAGTGTCTCTTTTCCCGGGAAAATTTACTTGCGTTTTATGAACCATGAACTTGAAAAAGAATAAAAGGTTGACTCTGAGTGAGGAATTTTCTCCCTGTTTTTAAACAAATAAACCATTTTTGTATGTATTATATATATTATATTTATATATAATAAAAAATATATGATTTAAAATGTTATCGTTAATTTTGACGTAGTAATGCGACGTTAGATAAGTGTTGTACTCTGCAGAACAATCCAGTAGGGGCGCTGTAAGACGTGACGTCACGCGTGCCGCCTGCAACCTGCATCCCAACGTGTCCAACGCGTTTGTATCTTAAAATGATCCGAGCTGTTACATTCTTATTATCGATTTAAAGTAGGGATTTGTGTTCCTGAGTAACGTAACAAAAAGACAAAAATGTTTGATTATACATTCTTATGTAGACATGCTTGAAAGACATGACAAGTCACGATATGTCACAATATTTTGGCAGAGAGTAACTGTGCTAATTTAAACACTACCATCAGAAAATGTCTATGCAGGGATTGATATTCAAACATATACATGATGTGCACTGAGTTAAATTACTCAATACCGATTTTACATTTTACATTGTTTAAAATGAAGCATGCAAATGGTCAGTGTTCTTAGATGCTGGCAATATCCATGATATGCAAGATTATTGTGTATCATGATAAGTGTAAAATATTGTCATTTTGCCCACCTCTATCTATGCATGGTTGAATCAGACTGCTTTCAAACTATGGCTGTGTCTCTTCTTTAATATCTTAATTATATCTAAAAAAAAAGGTCAGCACTAATATGGCCATGAGCTTTTTTCCTCAACTAGTTGTTTAAATAAGCATGTTATCAGTATTCAGTCACTTACTAGCTTAGCGTTGACAGTACTTATGACAGTGTATAATGTGAAAAACTACATCAAAATACTTTATAATGTGGCAATCTGGTCCTTTTTCTGTCTGTCGCAACTTCTGTTGTTCTTTCTCTCTTTCTCTCTGTTTCTTTCTTTCTCTCTCTCTATCACTCTCAGTACACAAGGCTACCCTTTAAGTTGCCTATTTTTTATTTGCACAGACAGAAGACAGGGAGAAAGTAGAAAAAATCTGGAAGCCCCCTTTATGAAGCATTTTCTAGACCAGACTTTTGTAAGTGATTTGTTGGGGGCCTGGTATGCCTTAACTCATTTAAACACATTATTACTCTCATCATGGGCCCCTGCAGACATGTAAGTCATAAAACAACCAAAGGCATCTCTTTAAACAGCCAGTGATGGCACAGATGGGATGAACATCTGTTTTGTAGTTGTAGTGAAAGTTTGGGCGTTGCTGGGGCCTAGTGTTTTCTCATAACACCAAATGATATAAGAGCAAGCACTTTAGGACTGTTGTAAAATGTTTTGTGTCAATGGTTTAGTAGCACCTATTTTCTATGAACTGAATGTGACACCACTGAGAACAGTGTTGCCTCCAACAGCGAAGGCATTGTCCATGATTCAGGAGGCCAAGTGTTTCATCTCAGTTGATGGCTATCGGTACCTTTTGTGTTACATTTAACCTGCTAGTGGGTAGTAGTGTGTGCAAAAAAATGTATATCAGAGTATTAAAAATATCTGTCAATTTTGATATATATATATATAATGATTTGGCAAATTTACTTTTTTTTTACAAACAGAAATCTGCTGGAAAACACTAAGCCTAATTTTGTAGCTAAGTCTTTTGAAAACAGTTTGAAGTGTAATTTTAGGTGCAAAACCTTTAACCTTAAAATCAAACCCGAGAATGAAGATGGAAAACTTTTAAAGACAAACCAAACTACACCTAAACTGGGTTTAAGCAGCTTCATCATTAGAGGTTATGTCCTCGCAAACAAATAATAATTGTTGTCAAGTCAATTTTATTTATTGTTTTTGTTTAAAATTGTCACAAAGCAGCTTTACAGAATCCAGGCCCGAGCCCCTAAAAAACAAGCCAAAGGTGACAGAGGCAAGTAAAAACTCTCCAAGCTGTAGGAAGAGACCTTGGGAGGACCCACCCTCTTCTGGTAGGAAAAACAAAACAAAAAAAGGAAAAAATAAATGAATAAATAAATCTTTGATAAGGAGCATACAGACAAAAAGATACACAAAACCTCAGCTTGATAAAACCATCAGCTTGATAAATTTATTAACCTTCCATGCATAATTCCTTCAGTTGACTTCAAGATGTTTAAGGGTTTTCTTGCATGTGGTAATCTTTTAAAACCCAGACAATAATTTATGGGGTTCAAAAACCTTCCTTTCTTATTTGTCCCATTCCTCTGTGGATTTGCTAGTATGCTTGGAATTATAATTTTGTTGAAATTCACATTTCAGCTTCAACTTTTGGACAGCTTACCTCACATTATGTTCAAGCAATATGTGATATGCAGAATTCATAGTTGAACCAGTGACTGCAAGCTACCAAGTCTCTACGGCAGCAAAGCAACTCCAAATATATATATATATATATTTGTACAACCCGAAATCCCGAAAAAGTTGGGACGTTATGGAAAACGCAAATAAAAAAAGAAAGTAGTGATTTCTAAATTTACTTTGACTTGTATTTCATTGCAGACAATATGAACACAAAATATGTCATGTTTTGTCTGGTCAACCTTATTTGATTTGTAAATATACATTCTTTCCTGTCATTCACACCTGCAACACATTCCAAAAAAAAGTTGGGACAGGAGAAATTTAGGGCTAGTAATGAGGTAAACTGGTTAAATAATGATGTTTTTTTAAACAGGTGATGTCAGCAGGTGATTGTAATTATGATTTGGTACAAAAGCAGCATCCAAGGAAGGTCTAGTCCTTTAGGAGCAAAGATGGGCAGAGGATTTCCAATTTGCCAACAAATATGTGAGAAAATTATTAAAATTTTTTAAAATAATGTTCCTCAAAGAAAGATAGGAAGAGATTTGGACATTTCACCTTCAACAGTGCATAACAATTAAAAGATTCAAGTAATCTGGAGGAATTTCAGTGTGTAAAGGACTAAGGACTAAGGACCTAAGCTGAAAAACCATAATCTCCAGTCCCTCAGGCGGCACTGCATTAAGAATTGTCATTCATCTATAAGCGATATCACCACATGGGCTCAGGTACTTTTTGGCAAACCTTTGTCAAGTACCACAATACGTAGTTGCACCCACAAATACCAGTTAAAACTGTACTGTACCAAAAGGAAGCCCTATGTTAACAGTGTCCAGAAGCACTTTGATTTCACTGGGCTCAGAGACTTTTGGGATGGGCCTTCACACAGTGGAAATGTGTACTGTGGTCAGATGATTTAGTATTTCAGGTATTTTTGGGAGAAATGGATGCCGTTTGCTCCGGACCAGAGAAGAAAAGGATCATCCAGCATCTTAACAGCAAGTCCAAAAGCCAGGGTCTGTCATGGTACGTGGTTGTGTCAGTGTCCTTGGCAAAGGTAGCTTGCACTGTGATGGCACCATTAATGTTGAAAAGTACATAGAGATTTTGGAGCACAATATGCTGCCTACAAAAAGACATCTTTTCCAGGGACGCCCATGCATATTTCAACAAGACATTGCAAAACCACATTCTGCACACATTACAAAGTCCTGGCTTTTTGAGGAAGAGGGTACGGGTACTTAACTGGCCTGCCTGCAATCCGACCTGTGTCTAATAGAGAATGTGTGGCGCATTTTGAAGCACAAAATGCAACAACGAAGACCCCATACTGTTGCCCACATTAAAGTTTGCAGGAAGAATGGAACAAAATTACACCTGAAACACTTAATCACATGGTGCCTTCAATCCCAAAATGTCTTTTAAGTGTTGTGAAAAGGAATGGCAAAGGGGTAAATGCTTTACTGTCCCAATTTGTTTTGCAATGTGTTGCAGGTCAAACACAAGTCAAAGTAAATGTAGAAATCACTTCTTTTTTTTTTATTTGCGCTTTCCATAGCATACCAATTTTTCTTTTATTTGGGGTTTTATATAAATATATATATATATACACACACACACACACACACACATATATATATATAACCTTTTATGTTGTTTGCAATAGTTATAAGTAGAATTTGGTTCAAGCAGTCTAGACTACAATAAATCCTGTCATGCCAGTGGAGCCACCATATAAAGAGAGAGACAGGAGGAAGGGAGAATGAGGTTGTCACTGGAATTCTTTAGCTCAGGTGTAACTGGGTGTTTTAGGGTTTTTTTCCATTTCTGTTGGTGTGTGCTTAATGCTTTACAATGTATGGTCAATGGGCTTCTATTTGAACTTTGCCTACCTTTTTTTTTACAACCCCTTATCAGAGGGAGACATCTGTTAGTGCATGCTCTGGCTTGTTGTTCTGCTGGCCTGATTCAGACCCAATGTTTCTCGCACACTAACACTTACTCTGACAAACCCAGCAACACCCAACAACATCACAACACACACACAGGTATTAATATGTTAAGGTATTAATGTTAGGGGAAAAGTATTCAGTATTCAGTGATTTCCAGCTTAAGGCAGATTATAAAGTGCTTAGAGGTTATGAGACAGGAAATGTACTATAGCCTCTACTAGACAGTGATAAAATCAGATTGTTTTCATACTGTCAGTAGTTATCTAGTCTGCATAGCTGGCATATTGTTTTGGTTTTTATTAGAACCATATTCTGGCATGTGATAAAAAATAAAATAAAATCCAGGTGTATCTTGATCAGTGTACAAATGGCGTCACTCAAGGGTACACGTTCTGTATCTTTACATAGTTGTGCTGTATCATGGTGCAGATATACACCGATCAGATATATCTGATATCTCAGTGGAGAAGGATATATTAGGAAGCAAGTGAACAGTTGGATCTTAAAGCTGGAAGTAGGAAAAATGGGTGAGCATAAGGATCTGAGCCACTTTGACAAAGGCCTTATGGGTAGACGAGTCAGAGAATCTCCATAATTATGGGTCTTGTGGAGTGTTTCAGGGATGCAATAGTTGATATCTACCAGAAGTGATCCAATGAAGGACAACTGGTGATTTGCGATAAGGTCATGGCCACGCAAAGCTCATGGTCCGAAATCCTGGTGCAGAAATGTTAATGCTGTCTATGATGGAGGGGTGTCAGAACACACAGTGCACGTCAGTCGTAGATGTTTCAGTAGTATTATGGGAACCTACACAACATTAGGCAGGTGGTCATAATGTTATGGCTGATCAGTGGATTTTTTAAGTTGCACTGCCTCCAACAGCTGCAGCCTTTTTTATTTTTATTTTTTAAAATGGTAAAAGGTAAAATGTACAAATATTCCCCATGGGAAAGGGAAAGTAGTGCACCATTTAAACTCATTAAAGGTACACTATTTGACCCTAAGGACTATTGAGGATACCTTTACACTTGTTGATCTGGACATTACCCTTTGTTGTGGCAGTGATTTGAATTTGCATGCTCTTGTAGATAATTATACCAGTGTGTGTGTGTGCATGCTTATGTGAAGTTTTATGTCTCTGTGTGTTTTGGTACCTGTAGTTGAGTGAGGTGCATGTGGGATGTTTTCAGCTCTGCTGTGAGCTGTGGTGGAAATGTTGGAAATATACTAAAAAATGTCAGGAATGTTATAAAGGAAATAACCAGGACAGAAATCCCTGTGGCAACAAATATGATGAAAGAGAGAAAAGAAAGGAAAAGAACAAATTTATGTGGCCAGAGAGTACAAAATATGGTTAATAAATACTGAGTATTAAACATTTTTTTTTACTAATTGTACACAAAAACTCTTCAGTCCTCTCCTGTCAACACCTACCTCCTGCTAGTCTCTAATCCTACATCCCGGGCATGGCCTATGTGATTTTAGCCCCTATTCAGCTTATTGTACTGGTGTGGCTGTTGACTCAGAGGTGCTGTATTCACACAAAGACTCCAGGACCCACTGACGCCCCCCGGGGGATTTAGCGAGGCAGCACCGAGCCTGCCGCGTTTGTCTTTCTGCGTGGTTTAGCCAATCAAGAGGCCCGACTGAGCTCTGGCATGCTAGGCTGCAGGAAGTCAAGGTTGATGGCAATTTGTGTATATGTGTGTAGGTGTGTGTGTGTGTGTGTGTGTGTGAGTGTGAGTGTACGGATGTATGAGTGTACGGATGTGTATGTGTGAATGTGTGCTGGGAAGAGGGGTTTATAAGTGACCAGGGTCATGGTGTGTGTGTGTGTGTGTGTGGGTTACAGGATGAAAGTGGTTGGTATTCCCAGACACCACTTGTCTAGCCAATCTACCTCATTCAACCCCTCTCTCTATCTCTCTCTCTGTCTCTTTCTTTCTCGCTCTCTCTCTTTCTCTCCCTGTCTCTCCATGCTACTGAAGTGCATTGCCAAGAACAAATTAACTGTCTCAAAGAACCCCAAAATTTAATCACAGGATTAACAAATAGCTATTACAAGTGTTGGTGTGATGGCACATACAATACATCTACAGTCAGAAAAAGACAAAATTTACATGCAGCAGAAGTATACCAGGACAATACATTTGTTTTTAAAAAAAGACTAGGCCTTTTTGAATAATGTGCACTGCGCAGAAGAATCAAGGAAAGAGTTGTTGGGCTATAGTATTCAGCTGTGATGTGGGTCAAAGTCCACACCATGTGAAGCATGGTGGTGGAAATGTTATGGTATGCAATAACTTTGCTGTCTCAGGGACTGGGTAGCTTGCAGACATGGATTCAACTATGAATTCTGCATCATAACAAGCACATCTACAAGATAATATGAGGCCATCTGTTTAAAAGTTAAAGCTGGAGAAGGACCTTTTAACGCGATAATTCTAAGCCCAGAATTAAACCTCAATGAAATGTTGAGGGGATTAGAAAATGGCATTACATTCAAGAAAACCCTCAAACATCTTGCAACTGTTGTCACGATTGTGGTTAATTTGACAGCAAGCGCAGGAGACCGTGGTTGAAATAAACTGAGATATTAAATGAACGACAAAACAAACAGAAACGTAACTGAAGAAAACAAAACACGAAGCATAGAACACGGAGCTTGACCAACATGCACGAAGACCAACAGGGTAGATACAGCAGCATAACAACAAACAAACCACAACACTAAACCAAACCAAGGAGACTAAATGGACACAGGAAATGGGAGACAGCTGACTAACGATGATTACACATGGGACACAGATGGGGGGCATGGCTACACACTAAACACGATGACAAGACACGTGGCAGAAACCAAAACAACATAGACACGTGGAACACGAGGGCATGATCGTTACACAGCCCTCCCCCTAGGAACAACGTCCCGGTGTGACAAAATACTGCCACAACCGTGTGCTGACCTAGGAGGAAGGCACACTGAACACAAGACAAGACATGGCACAAGGAATCTAAACAAAACACAGGGACAACAACCTGGACAGAAGATCAAACATCAGCACAACGAGAGGGAACACCAGGGAAAACAAGAACTGGGGCTGAGGGAACAAGGTCCCGGGCTGAGGGAATGAGGTCCCGGGCTAAGGGAACGAGGTCCCAGGCCTGGAAGGCATGAAGGCGGGGCCTGACAATGTCCGCGACGTCCAGGGGGAGCCAGACAGCGTCCGTGACATCCAGGGGGAGCTAGGCGTTGCCAGTGACGTCGGGCGGAGCGGCTTGGCGACGGCCGGGGCATGCTGTCTGGCGACGGCAACGGGATGCTCTCTGGCAACAGCCGGGGCATGCTCTCTGGTGAAGGCCGGAATGTGAAGGTGTGGCATGGTGACGTCTGCAAAGTGGGGGCATGGCCTGATGATGTCTGCGACGTGGTGGCGTGACATGGTGACGTCTGCAATGTGGAGGCATGGCCTGGTGACGTCTGCAATGTGGAGTCGTGCGTGGAGCCTGGCTGCTTCCTTGACGTGTGGGTGGGGCTTCCTGAAGCGGCGGGCAGTAAGTTCAGTGACTCGGAGACTGAGCCTCCCAACTCCGCTTGTTTCAGCTTCGCTGGGGTTTGAGTACCGCTGCTCAGTGCCCTCGCCAACGTCTGGGTCGAGACCTCCTTTACATCACATGCCTGCTGCGCGATGTTTGTGAGGAGGTCTCAGGCTGACCCGGAAGCACGGGAGCCACTGAACTGCGCTGCTCGACAGCTGGTGTGCGGTGCCACCAAAACGGGCGTTCTCCCAGAAAGAATGGACTCTCCGTGGAACTGAGCTGGTTCGCCGGTGTCTGAGACTAATGCTCTTCTAAGGTAATCTTGTACCCACGACATCAGCGTCTCAAGCCTCTCCTCCCCGGAGATCTCCGGGGCATTTTTTATCTCACCCAGGAGTTTCCATCCTTCCTCTGGCTTGCTCCCTCAATTACGCCAGCCGCGAACGGCTCCCTAGCCGAGCTCGTAATATTGTCCTCCTGCTACCGCCATACTAGGTGGTTTGTTCTGTCATGATTGTGGTTGATTTGACGGCAAACGCAGGAGAACATGGTTGGAATAAACTGAGATTTATTAAATGAACCACAAAACAAACACAGAAACATAACTGAAGAAAACAAAACACGAAGCATAGAACACGGAGCTTGACCAACAGGGTAGATACAGCAGCATAACAACAGACAAACCACAACACTAAACCAAACCAAGGAGACTAAATGGACACAAGAAATGGCAGACAGCTGACTAACGATGATTACACATGGGACACAGGTGGGGGGCGTGGCTGCACACTAAATACGATGACAAGACACATGGCAGAAACCAAAACAACATAGACATGTGGAACACGAGGGCATGATCGTTACAACTGTACACATTTTGCATGGAGCAGTGGTTAAAAGGTTCAGCCAGCCAGTGGCAGAGATTGATGTTTAATTAACAAAAAATACATTCAAGATGTTATTTCTGCTGAAAGAGGCAACAATTCTGAGGCCAACAGTGTAGAAGAAGAATATTAACTCTATTGATATTTTTGTTTATGAAAATGCTGCTTTTTTTGTGTTTTTATCAATGATATAAACATATTTTGTCTATATTCACTTCAGTATTTTAGAGAGGGCGAAGTGTTTGCTTGTTTTGCTTGTCGTTATGTG
Organism: Arnoldichthys spilopterus; assembly: GCA_037974385.1. NCBI lineage: Eukaryota > Metazoa > Chordata > Actinopteri > Characiformes > Lepidarchidae > Arnoldichthys > Arnoldichthys spilopterus. The sequence continues at coordinate 30,047,847 of JBBPDA010000001.1, read as the reverse complement.
GGATACAATAAGAGTCGATGAAAGACATCAACTATGAAAGATTGACCTTGTTTACAAGGCTTCAGAAGAATTTTTACACACAACGACGTCAAGGTTTAGATCTAAATAAAGCCAACTGATTCATATTTTACTAATACAGTGCAGGATAAAGCTCAAACCCCACAGATTTAAAAAACACTGATTACTGCCCCCACATGTGAACACACAGAATTACAGTCTTGGCTGCAGGTCGGCATCAAAAGAGGCTAATGAACGTGAATGTAGCATCATATTCAAGTCAATCAACCGCCGTTACAAATGCAGCTAAAACGACTACATTGCTCAGAGCGCGTTCACTTATACAAGATTTGAATGCCTGTGTGGACTAGGCCTAAGTCTCATTGCCTGAGGGATGAAACTATTGCACATTCTGGTAGTGAAGGGCCAAATGCTTCTGTACCTTCTTAAAAATGGCAGGAGGGAGAACAGTTTGTGTGAGAACAGAGGTGTGTTGGGTCATCCACAATGCTGGTGGCTTTGCAGATGCAGCGTGTGGTGTAAATGTCCGTAATGGAGGGGAGAGAGACTCCGCTGATCTTTTCAGCTGACCTCACTATCCTCTGCAGGGCCTTGTGTTCCATGACTGTGCAATTTCCGAACCAGACAGTGATGCAGCCACTCAGAATGCTCTCAATGGTCCTTCTGTAGGAGGTGGTGAGGATTGGTGAGGATTTTCCTCAGTCTCCTTAGAAAGTAAAGACTCTGCTGGGCTTTTTTGGCTGTGGAACTGGTGTTCAGGGACCAAGTAAGGTTCTCCACCAGGTGAACACCAAGGAATTTGGTGCTTTTGACCTCATTGGATGAGCTGTCAATGTTTAGTGGAGAGTGGTCACTTGTGGTTCTCCTGAAGTCAACAACCATTTCCTTTGTTTTGTCTTGGTACAGACACAGACTGTTGACTTTGCACCAGTCCATTAGCCACTGCGCCTCCTCCCAAAATGCTGACTCATCATTTTTGCTGATGAGACCCACCACAGTCATATCATCAGCAAACCTGTGCATTTCTGCACAATTGTGAGTCAACAAAGTGAACAAGAGGGGATGTTGTTCCCAATCCTAACTGATTGAAACCTCTCAGTCAGGAAGTCCAGGACCCGGTTACAGAAGAAGGTGTTCAGGCCCAGCAGGCTTAGCTTTTCAACTGTTATATGGCTTTATAAATGGGATGCTGATATTTATTGCCTTGGTCATCACCTGCATCATGCCTGAATTTACCATATTTTACCAGCAATTGTTAAAATATGTCCAAATTGGTACCTATCACTATTGGTTGTATATAACTGGAAATAGTACTGTATTATGTTTTGCTGCAGCACTCTTGCAGTAGACAGTGTGTATTTTCCTCACAAGTTTATCAGAAATCAAAAATGTCATGGTATAAATATTTTGCAATATTACTACTCAAATACTGAACTACTTGAACCCTACAACTGATACACATTATGTCATGTTAACACATGACTTAATTTATTTATAGGTCTGAGATGCTGCTGATAATTCTCTGCTATTTTCAGACCGTATTATTGACCATTTGCCATAAAATTCATTATTTCTTTCTCTGATAACATATTTGACATAATGCAGCCTTTTGCAGATCAAGCGTTCTCTGGTATTGTAGAATACATTCTGATTAGACTTTCTGTGCAACTCATGTGCAGAGGTACGTCACAATGACTTAGGTCACAAAACTTTTGTGGGAGCAAAGCAGCTGCAGTTTTAAAGCCAGACACTGCACTTGCTCTTGATGATGACAGAGTGTGGTCCTCGTTGGCTAGACCAGGTTTGTTTTTTTCTGACATGGTTTACTTGGATTGCAGCTTGACAGCTGTTTTTTTTTAAGCTTATTCCCTGGCTGCAGCTGCTCTCCAGCCTCCAACTTGAGCAAGCCCAATTTCTGTACACCTATACAAAGATCATTTTAAGATCTATTGCTATCCAATAAAATGGGAATAAATTTTCAATTGTCATTCAAAAAGTCTCCAAATATTAAATAAACGCTGTCATGTATCCCTTTAGATAAGAGTATCTGCAACATATTGTAAAATAATTAATTAATTAATGGGTTTAGTCTTGGTCATGGATTTGTATTTAATGAAAGCTAAATGTGTGTTTGAGTAATTATGGCAGAAAAAATGGCTAGCTAAGTATTCAGAGCCCATACCAAGAAATCGTTTTTGTCTGATTAATGCTGATAACTATCAGTCAACTTTTCCATTTGTGTGCTTCACTTGTTAAAGTGTACGACTGAATGAAAATCACTTTTATTTGCCAGTACATGTCAAGTATAGGAATTTGTCTTGGCATATTTAGTGTTTTTTTTTCAAATAGGTGCACACGTGAACCTAAACTCTTTTTTGAAATGTTGTGGAGTGTTGTTCATATGCACTGGCTCGCATGTACATTTACAAAACGGTGGTGAGTTTGTGCATGTGCAGTTTTATCATAATTTTTTAAAGCATATTACAGACTGTCAGAAACATCTATTTGAGGTTACTTAATCACAGTTTAAGGCAGGTGTATGATTAAGACATGTGGTTAGTATTATGCTAACCTAACTGCTATAAGCTTCTATTACTAGACTGGATTAACCTTTTAGCTCCAGGAAAAATAAAGAAGCAGATTTAGGACAGCAAATGTATTGACTACTGAAATCAAGAGAAAAGGTTCTATTTTGTTTTATCTCTTCCACTTGTGATCTACCCTGCTCTTACATAAATTGTGAGATGATTCTAGAGTGTACACAAAATGATGAATGGATCCTACAGTACTTAATTATTTTAATCCTATTAGGTCTTTACTTTTTAAATACATTATTACAGAAGGCTGTGTTTAAATTTCACAGTGTACTATAGCACAGAGACAGCATTTATACATGTTCTGAATGACCTGAATCACATGGGCCAGGGGTGCCATAACTTCTTGTTGAGAAAGTATAAGGCTTGGGCCCAATACACAAAAAAGAAAGCAACTCATTTGCTGTTTTCGCATGTTACCAGTATATGTGGATTATTCAGGGTTTCTTCCATCCTGGGAAACCTGGAAAACAATTGACTAATTTTCCATTTATGTAAAATACATGGAAAAATCAGAGAAAAAGTTAAATGGTCTTGAAATGGTTGTACTTAAGAAAATTATTTTAACATTTCCCAATTTTCTTTTTACTGAGAATGAGCCACCATGCTATCTATCAGAGCTCCCCAAAATGGATTATGTTGCCATTTATGTTTAGGATCATATTAAGGTTCAAATGGTAATTTATGCATCAGAGTATTACGGAGCAGAGCTCAAAAGCCTGCTCTTGGTCATGACATGAGAACACTGTGAACACACCCCTGGAAACTGTAATAGTGTTTTTTAGGTTTAAAGATTAACATTATTTCCTCCCAACCTATTTTAAAAAGTTTAAAAATATTCAACTGGTTAGCATGTTTGGTTCAGTGGCTAAAGTTGATATGCTAACCAGCTTGTTATTTAGAAGTGATGGGATCAAATGTGTGCTAAGCATTAGTGAGAGCATAAGATGTCAAATGTATTCTAGGTTTTTCTGTAGGTAAAATTATATTATTGTTTCTTGTTCCAGAAATTGTAAATGATTGGTTGTCAGTTACAACACCTACATCTACCCTAACGTTCCCAATGGGTCCACAGTAAATGTACATAAATTAATACATTTTACCTTACACATATGCTCACGTTGAGCAGTGGGTAACTATGAGAAACCCTTGAGGAACAGTGTAGTGGAATGGTATCTTGCTCAAGAGCACCTCAGTGGTATCCAGGTCAGGACTTGAACCTGCGACCCTTAGAAGGGCAAGGTTTGTACAACATGCAGCAAATCTGAACACAGAGCCCAATATGAAACAAAGTTTTTATCTGTGAGAGCTAAATTATTTACATACTAACCCTTTGAACTCCAGATAATGAGAGTTAAGCTTGTGAACTCCCTGCTGTGTGTTCCCTAAACTACATAAAGATTTTCATTTGGGATTATAATAAGGCTTTGGTAGTATATTAATTATGGGTGATTTTCAGTCAGTTTATTCAAATTATAGACTCCTTAAATTTTTACTTAAAGAAGTCAGGAGTTCCACTCATGAGCTTGGCCACAGGCTTAATGCTGATTTTTATCACATGGTTTTTCATGTTGGTACCACTGAAGCTGAAGACTCTTTGTTGTTCCTACACTGGCTACACATCAAGTCACTTTTCAGCTGCTTGTGCAGAGGTCTTTTTCATCTTTACTATGAAATGTGCTACCTTTCATTCAAGTACAAAAGTCCATTTTGAGGCCTGTTCCTTTTTCAGTCTTTATGTTCCCATTAGGAAAGATTTTCTGTAAGTGTGGTATATCTTTTCACTGTTATGATAAAGATACAGTTTTATTTTCCCCTGAAAGTGAACATTTCTTTCATGTTTGGAAGATGCTAAAATTTGGTCCTCAGAAACACATCAGAAGTAGTTCTAGGCCCCCTGCACCATATGTCAGATCTGAGGTGAAAAAATCTAGGAGTGATTTTAAAAATGCTAAGTCTTTACTTGCTTTTGGTGACTTGGAGAAAGTCATTCATGCTTATATTTCATCCTGTTTAGATTATGACAACTCATTATACTTCAGGATTTGTCATCTTTATCTCGTCTTCAGCTAGTCCAAAATGCTGGTTAATGACTTCTGAGAGGTACTTGAAATATTTTTACCTTCTCTTAATAGGCTTCCAGTTCATTTTAGGGTACAATTTAAAATGTTATTATATTTTTAAATCTCTTCACAATCTAGTTTCTTCTTAATTAGCCAATTATATTATATCATACTTTGGTTCTCAATGTCTGAGGTCAGCAGATCATTTTCTTCTGGGTGTCAAACCTAATTTGGCACTCTTTATCAAGGTCTTGTTCTGAACAAATCTGTCAGGTTTTGTCAAAATCTAGCAATGAATGGTAGAATATAAGCCATATAACTTGATTAGTTATGTTTAATTAACTTGATTAGCAGCAACTAATGGCCATCTCAGTCCCCAGACCTCAACCCCATTGAAAACCTGTGGAGTGAGCTGAAGAGGCGAGTGCAGAGGAGAGGACCCAGGTCGCTGGATTATTTAGAGAGATTATGCAAAGAGCGATGGTCGAAGATCCCTCTTTCTGTATTCTCCCATCTTGTGAAACATTATAGGAGAAGATTAGGTTTTGTTGTTGTACAAAGTATTAACATCAGGGGTGCCAATAATTGTGGAACAGGTGATCCTGTTGTCGTTGTATGAAAGCTTTCTGTTCATTTTGTATGTCCCTAGCCTTGTCTTTTTGCCTTTGTCCTCTGTGTGTTCTTAATTCTTGTTTGTTTCTAGTTTATGTTTTCATAGTTTGTTTTATTTTACAATAAACCTGTTTAAATTTAGATTTAAATCTATTCATAGATTATTATACTTCCTGAGTATTGCTACTTTGTTTCAAAATAGTTTTATATTTCTAATTTATGTTAGTGCTTTTAGCCATGTTTACGCCAATCATGCTTGTTTTAGTCACACCGGACTCTAGCTGGTAATTTGGTAAAGGTTCTGGGTTTTAACTCAGGGTCTCCCTTTCCTCCCCCATTTCCTGTTTACTCCAGCAGAGAGGTAGTGAAAAACTCCCTAGCTGAAGGAAGAAACCTTGGGAGGAACCAAGGCTTAGAAGGGGAACCCATCCTCCTCTTTTCGACACTGGATAGCAATAACACACAAGAGAAAAGAAAAGGAAAAAAATAAATATATATATATATAGATACATAATAATAACAGTTCTCAGTATAAAAGTGTGTCTAGCTCAGGCAGGCTTCTGCATGTGGCCGGGGGAGGCTAGTTAGTTCACACCTGCTGCCAGGGTTTCCTTCCCTTCACCCTTAATCCCAGTAGCCTTTTCCTTGACCTGCATTGCCTCAGGGCTGCCCTAGCTTAGCTCGCGGCTGCCATGAAGTGAAGTGAAAGTGACTATTTGACTATTTTTACACCCAAGCGCCACCTGGCGAGCTAAGCTAATGCTACATACGTTAGCCACCATCACACTATGTTTACATATTGCGTTGGCAGAAAACGGTGTAAGCCCACCCGTTTTCGCCGACACAATGATTCACCTGTATTCGACCAGGGACAATCAACTTGCCTAGTCTTGTAAAGCTCCCCTCCCCTCCTCGTTGATGCGAGTGGGGAGGTGTTCTCTTTGCTCCCCTGCATTTGGGCTCTTCTGAAAACTCCAGCATCAGTGATGACATCGGTGTGTGCATATCTATCTATCTATCTATCTGTCTGTCTGTCTGTCTGTCTGTCTATCAAAAGTAAGAAAAACACAACTCCTAGTTGCACTGTTTCCCCTAAAGTTACGATGGCTGTTATACAGTAATATTCATAAAAATTTTTTACATTTTGCATTTCATAAATCCCATTTGGGAACACAACATGCTGTTACTTTCCAAGTTGCAGCAGCTAGCCAGCAAGAGTAGAACTGCCATATTTAGTGAGTGAGCTCAAGCCATGATGATGGAAAGCTGCAAGTTGTGAGAAGTTGTGAGAAGAGTAGGGTGAACTATATAGCATAAGGGTTTTATATGTACTATGTTAGTCGCAGTGTATGGGTAAGATAAATAAAATTTTTTACTTTTGTTTAGGGATGCTCAGTGAAATCAAAAACACATTGGCATCATCAGATATAATAATAACTGCATTAGTAGATATGTATGTGAAAAATATCAGCTTTTTATTCCATCATTTATTCCATATCGGTGCATCCCTAGTATTTTAAGCACAAATTTTTATGTTTCTTTATTGTTAATTGGTACCGGTGTTGCTGCACTGTCAATGAGCCAACACTAGGTGCACTTTGATATCCGAATCATATTGGTATGAACTATTTGTCATTGTGAACAGTAGGCAGCTATCAGCAGCACCTGGGAGCAATGTAGCAAGATGGTAACTTGCCTAAGAGTACCTCAGTGGTGCCCGGGCCTGGACTGGGCAATGTCCTAACCATTAGGCCATCACGAGATACTTGCCTGAAAAAATGTCATCTGAAAAAAATTGCTACCATCAGACAAATGTTTACATTTGATCAGTATTTCACAGTGATGTTTGATGATATTTTGTAAGAGCAGAATGCTAAGGTAATATTGGAATAGCATGCTAAAATACTTTCTCATTTTACAGAATTTTTAATGCTAGAGAAATGCATCAAGTTTTATAAAAGGTATATTTTTGTAATCCAGGTAGTCCACATTTCTTTTTTAAAAATCTTCATCGTTAATGGCACTAGCAGATGTATACATGAAAAATGCTGGCTTTAGCCTACAAATCCCACATCAGGGCATCCATATTTTTATTCATCTTCATTAAAAAGAATTGAGTGAAAAGTGGTTAGAGAGCGTGCATGCATGTGCGTGTCAGTGGGCGCGTATGTGTAAATTGTGTGTTTTTCTTGCTAAGTGCCTGTATATTTTGGATACCTGTAATGCTAGGGCGTGCTTGATAACATGGAATTCAGTTACCCTGTGTGTGTGTGTGTGTGTGTGTGTGTGTGTGTGTGTGTGTGTGTGTGTGTGTGTGTGTCTATGGCACTCTGTGTTTATCTGTCCAAACGTGACAGAACCTGAATTCACCTGCATACTGGCAGGGCATTTTGTTCATGCTCACATCACTGGTGTAGTGATGTTTTGGAATCTGCAGTAGCTGTGGGCCTTTGAAGCTCACCCATGCTTTTCTCAAGACCTTGCATGATCAACAGGTGCATTTTTAAAATAGTGTTTAATAATCATGTGTGTGTGTGTGTATGTGTGAAAGTGATCACTCAGGGTTCTTCATCTACCTTGTATCTAAACTCATTGATCATCTCTGCCTATCATATAGACTACCTTTGTAGTTGCACACTTAATGTCAGTTTTGGACTGAGGATATTCCACTTAAAAATGTTTAGCCAATACTGTCTACTGGCTAGAAACAGAGATGAAGAGCTACATGATGACTAACTGACTATGCAGCACCAGAGTGGACAGTGATGGTGTTTTAACCCTTTAATGGTCACAAAACAGAAAAAAAGCAATGAATAACACTGTGTTTTATATTCATTTGGGACAATAATAACAGTAATATTAATTTTTTTATTTAAACCTTAAAACCAAGGTCCCAAATGTAGGCCTCCACCAAACAGTTGATGTTTCTTTTTATCATAAAACTGATAATATGAATACATAAACAAATTAGTTAAGATCAAATACATTTATTGGATTTTCTAATAATTCTGTAAGAGATCTATAAAATTTCTTTAAATGTGTGCTAGTACAACATACCCTCCTGCAACTTACTGAAAAGGTCTACTTACAAAGGACATCATGATTTCCAGTGGCTTTTTTGACCATAACTGACCTGAACCAGATGTGTTATATTTACATTTAAAGACTTAAATTGCACTCAAGTGGATATCTGACCAGAACACTAAAGGGTTAAACCTCCAAAAGCATTGCTGATACACTTGTAACAGCATAGTACACACTACCATGCAACTAGCATGCAATTGTGATGAAAAAATGATGCCCAGAAACAAATGGACTACAGGCTGTAATTGTTAACTAAATATGCATAAAGTACAGATGTAAGTGGAGCTAATAAAATGAACAGTGTGTCTATATAAAAGTTAGGTCTAACCAAAGAAACCATCTAGTCAGGGTGTGTTTGTATGTGTGTGTGTGTGGTGGGGTTTGTGTTAGTTTCAAGTTTTTTTCTGGACTGTGCTCTTAAGTATAAATTGCGTCAATACACGATCCTCATTTTATTTGTAATATGTATTCTCTAGGGTATCCTCCCTAAGCTGATAAATGACTGAAAAAATGTGTTTCTGTGGCACAATGTATGCACTTGATGTCACAGCAGACGGAAGTCACTGTGGTTACACCAGAAATGTCACGACTTGGAGGGTGCAGGAACGCAAATGTGAGTGCAAAAACACTGTTTTATTCAAAACAGGCAGGCAACCAAAACATAACTGGTAATCCAAAGGCGTAGTCATAAACAAGGCAAGGTTCAAGATAACCAACTAAGGAACAGAACTAGGGCTAAGGCTAAGGTCGAATCCACAAAATGCCCAAACTGGTGCTCAGTCACTGTGTTTGCAACGATTTGACTTTGCGTCTCCATCTGGTCGCCCGGAGCCTAAGTAGTTCCGGCAATTAACTTCCTGATCCACAGCACATGTGGATCACTTGGACTGGGGGTTGATGCCGGGGCTAAAGGCTTTAGCCACCAGATGGAGACAACTCTTTTTACTCCCTTAAAGGGGCCCTGTCCCTTACAAGAAAGACTAACTTTTACTGAGTGGTTGCATAAGCGTAAAAGAAAGAACTGTTGTGCAGTTGACTACTAAAGAGAAGAGAAGCACATTAATGGTTGCAATTAACAGAACTGCCTTTGGTAAGGTAGAAACTGAAAAACTGGGAGTAAAAAAGTTACTTGCTTAAATTAAAGGTCGTTGGACTCAACATAGTCCCTACAACTTCACAAAGAACCAGTGATCCATAGACACTGATATGTGATCTGACATTTTCTGACATTTAATGCCTTTAGGCTTTGCATTGTGTCTTTCCCATCATCAAAACCAGGTACATGTAAATGGCAGGAAATCCAATTTCTGGCCACATGTCAAATCACCTGCCATTTTAAAAACTTTAATCCATTTTACCAAGGGCTTTAGTAATGACGGGACTGATTGTGCATAAAGGGTATTTATGTATGACCCAATGGACAGAAATTATATAAAAAATAAACCTGTTTTTATGTGCAAGGAAAATAGCAGATGCTCTGTTGGTCGCCTCAGGTTTTCTTATGGGTGTGGAAAGGCCTGTTCTAACAGCAGCATTGCCATTCTAATGTGTGTGTTCAGCTGTATCTAAATACCTTGATGATCAAGTGTTATTCCCCATCTCCTGAATCCATGAATCGCTTTGGCATTCCAGTCAAAAAACATCTTTCAAATATAAAAGGATGAAAACTGTAAAGATGGAAAACAAATATTCAATACATGAGTTGATTTTAGAGAAATTGCCCATTTACATTTACTCATTTGGCTGACGCTTTTATCCAAAGCGACTTCCAAGACGTGGAGCAGAGTAGTGGGACGGCACCTTGCTCAAGGGTACCTCAGAAGTGCCTGAGCTGGGACTTGAACCTGCAACCTTCAGGTCCCCAGCGCAATGTCCTAAACACTAGGCCACCACTGCCCCACAAGTTAGTTCAGAATGGAAGTGGGGATCAAGTCAGACCGAACTGCATTTCCTGTCGCACTGTTATATTTTGTGAATGGTGTAGTGTCTTTATTATAGTAAATCTGTTTAATGAGAGCCAATAAAGCTGACATCAGTGTTTCTGTCATGGCAATGTTTGCATCACGCTGACTTAAACTTGTTAGATTTTGTCTTGTCCTGTTCTGGTTTTGTTATGTTTTCCTTAGACGTGTCCCTGTCGATGTCACCCTGCCGTTGCTTTGTGTTTTTTTCTAAGTCTTTGTTTGTTCTCTTAGTTTATGTATCTTAGTTGTTTTTGTTTCATATATTAAACCCCCTTTTGGAAATTAACACCCAACATTCGTGACAATACTGAAGGTGCAACAGCAGGGTGAACAACTACCTGTCAGATTGTTATACCAGTCCAGTACCTTTTAAAATTCAGAAATATCTTATGTATTATTTGAAGGAAATGATTTTTAGACAATTTGCTTGAAACTTGTACCTTGAAATTCCACTGCTTCTTAATAATTTCCATTTGCCCCACACACCTCCTGTCAAAGCTTGCCAGGTTGGATCTAAATACACTATAAGAGGGTGTTAAAGTTTAGGTTTAGGATTATATTTAAATAAAGTAGAATATAAATTCTGCTCATTCTGTTCAGTTTTTATGAGTAAAAACACAAGGGACTAAACTGTAATATAACCCCCTGAATGTATATACAAATTTATTTGCTTACATGCATGATTTAAAGTTTATTCACTTAATATTTTATTCTTACTGAGAACGTCATGGGCTTTTCAGTGTGTTACTATGTTATGTTATAAATCATTCCTCCCATGCAAATGTGGTGAAATGCTGGTTAAGTTGAGATCCATGTTACCTTGCTGTGAACAAAAAACTACAATGCCAAATCACTCTGTAATTGAAGCTAAAACAATAATCAATGTGCAATAAATGCCTTTCTGTCATTGACTGAGGTCCCTCAGTAAGTGCAATGTGCATAATTGCAATATGTAAACATGCCAGTGCAATTAAATAACAGACCAGATGAAATATGCATTATGCAGTACTGTGAGCAGCAGGTAGATGGCAGAAATTAGATAATTTACATTTAATGTTGTAATAGAGGTAAATAACTAAGATGGTCCTAAAGTGCAATGTGCATCACTGTAACCCAAGATAGACCTAAAAGTGCACAGTGCATTAATATAAACAATGTACAGAAAGTGTGGTATGAGGTGGTGTGAGACAGTTCACGTTGATGTAAAAGGACAAAGCAATTAAGGAGTTATTCACAAACCTGATTGCCTGTGAAAAAATATGTTCCATTTGCTCCTCTTTTCTCCTACGATTTGAAGAAACAATTTAGAATTAAGCTTAAAATAAGAATTAAATCTCTGTCTCTCTGTGTCTGTCTCTGTCTTTATTTCTTTTTCTCCCTTCCTATCTCTCTCCATCCCACTCGCTCTCTCTCTCGCACTATTGCATGCACTGGGTAACCCAAACAACCAATTTCAGCAAAACAGAAAGTCTATCATTGTACATATCAGGCTTTGAAAACTCACAGACGCTTTTATTCATCAGAACTTCATACACATGAACGCATGCACAGACAAAGGTGGATTCTGTTACACTGAGTAACATGGGGAGAACGCCACTGCTGCTGTGCTGATCTCTGATAATCTTCTTCTTCTAACTTTTGTTGTGTCTGACCCAGTTTGAGGCTAACTAAGATAAGAAATTCACAAGCCTTGTGCCTTGTCTACACAGCTAAAGCTGTTTGACTACCATAAGGCAGTGGCTGAGTGGCACAAACATCATAATATTCATAAATTTGATTCCCGGTGATGTAGCCATTAATGGCAGAGAGTCCAAAATGTGATAATTGACCTCCCTCTTCCCCATTACTCAGCATAATGCCATCCACTGTGGGCATCTGTTAACTGATGTTACAAAGTTGGCACTTAGTGTTCTCTCCCAAGTATATTGAGCTGCCCAGTAAGGTTACATTAGCAGCAGTTCAAAATAATGTGGTGGTGCTTCACCTGATTTGGAGGGAACACATGGTGGTGTGTTGGACATGTGTGTTGGACACATTGTGTGCTTCCGGAAGTCCTAGGTAAGGAATATAGTCTAGGTGGAGGATGCTTGTTAATAATTTTCAGGCAGTAGAATTTATCTGTTTGTCTATTCATTTTGCCTGTAAGTACTGCTCATTTTGCCTGTAAGAATGTACTGCACTTCAATCTGCCATCTCAAACTTCAGTACTGATTTACTTGTAAAATGTATAACAAATGTGTAACTTTAAAACAAGTGTAAGTAATTTATGGATCTGCATCCCCACTGCAACAACAAATGTGCTTTAAAATGTCAATACATGTGTCCTATATGTAAGTTTTTTATATGATTATTGTCCTAGCTCTAAAAATGTCTGAAATGTCTAAAATTAATTATCCACCAAACAAACCAGCCTACCAGCAGTGGTTCTGTGTGAAGAAAAGCGGTCAGAGAAACTGATCACTAATTAAGGACATAAGAAGCAAGCAGAAAACAGCAGCTAGTTTTGTCAAGTTAATTCAGACTCTTAGCAACCACATGGATAGTGTTTCTCCAAAGTCTTCTGGACACAGTGATAATTAGGTAACATTGCCCTGTCAACTGTACAGCTGAAATATTATTGAATATCATGAACAATAACTATGTGCAACAATCATAAATAAATAATACGTAAAAAGTCTTCTAGAGAAATATAGTTGGATGTCTTTGAACATTTTTTGGTGAAAAGAAATCTCTAACAACCCAAGACTTCCATTATGGAAACAGCAGGTAACTCTTACAGGTGTGGGTGTGAAAATACTTAAGAGATTGGACACAATTTTGTGTGGGATTTAAAAACGGCACTACATGCATGCATACTTGAAAACTTTCAAACATCTTAAACTCAACTGAAGGAATTTTGCATGGAAGAGTGGTCAAAAATGTCAGAGACTGGAAGACAATTATGCAAAAAATGCTTGCAGAATGTATTTTTGGTAAATGGGGCCATAGTATCTTTTGAAGTCAAAGGTGTACATATGCTCTACACAGATAAATATTATATCTATTGATATTTTTGTTAAATTATTGAAAATTACTTTTCCTTGTGGATTTGTTTGTGTACCACTATTTTCTGAAGGAACTGTAATAAAGAGGGTAGAGTGTTTGCTTGTACTGAAAACATCAGACATTACCATGGTGCATACTGGGGGTATATACCCATATTGATGATAACTGTGGTATTTAAAAAATGAAATGCTAATACTGTGTTATTAATACACAAACAATAATATCTTAGGTAATCCTATGCCTGTAACTATGTAGTTCACACTCATACAGAAGGTGATGGTATTGCTTCTTAATGTTGGTGTCAAAGGAGAAACAGATCAAAAGTAAGACGGTTAAAAAAAAAACGCTGCTGAGTGTAAAGCATATCACATATCGGCTTCAACTTCCATTAACTTTAATTGTTACTGCAAAAGTCTGAACACATCCGAAATGTCATTGTTTAATATGAATGCTACACTACACTGCACTTGGAAGTAGTCAGTGGCACACACACACACACACATATATATGTATGTATGTATTT
>JBBPDA010000001.1:30001878-30017314 GCA_037974385.1 Arnoldichthys spilopterus | reverse complement strand
TTGTTAGTTGTGTAGTGTTTGTGGTCCTGTGTTTCATGTAGCACCATGGTCCTGGAGGAACGTTGTTTCGTTTCACTCTGTACTGTATATGGTTGAAATGACAATACAATAAAAGCTCACTTGACTTGACTACTTGACTTGACTTATTTATTAAATGCGGTGAAATTCCTGCTAACTATATTTAGATATTACTTTATATTAGTTTATTAGTTTTATTAGTTAGTTATATATTAGTTTTTATTTCAGATTTAATGTTAAGAATAATAATAATAATAATATTATTATTATTATTATTATTATTATTATTATTATTATTCGACATGGAAAATGGTAGGGGTTAGGGACTTCCCCATGTTATCTGAAGTCCGGCCCCAGATACCACTGAGGTATCCTTGAGTCTTGCACCGTCCTGCTAAACTGCTCCCCGGGTGCTGTTAAGCTGCCCACTGCTCCACGTGTGGATGCGTTAAATCCAGAGGTCACCCTTCGTTTTGGTGCACTCTGTGTGAACACAAGTCTCTTCTTGATTTGATCCAACACTGATTACTTTAGGCAACGATCCACTACATTCTCAACAACTTAAAATGTGCACTTTGGTTGATTCGGTTTGATTCTGGGCTCTGCAGTAAGTATGAAATGTGATCAAATGTCACAGTCTGCTACAGTTCCACCAACTCACATGTGCAAACAAAATATAATAAATATATTACCATTAAAGGTCAAATACAGCAGTGCGGTCATAAGCAATAGCAATTTCTTAGTACAAAACACTGCTCACAGTAGCATGAAGTAAAATTAATTGAACACATCCATTTTTATGTCACATCGATGACTCGTGCTCTATTTTGGCTGATACATCGATACAGATCGATTCATTGTTACAGCCCTAACGCAGCATTCTGCAGTGATTGAATGACAGAAGTGAACTACATTAACCATGATGCATCTGGTCTTTAGGAAAAGTGAGACCAACAACATCGTATTGGAACTGGTCTTTGCTTCTGTCCTTTGATTCGTAGAGTTAGAATAAAAATCATGACTTGGACATTTGCCATGCAGTGCGCCTCGAACCGACAGCGATGTTTTAGAGGTAGAAAAGTGTTCTCCGGTGCAGGCGCCTTCGAGGTAACTACAGCTTCCCTTCTCTTCTTCACGGAAGTACCCGCATCCTGAACTCCAGCAGATTTAACAGCCACACCACTGAATCACCTTGAAAAGCGAGATTCCTGTGCTGATCTTTGTGTTACCACCTTGCTGTACGCGTAATGTCCTGTAGCGAGTGATTTACCTGCATCTGTTGGTGGTGACAGGCTGGGCAGATGAAGTAGTACGGTGACCTTTTAGCTGCTCCCTGGCCACGTACACAGGAGCTCAGGGGAAACTTGCTGCTTGTTTGATGGCTTGTTGGTTTAAGATGCTGGCAGATACATAAAAAAGCTTAAAAGGAGCGTTTTTAACCAAATGTGGCTTTCTAACATTTTATTTCCAAGGTATTCTGCTCTTTGGCCATGTGTTGCGTGGTGACCATTTATTAATTTTGTGTATCTGTATACACAGATCAGCCATCATTCAGCCTCATTTATACAGTCCATATTTGGAAACTAAGCTTTAAAACACATTCTGTTTTCTAAATCATAGTTTTTGTGATGTCACAGCACCAACCCATTTACATTTGACTCTGCCCCTTCACATGGAAGTCTTAAGAAGTTCTGTGATTGGAGAGAGACTCATTTGCATGTTGCAGCTATTCACAATATCAGTATTGCAGAGACCAGTAGTGCGATAACAATATACATAATTATATATTATATATAATTTTGGCTGCACACAGTATTAGGCAGGTGGTGTTAATGTGTGTATATGATGCATATTTAACATGCAATAAAACAAGAAAGTCTGATTTGTTAACTCTTGAACTTTTAAATGATAAAATTTAAAAGAAAAGATTTTCAATCTTTTGATTGATCAACTATATAAAAAACAATTTGATGCCTGCAACACACTCAAAAAAAAAGATGGTACAGAGGTGTGTTTATCGCTGTGTTACATTGCCTTTTTTAATTACACTGTTTAATCATACTGGGAACTGAGGAGACTAACATTGCAGTTCTGCAAGTGGAATTTTTGCCCATTGCCTAATTCAAGACTTCAGCTGCTCATCAGTCTGTGGTCGCCATTGTCTGATTCTCCTCTTCATCAAACTTCATGCATTTTCAATAGGAGACAGATCTGGTCTGAAGAGGAGAATCAGACAACAGCAGCCATAGGCTGTTGAGCAGCTGAAGTCTTTCATCAAGCAGTTGATACAATTGAAGCACACAATTATCTAAACTTTCAGTATTCAGCTCAGACAGTGCTGTAACCGTTAAAAGAACTTGATGGGAAATTTAATCACAGTGATCTAGGATCAAGACAGAGTCAGCCAATTACCTGAATCCTATCATTCTTGCTATCTTCTACTCAACTTCACGCCCCCAGTGATCAGACCTATCCTGTGGCCAGACTGGACCTCAGAGTAAATCATTAATCTCCTGAGCTGAGGTTTATCTTCAGTGACATCCTTCATCAAAGATTAGCACATTAACAAAACATAAATGTCCAAGGCACAGACCTACAAAAAGATGGTGTAGAAAATCATATATTCATTTTTTAGTTATATAGCCTATCTACAAATGTTTGGGTGATAGCACAGTGTACGTAAATTATTACACTGTTCTTTTGAAATTGGCAGTAAGACAGAGAACACCTCCAGGTTGACCATTAACCTCACTATTGATTACAGCTTTTTCTCCACAATCTACTGGATCAGAGCAGTTCAGCGGATCCGGATGCAAAGTTCATATTGCTGTGCTGCTCAAATTGAGCACTAACTTAGTGTTTGGCTGAGGACTTATTTGTCAGTGTTGGTGGACAATTCAGAAGAACCATGGGGAAGTCTGGATATGGCTACTACCGGACCACAATTTTTATCGCCATGTTTGTGGGCTATACGCTGTATTACTTCAACAGGAAAACTTTTTCATTTGTGATGCCTTCCCTAATGCAAGAAATCACATTGGATAAGGATGACTTGGGTAAGAGGACCTTATTTGCTACTTTGTTCTACAAGGTTGTAGTTTTGAAGTCATTGGGGTTAGAACAACTATGTTGTAGAAGTGCTGCACTCAGAAGTAAGTCTGTAGTGGACTGAAATTATGGTTTTGGCTTTCGAAGTGACACAACCTCCAGTTTTGTAGTACTTCCTCATGCTGTGTATCTGGACAGTAACTACTACTACTACTCACTTAAAAACTGACTGACTCACTTGGGTCATTTGAACCAACCTGAACTGAGCGAAGATATGAAAGCTGTTTTCTCATATCCTGTCTCATACTTTTCAGAGACACATTCTGAAATCTAATGACTTTTCCACAACCCTGAAGATTTCTTCTTTTATCTTTGTACTGTGTAGGCCTTATCACCAGCAGCCAGTCACTGGCCTACGCTATCAGCAAGTTCATTAGTGGGGTGCTCTCTGATCAGATAAGCGCAAGATGGCTTTTCTCTATTGGCCTCTTCATGGTGGGTGGCATCAACGTGCTGTTCTCCTGGTCCTCAACTGTGGCTGTGTTCTCTGCCCTCTGGTTCCTGAATGGACTTGGCCAGGGCTTGGGGTGGCCTCCATGTGGAAAAGTACTGCGGAAGGTACATCTGCAACCCTCATGACCTCCTGATCCCAAAACAAAACATTTACTGTTCTTGATCAATCGACTTATCAAAGCTCCATCAACAAATGTGTTGTTTCATCAGTCGCAACCTCTTGAAACATTGACCGCAATCCCAATTACCCTAAGCAGGAATCGTCTCACATTCTTTTCAATGCAGCTAAATGTAGAGAGCATTATAATAATAATAATTATTATTATTATTGTTATTGTTATTGTTATTACATGCACATTTTTTAGGGCTAAATATTTTATATCTAAATTGCAATTTCAAAGATTGCATTTTTCAAATCACAAGGGCTGGAATTTTAATTATATGCTGTAATAGCCGATATTGTTGACAAGTTTTAATTGGCAGAGTTTTTTTCAGCCCTAGCATGCATGTGAGTGGGTGGGCTTGATTGGCTGTAGTTTTTGTTCATTACTGAGCTAAGATTAGCAAGGTGACATTATTTGTTGTTCAAACCTGTTTAGTTTTGATTAGCTACAACATAAGCCAGCTTAGCAGCATAGCATTTTAAACTGGGAATTATTTTCCCAGAAAACCTTTTTGCCGAAAGCTAGTTAACAGTTTCTCATTCTCTTCTTTGTAAAGCTTGTCCAAACTATAAACAGATAATATAAAAAATCAGTTTGTGCAGTAGGACAGGGCTTCCTACTCCCAGTCTGACAACACACCAAGCACATTTTAGTGCTTTGTCTCATGTTGCTAAATTTAACTCACTCGCTAATTAAAAAGCTTTCTGTGGTTTGGGTCAAGTGTGTAGAATATAAACACAAATTTGCAAAGCTTTGGGTTGCCAGGACTGGGCAGTGATGAGTAAACTGCATCAAAATCCATTATGTGCATATTCTCACTTTCAGTGGTTCGAGCCCTCTCAGTTTGGGACCTGGTGGTCAGTGCTGTCCTGCAGTATGAACCTGGCTGGTGGACTGGGTCCAATCATTGCCACCCTCCTGGCTCAGAGCTACAGCTGGAGGTCCACACTCTTCGTCTCTGGCCTGACTTGTGTGGTCATGTCCATCTTCTGCTTGTTGGTTATTCGCAATGAGCCTAGCGATGTTGGTTTGCCCAACATTGAAGCTAGTGCAAAGAAAGGCAAAGCAGGTAGATGCATGTTTGTCAGCTCATACCCTGTACATTCCAATGGTAAAAAGGCCATTTAAGAGTATGTTTTAAGCCTTGTCCCAGATAACCTCTTCAGTCACACTGATATAGGTCACTGCTAATCTTTATAAGCAGCTGGTAAGAGAGTATGACCATTTCCTGAAACTCCTTCTTTAACTAGTAATGTTAATCTGATAGAGGAGGATTTTGCATAGTAAGCATGTTCTCAACAATATCATCATAGAGGTTTGCTCTATGTCATTACAGTATATATATTGTAAGCTCTTTGAACTTTCTTTGTGCCTATTCTCCAAGAGAAAAAGGCCTGATCTGAAGTGTGAACTCTTGGACTCAAGCATCGGGCAGAGGTGTGTGTACATGCTAATTCTTGTTCTTTTGTGTCCAAGGGCACTCACACAGTCGCATAATGGACTCTGTACTATTGTGCCCCTCACATGATACAAGCATGGACAGAAATTGCATGGAACAAAGTTACACCACCTGAGCTGAGACCAAGCTTAAAGCACTACACAGACTGGCTAAGGCAGATATGCATTTTATTCACCATGCTGGTTGAGGTTCAGGGAGTTGCCCCCACTTTAAAGCAATAGTTATGCAAATGTGGTTATGACATACTGTTATTTAAGAGTGAGAAGCCAGTGTCACATGTGAAAGTGACTATTTGACTATTTGTCATTGTGAACACACTACAAGCACTACAACCTCTACATTTAACCCATCACACGTGCACATGTGGAGCAGCGGGCAGCTATCAACAGCGCCCGGGGAGCAGTGTAGCGGGACGGTACCTTTATTTTTGCCATACGACCTCTTTAGTCCCCACTTATCATACAGCTGATTTGGGCCCACGTGACCATCAAATTGCTCTCCCTGAAATAAGCATGTGTTAGGCCACGGGTGGGCAACTCTGGTCCCGGAGTTGCCCACTCCTGTTCTAGGCCCTGTATTAGGGTCACCTTGTAGAGCATTTGGCTATGAATGAGCAAGTTATTGGTTAGAGCCTTTAAAAACAAAAGTCATCCATTTTTTGAACTGTCCTTTTGCTCTTAATTCCAGGATCCAGCAGGGACGAGAGCACGCTGAAAGAGTTCCTCCTCTCCCCATACCTATGGTTACTGTCACTGGGCTATCTGGTGGTGTTTGGAGTCAAGACTGCTTGCACTGACTGGGGACAGCTGTTCCTCATCCAGGACAGGGGCCAATCAGCACTCATGGGTATTGTAGTACCCTATTTTTACTTAACGTCCAAGGCTTTCACTGTCAGAATTAAAATTATAATATATGAGGCATTTGCACTATTTACAAAAAGAAAGATATGAGTAAAATCATGTAATTATGAAAGTATTTAATCAGTCATAAGAAAATAGAAAAAAATTATATTTTATTCTACAATTAAGCTAATTAAACATTAGGCTCATTGTTTACAATTACTTGGTGTGTGAAATCAGGCTGGATTTTTCACAGGCAGTTCTTACATGAGTGCCTTGGAGATCGGGGGTCTTGTAGGCAGTCTAGCAGCCGGATATTTGTCAGATAGAGCTGTAGCACGGGTGAGTTTACACTGAAACACACTGTTTTCACTTTTGGGCTCCGAGAGAAGTTCCTCATGAACAATGGCAGTATTGATTTTATGCAGTGAAATGTATTTTTTCGCTTCTCTAGCAAGGATTGCGGGCGTATGGTAACCCCCGTCATGGCCTGCTGCTGTCTATGATGGGAGGGATGTGCATCTCTATGTACCTCTTCCGCACCACTGTTACACAGGAAAGCTCAAATGTAAGTGCCAGTCCTTTTCAGTCAAACACACAATGTATTTATTAACTTATCGTTTGTTATTCTCAGAGACCGAATTGAGGACAAAACTGTAGTGGGGCTGTGCACACATTATATACAAATACTCCTAGTACAACAAAACAATACAGCACAGTTGCAGTCCAAAATCTGAATATACACACTTTGTTGAAATTGAGGGAAAGTAGGTAAACATGCTGTACAGGAGAAATTTTAGAGAGTAATTTCTATTAATTTGCTGAGTTTAACATATAACCGCTTTTAACATAGTTGGGACAAATGTAAATCAAAAAAGATTCAATGACATTTGCAAATCATGTCAGAACAAAGACAGTATCAGATCCTGAAATTGAGAAATTATATTGTTTTGTGAAAAAAATGCTTTATTCTGAGTCAATTTAATGATTTAATGTCAAATTACAGTATGTTATGTGCAGCAAATAAAAAAATGACAAACGTGTAATCCATCCATTACTTTTGCACAGAACTGTAAACTAATGAATAGCATGTATTCAGGCAAGTGACCAGGTCATGTAATTTTGGTTTGTGCTGAATTAGAAAGATTATACAATTTCATTTTGTTGACATTTATATTGCATTGTACGTCCTAGACTCTCTGAAAGGGAATGTCATCTTGATAAAATTTCTCCATTAAGTACAGCATCTGTTAAAATAAGTCACTTAAGTTATAAAATAAAAGTAAACATAAATGAATAATCAACAAGCCCCGTATTAACATCTCATGGACATCCCAAGTGATTACCAACATGGAGTGATTACTCCATTAAAACCTTTTGCTGTTTAATTGGACATTTTAATGTAATTCAACCACATTGCAGGTTTGGATTCTTTCTCTTGGTGCTATTTTCGGCTTCTCCTCTTATGGACCAATTGCTCTGTTTGGAGTCATTGCCAATGAGAGTGCTCCCTCTAACTACTGCGGGACTTCACATGCTATTGTTGCCCTGATGGCAAATGGTAAGAACTCGTAAAATCATAATATTAATAACTGTTATCTTTCAAAATACATAGTAAAATGAATATCCAGAATTTAAACTGTTTTATCATTAAACACTTAAATTTAAATGAATAACAAGTTAAATACAAATGTTACAAAGGTTGTTTTTTTTTTCTTTTTTAGTTGGAGGTTTTCTTTCTGGGTTACCGTTCAGCACAGTTGCAAAACACTATGGATGGGACACAGCATTCTGGGTAGCAGAGGTAACCTGTGTTGTTACAAGTATTGGCTTCTTCCTCTTCCGTGACATCCAGACCAAGATGGGACGCAAACTGAAGAAGACTGATTGAGCAGCGTTTTTGTCTTTTAAAAATAGAAATTAATGAACAAACATATAGACAGAATTGTACAGTAGACGCACAAAGCTATGGTCAGAAACCTTAAGTATTGTGTTTTGAAGCTCATGTTGCCACTGTTAACAACTGAATCAAAACCATCACTACACCTTACATCACACAGAGAAAGTTCCTCTCAGTGTCCCAAAAGATTGACTGGTATAGTCATCTTAAGGCTATAATGCTTTTCTAAAACCCTTTGTGGTTTCAGGCATCTACAGGTAATGTCTTCCAAGAATAAACTGTCGCTGTGCATTCAGAACCTCATAACTCATTTTCTTTGGGGCTGATTTTATTGTTTTGTTTTTTACAGCTGAAAAACACTAGATTATATTGTGTGAACAGTTCATGACAAATAGAAATGACATTACTTGGAAAAGACTTGTTGCATTAACTGTTTTTCCTTTTAAAGTTACTATTTCAGAATATGAGGTTTTGTAACAACAGCGACAGAATGTACCTAAGCATGTCAGGCATATGCAGGGTTTAATTTTAATGAGTCCTAAAGACACGCCATTAAGGAGATTATTTGGATGTACTCTAACCAGATTCCTTTTTTTTTCTTAAGGTAGTCATAGTTGTACAAGTGTCATTTTTGCTGTGACCAGATGCTGCTTTTATAGTCAAACTGTATGATTCATGCATTATTTATTGCAAAGGCAGTTACTTCTAAGAATTTTTTAAAGCATCCCAAATGCTGGTGCACACATGCCCATTTTAGTGCTGAGTACAATTTAATATTTATTATCTATTTTAGATTCAACTAAACAGAAGTTTAACAACTCCAGCTGTGACACTGTTCAGAACTCTTTATGGTACTACCTATATATATATATATATATATATATATATATATTATATGGTGTTATGGTAAAAATAAAACAAACTAATTTTGCAAATACTGAACAAAACATTTATATGCACTAAAATAAAGTTGTTACACACTGCGTATTTTGATTGCTTTAATAGGTAACTTGCAGAGAAACAGAATGGTCTTGGACTTAGAGAACAGTGCTATACTGTACAAAAACATTTTCACACTTGACAATCATAGTGAGAAACATGAATGACATGGGGTGTTTTAAACCTTAATGCATTTTAAAGCTTACCTTGTGAAGCAGAGAGGCGAACTGCACTAATTAATATCATTCAAATATGAAATTGGTTTCTACCATTAAAGCAAACTTGATGGTCATTGACCTGTAAAGAAAGTGACAATGACAAGTGGCAATGACTTTTATTGTTCCCATTAACATCCAGGAGTTTTCAGCTCCGATATTCCTGATCTTGGTGTTAGATTGTTCAGAAATTCCACATACCAGCAGCTACTCCATTCATACAGTTTGCTGCTCAACCTAAAATAGTTCTTGAATCATGTGTTACTCCATGCCCCAGCATATTCCAGCTCAGGACCCTGGCCCAAATGTGCCTGCCTTCTCTGCTACTTCCAGGGCACTCTTCAGATTTTGGTCAAATAACTCACATCTGGAAGAAAATACAAAAGTACTGGCCACTGAATGGAGTCGTGAATAAACAACACATATATACACGTGCACTACTGTATCACTAACCTGATGGGCATCTCCAGAGAGTAGAAAGGATTCTTTAAGGCAAAGTCTGAATAGATTTCATAGATCTTTCTCAGGAGTGCATCAATACCAGACTGTCTGGGATCTGCCAGCACGATGAACTTAATACCTATGAAAGTGTGATAGAATCAAAATTACTGTGGTTTTATTCACCACCAGATTAAACCACGATTACATTTACATCTACTTCACATTATGGCAGTTTGTTTACCTGTGAGTGTCTGAAAGCAGTGCAGTTTAAACACGTCTGTTTCCAGCATTTCAATACCTGAACTGCCAGCCTCTGGTGAAAGTTGTGACCCAATAGCAAACAGCCTAAATGGAAAAAAGGGAAGTACATTAAGTTATGCAACACATTTAACTGATATTAATTAAAGTCAATATAGTAAAGACAAAACACTTCATCACACACATGCATATTTTATAAACGTACTTACGAGTGAAACATTGACGCTAGCATCAGTTTCTCGTTTGAGGTAAGACGTGCCCGGCCAAAACGTATGGACACCGGATAATTGGAGGGGTCCTTTAAATATTCCAGTATTTCCTTCCCTTCTGCTGTGTATTTGCCATTCACATCAACTCCATTAATAGAAAGAACAGCATGGCCAACTGCACAAGTGTAATAAGAAAGACAAAAAGGAAGTCAGCAATAGAAACAGTAGCACAGATTTTCAAAAAGAAACTTTGAGAAGTACTGACACCTCTTTTGGATATCGATTTACACATTAATACAATTCAGTGCAACTCTTCTAATTGGTGGGTTCAGTGTTGCACCGTATTTAGGGACCCATCAAATTCTGTGACCAGTAGTGGTGTCAGAAGCAGCCTTAGAAATTCTCTTTAGCTTAATCAGATACATCCGTTAAGTAAACGTATCAGTAATACAATGTACAAAATGCCTCATTACAAATTAAAATCATGCAGAAAAAATCTCACTAAAATTCCATTCCATTCCAACTTTATTTATAAAGCACTTTACAAAGCAGTGTAGGGCCAAAGTGCTGTACAAAGGATAAATAAGAATAAAAGACAATAAAATTAAACAAAATAAGTAATTAAAATAAATAAATACAACAACAGCAATGAGTTGAAACTAACATTTCACAAGGTGTCAAAATCCAAAGCAAAAAGATGAGTTTTTAAATAAAAGAACTGAAATTAGCTAAATGCATTTTAAATAAGGCAAACATTTAGCAAAAATTCAGGACTGATACATTAAATACATTTAACAAAGTAGATTATTAGTGACTAAGCAGCATTTTGTTGTAGCTGCTTTTACAACATTTATGTTTTAAGATGTAGCTTCTTCAGAGCACTGTAACTTAATTTACACCAAACAATTTTGATGACATCTGTTCCTTCTCATTAAAAAAAATCTATAATACATAAATATGCAAATTCCTCTGAAGAGTCGAACTGCTGGAACAGATGTCTCCTACTTAATATTCTGTGCAATATTCACTTCTACACTTTTACACCTTTTTTGTATTAAAAAAAACCCAACTTTGGTTAAGACTGCATGTTGTGTGTATATAGTAAGATTTTATTTTATAGTGTTTTTATTTTGTGTATTCATATTTTAGTACGTAAATGTGTATGTGTATATATATATAAGGATGTGTATACATATCTGTATCTTTCTCAGCTGCTGTAGTAACTTAATTTCCCCAATATAGGATCAATAAAGTACTATTCTACTCTATTCTATTCTATTCTACAGAAAACAAGTGTTCTGCAGGTCACAGACTCTGATCCGCTGTAACATCGGCTACTCACATTACTTCACATTTCCATGAACGGCAAATAAAATGACACTGCAGATCTACAATCTGTTTAAACCAAAAACCTCCTGGTTAATCAAAATCCGGAAAGCAGCTGTGAACAACAGAATTGTGTGAACTGTGCAAGTCAGAATTAGTGATGTTGTGTTAGCCGGTAGCATAAACACACCCACCTCGGATCCCGTCCCGCTGCCCAAATGACACGACCACCTTCTCGTCATGGATCTTTAATACAATGTCTAGAGGAAAGCTAAATGTTTTCTCAACTTCGGTTCTGGGGACATAATTGTCATATTGGTAAATGAGCCCCCCAGCCTTGTTGACAACGTACACGCTGAATATCGCCATGTTTCTCCTACAGCGAGCAGCTGACCCGGAAGAGTGTCACGTGACACATCGCATAACTGAACTGGCTTGAGTGTATATTTATATTATATCTCAGGGTTAGTATTTTAGTTTTTATTATTATTATTATTATTATCATTTATTATTATTTTAGTATTTTAATTTAATGTGACGCGGTGGGCGATTGTAGTTTCTTAGCCAGAAAACTACGTTTCCCATGAAAGAATGTAGGCTGAGTAGTCCAAGTGCGCATGCGCATGTCTTTTTTACTGAGCCTTCAACGTGGAACAGCATGGTCTGTGTTTTTTTTCTTGATATCATTAAAATTTCGTATCAATCGTACAAATAGTGTAGTACCATGTATCTTTATTATCGAAAATAACGTGCGTAAACTACTAATTTCTGTTTTTCAAAACGACAGCTTTGGTTCGGTATAGGTGTAGTATTGCTGAAATAGTGTTACAGAAAGCAGTGCATTGTATTCACAAATGTAGCAATGCCAATCTGTGTGTGTGAATTATGAACTGCATGTGTGAGGTGGAACAGACAGAAAAGAACCAATCGTGGTACATTAAAGAATAAATAAATAAATAAAAATCATAAGCTATGAGTAAAAGAATATTTTTCTGCCTTTCACACACTCCACTGCACTAAATCAAATTAATCACCAGTAATTATTCTCAGTCTGTAGTGGAAGATACAGTTGATCAGTGTTCTTTAAGTGCTTACATCAAGATCTGCTCTAAAAAGCATATTGAAACATGACATGATATCACAACAATAAATCTTGTCATATTGCTCAACTCGGCCTAAGATTAAATACAAGTTTGGGTTCTTAATAACTGGCCTGTTCTTGAGTTCGATATTTAGATTTTAGACATTAAATATGCTGTTTCCATAGGACATATTAAAAATGTATATAACATGTCCAGCTTCACTTGCCCTGTGATCAAAAGCAGATTATTTATGAAAGAGGCCGGTAGAGGGTCTGATGAGGTAATGGTGGGCTCACATGGTATGGTGTAATGTTGGGAACACCTTTAAAGTGATTGTAGAAAGAATTGTAAATTATGGCCTGCATGTGCAATGTGTCTATATGATCTATCATTCTATTCATGCATGTTTTGTGCATGCAGCCTCCAAAGCCAGACAAGAACAAGAAAGATGCCGGGAAGTCCAAAAAGGATAAAGACCCAGTCAACAAGTCTGGAGGCAAAGCAAAAAAGAAGGTTTGTTTATTTGTCTGAGTCAGAAAAGTGCCTGAGCACGAGCACCTTCTGTTATTAATGATCAACACTTTTTTTACTTCACTCCATGAGCAGAAGTGGTCCAAGGGAAAGGTGAGGGACAAGCTTAACAATTTGGTGCTCTTCGACAAGGCCACTTACGATAAGCTGAATAAGGAGGTGCCCAACTACAAGCTCATCACTCCTGCGGTTGTGTCTGAGAGGCTAAAGATAAGAGGTTCACTAGCCAGGGCAGCTCTCCTGGAGCTGCTGGGCAAGGGTAAGTCATTGTTGAAATGCATGCATTATTCATTTGATGTGTTTGATCTATCCTTCTCATCATGGTAACACAGTGCAAGCATCGTCTCTTGTAATGTTTGGTGTTGTATTTTAGTATCTGTCTTCCACATTCCCTTTCTTGTTTGTCTAAGTGCAAATAAGTAGACCAAGCTTTGCTTATTGGTCATTTTTCATTCTAGGCATGATCAAGTTGGTCTCCAAGCACAGAGCACAAGTGATCTACACTCGCAATACCAAGGGTGGAGATGAGACAGCTGCTGAGAAGGAGACATAATAAGGTAGACTGGGAAAAACAAGTTCTACTTAACAACACAGGACATTGTTTTAAGATTTGTTGCAAGATGTTTGGAAACTCAAATTGTTTTCTCTTTTTTTTTTTCAAGTTACAGTTCATCTTTTGCTGTTTTGCTGAGTATTGGATGAATGTAAATATTGAGTAATTAAAATGAACTACAGTGGAATCAGATTTGTTTTTTTGGTTTATTTAAAACTAAAACTGATTTGCCTGTTTACAGAATAAAAAGTCAAAGTTTGTTTTTCTAGGGATTAGGTTATGAATCCTGCAAAAATGGTTCTTTGTATTTTCAATGGTGTTTTAATTTGAGAATAAAATTCCTATTCCGTTTTGTATTGTTGTATTGTTTAGTATCGTTTAGTATTTAATGGTCAGGATTAGGGCTGCACGATATATCATTTTTGCATCATAATGACACGCACAATAGTCACATCCAAGAACATGTGATTTACACTCACGCAAATTAATCCAACCACATGTGCTTATGCTGCTTGATACCAATGAAAACAGTGCACGGTTCTTATTCTCGATGATTAATGGAATGAATGGACTCCCATTTAAAGTCTCTTTGATACACAGAGTTCGATGCTGTGAGGGACATGCAGGCTCCGCACGCACAGCAAACCACCAGTCACAGTTATCTCTGATCAATTCATCAACCAATCAAAGAGGGGCTCGGTCCTTCTAGTCACTGACCACAAACTGCGTGAAAATGAACAAGGAATGGGAGAAAAACACAGAAAAGAAAAATTTGGTTGCAAAAAGAATGTCAGTCGTATGGAACTTCAGCTTTGGGTACAGAAAGGATGCTTCTGACCAAATGGAGGGACATAGTCGACAGTGCCTTGGGCAGTGGTGGTCTAGTGGTTAGGACGCTGCCTTTGAGACCTGAAGGTCGCAGGTTTGAGTCCCAGCCGGGCACTACTGAGGTACCCTTGAGCAAGGTACCGTCCCACTACACTGCTCCCCGGGCGCTGTTGATAGCTGCCCTCTGCTCCACGTGTGCACGTGTGATGGGTTAAATGCAGAGGTTGCATTTCTTTGTGGTGCCAGAGTGTGTTCACAATGACAAATAGTCACTTTCACTTCACTTGTTGCCACAACAAAAGGCAGCATGACTAATTTGTTTCATAATTTAAACTGATGCCATTAGGCTCTGTACAACGTGCAAAGTGAGATCGGAAGCAAGGCAAAAGAAAAAAATGCCTTTGCTAATAATACACCATATCATTGATGTAATGCAGTACCATCACACGCCAGCACAACTTTTTACCTTTGTTAAAATTAGCCTGTATTTCCAAAAACCGTGTCCATTGTGAGCAGTGTTTTCACTGCTACTTATTAGCTGAGGCTTCACATGTCAGCTGAAGTTTTAACTTTGACTTTAGAAATAAAGATTTACCATTTAAATACATTTATGAGAGATCTTTTCATGCTACCTACCAAAAATTCCTCTACAGTTTTTTTTCATTTTGTGATGTATATTGCAGAAAAACAAAACATCTCAATATGAGTTTGTTCCAATATTGTGCAGCCGTAGTCAACATACAGTTTTGTGTTTAACTGGCTCTCAGGACTGTGTAGCCAAAAAGAAATGAATACATTGAGTAGCCTATTTTCATATTGTCAGTTAGTGAAAGTGACTTATCTGTCATTGTGAACACACTCAATCACACACCAAGTACACCACAATGAAATGTGACCTCTGCATTTAACCCAGGACACGTGCACACATGGAGCAGAAGACAGCTATGAGAAGTGCCCGGGGAGCGGTGTAGCGGGACAGTACCTTGCTCAAGGGTACCTCATTGGTGTCTAGGGCAGTGGTGGCCTAATGGTTAGGTGGGGACCTGAAGGTCGCAGGTTCAAGTCCCAGCTCAGGCACTACTGAGGTACCCTTGAGCAAGGTACCGTCCCACT
>JBBPDA010000001.1:29985916-29996042 GCA_037974385.1 Arnoldichthys spilopterus | reverse complement strand
TTGCCCTGCGATGGGTTGGCCTCCTGTCCTGGGTGTACCCCGCCTTAGGCCCGCAGTCAGCTGGGACTGGCTCCAGCCTTCCCGTCACCCGGAAACGGGAGAATCGTTTGGAAATGGATGGATGGATGGATGGATGGCATTTTTTTAAAATTACTCAAATTAGAGTTTTTGGGACAGTGCTGGTGTAACAGTTAGGGAGTTGCCCCTGTGACCTGAAGGTCAATGGTTCAAATCCCAGACTGGTACAAGTACCACTAAGGAACCTGTGAGCAAAGTGCTGTCCCCAAGCACTGATCCCTGGGTGGTGCCTACGCCAACTGCTCACTACTGCTACACGAATGCGTTAAATGCAGAGATCATAGTTTATTGTGGTGCACTGTGCGCTGTGCTGTGGTGTGTTCACAATGACAAATAATCACTCACTGCCCTTTTACAAAATAAGTGGTAGATTACTAATATAATTAACTGTGACTGGCTTAATACTTTTCTGCGCTCACTTTTGATGTGTGTGAAAGGAGATTCAGTCACTTCCCGAGAGAAAGAGAGTATCAAGTCAGCCTGTGTGCAGCAACTGGTCTTGAGTGACTAAAACCTCTTCCACTACTACCTCCCCTCTTGGGCGCTTCTATTAATATTCCCTCTGGTTTTAAAAAGACATGTCATTCAGTGACTCTCTCAGTGAGCTGGTCTCGTAGCCCATCAGGAAAGCTCTCTGAAAACACCAGCACACACCAGTTTATTAGAGAAGCAGTAACTTCAGTTGCTGGAGCAGAACTCATGCTTAGAGAGTGAGTCACCAGTGTGTGTGTGTGTGCGAGCCAGTAAAGCAGCAGATAGCACACTCTGAAACTGGATTTTTTTTAAACTCCCCCCCCCCTCCCCTTTTTCCTCTGTCCTGTGGAGAAACCACCTCGCTTTGAGTGTCTAACGGCTCACAACACTCTCAAATGTTCATCGAACTTCATGTACAGCTAAGGGACTGGACTGGGGATTCGGATAGAAGGGGATGCTGAGAGACGCAAAAGGGGGCTAGGCGCTGCTCATGACAATTATCTGGGGCTGATCCAGAATCAGATTTATGAGAGGCAGCTGTTGAGGGCTTGACGGACAGACGCGCACGAGGACTCCAGTGTTACTGCCGCTGCTGCCACACAGAAGCTGTGTTTCCACTGCTGGCTGAAGACGAGGAGTGGGCTGTGTGTCAGTGCACAGCCCAGCAGCAAGGGTAAGCAACTCTTCTGTTTGTCTCTACTGCTTTCACTTAGACTGTGTAAATGCTGTTACATAGTCTGGCTTGACTTACTACAACCTAAAATGTACCTGTTTTTAATCCCTCAGATTAACACTAGTTTGTCTTAGAGCCTTAGGTCTGACAGTGGAAGGGACTTGCACTCCTGAAAAGAGACATTGCCATAAAGGGGGTTTTGTTGGTGCCGTGTCATAGAAAGAACCACTAAAATAAATGATGTGTGACTGTGAAGAACATATTTAAAGTAAAGTAATGGTTCTATATGATTTAAAGGTTTACTAGAACTACACATCCAAGCCAAGAGCCATTTAGGAACTTGTATTTTGAGTCTGGGTAGGTTGTGGTAGAATTTCTCTTTTTCCTGTCTCTTTGGAAAACTTCGATACCATATATGGGAAGCGGAGTGTTTCTGAATAAACTACTGTATACTTACAGTAGACCATAGTTGTCATTCTGTTTTTGTGCACTTCTTATTGTTTGTTTGTCCCGTTTCTATGTGCGTAATTGTAAACACTTTTCTTCAGCTCTCCAGCTCCCTTTAAAATTAGGTGCACAGACCCACGGCCTATTTTTAGCGGAGTTGAGGCATTACTGCACAGTGGAGTTATGCAGACAGCATGATTAGACCATGAGGGGGAAAACTTCATGAAGCTTGTCGTTAACCCTCCACTCCTCTCTACCGGCACTTTTCTAAACTCCTCTGAGGGCTGTTTTTCCCCTCTCATAACAGTGTATCCTCCAGCAAGTCCATTTAGAGTAGAGTAATATCAAACCAATGAAGACTCTACAAGCTCCCATGGTATTCAATCAGGTCAATGTTTGACGCCAAAAGGAGCATGGAATCTCAATTAATGTCAGACCCCAGTGGTTTGGGAAGACAGTGCGTAGTGGTCTGCTGTAATTTCTTAACCTGGCAGCTAAGATGGAAGAAAGGAGAAAGGGAAAGAGCATGAGGAAGGAGGGTTAATGGAAAAGAGTCCTGAGAGAGAGAGGGAGCGAGAGAGAGAAAGAGAGAATGAAACAGAAATAGTAGCAGTTTGTGGCCATATCTTTAAGCTTAGGATGGTATATCAAGTTTTCATATGGAACAAGGCATGTTTTAGAACTTAACAAGCTGCCCCCTTAAAAATAAAGGTCTCAAAAACGGTTCGCTGGAGCGATGCAGTAAAAGACCACTTTAGATTCCTAAAGAACCTTCAATGAATAATTCAAAAAGTTCAAAAAACTACTTTTGTAAATGAGATGGGTGAGTGAAGAACTTTTTAAAAAGTTGAATAATGTGAAACAAAAACTTTTTTAAAAATCTAATCATGAGGTTCTATCATAATGAAAGGGTTTTTCTTTAAAATATACTTCCAAGCCAAGAAGTGTTTATCT
The DNA here is from genome assembly GCA_037974385.1 of Arnoldichthys spilopterus. Classification (NCBI taxonomy): domain Eukaryota; kingdom Metazoa; phylum Chordata; class Actinopteri; order Characiformes; family Lepidarchidae; genus Arnoldichthys; species Arnoldichthys spilopterus. Next base: position 29,993,416 of record JBBPDA010000001.1, on the reverse strand, counting down.
GATCTTTAAAAGTGCCCTCAAGATTCTCAATGAAATATTGTATGTGGATATATCATGTGGATTTAATTTTTGGACTTGGTTCCACATACAAGGGGCGTATCCATGTATTAAGTCCTGCAGGAGAATGTTAGGAAAATGTGAGATTCAGGCCACAAACTCCAAAACCAAGGAATGTTTGGATAATTGGTTGGTCTGGAATTGAAACTTGTGGGTCTGCCTTAGTTTTTTCCATTTACACTGTAGTGCACATGCTGTAGTCTTTAGTGTTGTGTTTGAGGATGTTTGTATGGCTATCACACAATTCTGATCAGTGGAGTTCTTAAGGGCCTGTATCACAGATAATCTAGATTCCTTGTGCTTTTCAAAAAAAAAAGTTTAATGTGGTAAATAAACTCCCTTATATGCCCATATATGAACTTGGAAAAACTGACAGTTTGAATTTACTGTACTTTCTGCCTGTTCAGACCACAGTGGTGCTTTGGAATTTATGAAGCCTTTATAGTTTCCTATATTTATGCATATATATGCCCTAAAGCATCATCATATTTTCACACCTAAAGACCTAAAGTAGACAAAGAGAACCAAATTATTGATAATGGCTTAAATTAATGTTGTCCTGGCCAAGATGCAGCAAAACAGCCTCAAATCATGATACTGTCACCACCATGTTTTGCAGAATGAATAAAGTTCTAATGATAGAATGTAGTGCCTTCTAGTCTCTATTTTAGTCCCATCTGTCCACAAAACATATTTCCAGCAGCCGTCTGGTTTGTTCACATAATCTTTAGCAAACTGTAGTTGGGCCAGCCCTCCTATTCACATCATTGTTGTTTCACTGTTATGCTGAATTTGGACTTATGAACATTCACATTAGGCAATATATTAAGCAATACTTGCTTAGAGGTTACCCTGGGTTCCTTTAAGACCTTCAGAGACAATTACACACCTTGCCCTTGGATTTATCTGTGTTGGTCAAGCACTCAATCAATAATCTTGAATTTTCTATATTCAACAATGCAACATGCAACAAATACACTTCCATAAAGATGTCTTAAAGAACAGACTTCCCTGTTATATATCTTATATATCAGATATCCCTGTTAAAGAAGTGTGCCCATGTCTGATTGTCATCCCATTGACTGGAAATACTTTACTTTCATCTTCAAATTATCTGCTTATCCTGGATGTTCACATACGTTTTGCACTCACAGGTATGAAATGTTGGATCATTTTCCTCAAACAAACAAACAAACAAACAAACAAACAAATAAATAAATAAATAGTCACATATATTTGTCTAATTTGTTTATTTATATTCTCTTCATCCACGTTTAGGACTCAAAAATCATATTTATGCAGAAATATAGAGAATTCAAAAAGGTTCAAAACATTTTGAGCACCATTGTTCATCAGCCTAACACCACCCATTCATAATAAAATTACAATGGGTGTTTCATTCCAGACTGCTTTTTGGAAGACGCACAACATGGGGCCCTCAGCCTTCAGGACAGAGTTCATTTAACCATATCAGTTATAAAGACATAGCAACACGAACAGCCTGTTGAATCCTAATGGTTAAAGAAAGGTTAAAAATATTCGTGTGAAAATTAATCAAGTGTCCTTTTGGTACATAAAACCACTCAAATGTCATAAGAGGACCTAAAAAATTAAATACTAGAAAAATGTAGGATATGGGCCCAACTATATGCTCTGTACTTTATGTTACCTAGAAGGAAAGCACTTCTCTAAATGTGACCAGTTTATTGATTGGCCCATTCCCTGTTAACATCATGAATTATTAGTATTGTGTCAGTTTGAAATCAGGTGTATTCATCACTCTGTGGTATTTAAAGTGTGGGCAATAGATTCCAAAGGAGGTTTGGGTTCTGGTAAGGGGAGATATTCCATATCACCTGGGCCAGTGTGCTGTGTTTCCTGTATTGGATAGAACAGATGCAAATGAGCTGTTTTTCCCCCATACTCGCACCACAGCATTAATCATTCCCTCTACAACATCTCCACCTACAGCAGAATCTGAAGAGAAAGGCAGAATTCAAATGTTGAGGTGCTGGAGAGCCCATTTATGTTGGGAGGAACACTGATAAAGCATCTGTTGCTGTCACAATAGAAATATGGCTTCACAGTCAAGGTTTAGCTGATAAAGAGCAAGATGTTGATTGAGAGGTGCAGAGGAAACGTTCCAGAAGTGAATTCACTTTCGATTTATGCTTCCATATATACATACTTGCCATAAAGTGGCTACTCATAAAAGTGGGACATCACATTTTGCAATTTAAAGGAGGCTTGAAAGTGAAAGTGACTATCTTTGTGAACACGCTCAAGCACCACAGCAAAATGTGACCTCTGCATTTAACCCATCACATGTGCAGCAGGGGCAGGTATTAACAGTGCCTGTGGAGCAGTGTAGTAGGACAGTACCTTGCTCAAGGGTACCTCAGTGCTGCCTGGGCTGGAACTTAAACCTGCGACCTTCGGTTCACAAGGGCACAGTCCTAACCACTAGGCCGTCACTGCCCACAAAAATGAAAGACAGCCAAAAATAGCCAAAATGTTAATAGCTTTGCTTAGACAATTATTTTTCCATATAAATACAGTTCATATGAACTTCAGAATTTCCAGACTGTTTTTTTTTTTTTTTTAAATATGGTTCCATCTTAATTTATCTTTATATCAGGACAAAGGCCTATAGCATGTCTAAACACAAGACAGGACTGTTCAGGCATTCTGCATTCCATTCCATTTACATTTACATTTACAAAATTTGGCAGATGCTCTTATCCAGAGCAACATACATGGGTGCTGTGTAAACTACAAAGAAAACCTGTGCCTCACACCAGTAAACCTAGACTTATGTTAAGAGCTCCTAGTCAACCAAGATTCTACCAGAGCTGAATTCTTACACTGCAAAGACAGTGTAGTAAGCAGAAATGTTGTTAGGTATGTTGGGACATGAAGATATTGTCCTATTGTGGGCAGTGGTGGCCTAGTGGTTAGGACATTGCCCTTTGGACCTAAAGGTTGCAGGTTCAAGTCCTGCCCCAGGCACTACTGAGGTACCCTTGAGCTAGGTACCATCCCATTACACTGCTCCATGTCTTGGAAGTTGCTTTGGATAAAAGCGTCAGCCAAATGAATAAATGTAGGTCAGGGGTGTCCAGCACAGTTTGGCTATTTTTCCTTCTAAAACTCACCTGGTTCAACTCACCTGTTAATTAAGGTTAAGTGAATGTGTTTGAGGAGAGGAACTACCAGGCTGTGCAAGACACCGACCCTCCAGGAATGGGTTAAAACACCTTTGTCCAAGGTGCCTTGTGTAGAGGTAGGTCTTCAGTCATTGTTAGAAGACAGCAAGTGTTTCTGTCAGATCAGACCCTTGTATTTATGGTAGAACAGTTTTCCTTCTTCAAAGTTCCCATTTTATATACATTTCATATACACATTTTATGTGAAAAAAGGATTTTGGGATATATTCAAATTTTCATCTTGCTTCGCTTTCATGTCTGTTCTGAATGAACACAAGAGCTTAAAATCCCAGTGTCACTTTTTCACTTAATTTTGGAACAGCATAACTCATCTAACTGTTGTATGATAGTTCCATCCCCTAAAGCATAAGGTTGCATTATACATGTCACATTTTTTCTTGCTGCTGGTTGGTCCGGGGCCGAATACATGCTTTGTCATGTCAGCAGAGTAATCTCGCTCCTACCAGTGAAGAAATGAAAGACATTTTTACAGCTGTCTTGAGCTTGGGCAATGTAAGTTGCAGCTTTAACCAGGCTGCATTATTAACAACAGTGAAGGATGAGTGGAAAGACAAAGCTATTGGGGTAAATGCTGATGAATAACTCTTATAATAACTACTCATTTTTACATCAGTTGCAGAACAGATGCAAATGTGTTCCAATCACATTTCTTCACATGACTGTGAAATAGTCATTTCATTAGGACATAAGTTATAGTCCATTCATCCATGAAGAAGATTCTGTCCATTAGGATTATCCAGTTCAATAAAATAGCAAAATTTAATGTTTAATATAGTATGTTTAATCAGAACAAGCTGCAGTTTAATAAAGACTTCACCTCATGTTGGCTAGCTTGCATATTATTTTTCTAAAAAGTAATTTTTCACTAAAGTGCCTACACCAGGGGTGCACAACCCCAATCCCAGAGGGCTGGTGTACAGCACAGTTTGGTGATTTCTTGCTCATTATAGTCATATGTAATTTTTTTATTTATTACTTTTTAAAATGTTATATACTTTATTATTCCCTGAGGTGAAACTGGCCTCTGCATTTTACCCATCCAAAGCTTACACACAGTGTGCAGCCACACAGCCACGTTGCACAAGGAGCAGTTGGGGATTAGGTGCCTTGCTCACAGGCACTTCAGTTGTGGGTGTCCTCTGGGTCAGGGAATCGGTCACAAACCTGCTTCTCTAACCTTTAGGCCACAACTGCGTCTAATTGCAAGGTATAGTAGGTGTTGATTATGGGCATTACCAAACTGTGCTTGACACTGACCCCCCAGGACCCCTGCTCTACCCTGAAAGTGTAATATGAAGTGAAAGTGAGTGAAAACGGGTGATTATTTGCCATATGGTACGGTCTGGTATTTGAACCGGCGACCTTTAACTCCATAACCGTTACACCACCACTGCCCAACAAAATTGGGACAAGTTCTTTCTGAGGTGCTGATAGAAATTGCTCATTGTGTCCTTTGACAGCAATAGATTGAACCTAAGATCACAGTTGTTGTATGAATTCTTCTGGCTAAGTGACTTAATATAGCAAAATATGGCAAATATAGCAAAGAATCTGGCTTTGTTTAATATTTATGAATGCATAATTATAAAAGCTACATCCAGTTTCCACACAGTTACTCTGTGTCAATATCACAAAATGTATTAAAAGCCTAATCAAATATGATTTAAAACCTTTGTTTTTTGTGTCCCTCTGCAGATGGTGCGTGAACAGTATGTCACCACTACAGATGACTCTGCTGTCCCAGCATCAGTTACTGAGTACATCTATAAGATTGGCATCTATGGCTGGAGGAAGCGTTGCCTTTATTTGTTTGTCCTGCTCCTCATCATCATCCTGGTGGTGAACCTTGCCCTTACAATTTGGATCCTGAGAGTGATGTGGTTTAATGCAGTAAGACGCTTGCATTTACAAGAATTCTGAATGCACTTTAAACAAACTCAGTCAGGTCCAGAAAATTTTCATTATTGTTACCAGGTTTACATTAATATACATTAAATTGCCCCTTGTATTTAAAGACTAAATTTCCAAATTTAGTTTGAATACTATTCACACCCCAGTCCATGTTGTCTACATATGGGAATTAAGCCAGAAAAGCAGCCTGTTTTAAAAAGATTTTCATGAAAGCCAATGCATTAACATGTATCAACTTTATAATTGATATATTCAGTATACATACACTGTATATGCAGAATTATCTTAAGTAGACCTCAACCTAAATCAGCATGACTAAAATAAAGTAGGATATCAGCCCTTCAGTGATAAGCACTTTTCCATGAAGTAATGATTTTGACAATTTGAGGTTTTCTGAAGACAGTGATGACACTGTGTTCTGTCTGTAGGAAGGCATGGGATACCTCCAGGTTACAGCAGATGGGGTGAGGTTGGAGGGCGAGTCTGAATTCCTTTTCCCAGTCTATGCCCAGGAGATCGACTCCAGAGAGGTATGCAGCCCACCCACTCTTCACTTTGCTACACTCTTGAATAAAGCATGTGCAATTCTCCCATTGAACAGGTCTCTAAACATGATGAAAACATTAATTATATGCATTTTACCACATACTATTTTTAGATTTTCCAGTACTGCTTTGTGCTTTGTCTTACTTTTGCTTTAAAGTATTCTGCAATCTTTGAAAGGCTATGCAAAGTTTGAAAACTGTGGTTAATCACATTACTTGATTTATTATCAAAATTATATTTGCAATGTCATTAATAATGGCAGCCCAACTGCCAAGATGCAAGACATGTCTTTACACTTCTGGAGGTAATAACCAGGAAGTTTGTGGCTTATTTTTTATTGGTCTGAGAATTGTTTGCTGCTTTGGTTATTAGAAGGAGCTCTGTTTCTCTGTCTCACTAAGGTTTATGCACATGCAACATGTACTAAATGAGTATAAAGGTTTGCATATAGGAGGAATATGGAATTATCTAAATGGCAGATTCTGGCCTCACTACAGCTGAGAACGAAGACTAGGTAAATCCTAGGTAAATAGCAATAGAGAAGTTTACTTGTAGCTCCTTCACTTTCATCCCACATCATTTGGTTTGGCAGATGCTATTGCTGCTATAACAGCTGGAAACATTTGTTTTGCTGTTTCTATGGTTAGGATGCTATGGTTAGTTTGGTTCATTTTATTTTTATTATACTTAATTTTTATATAATATACTTTTATTAGGCTTACTTTTATTTATAGTTTAAGTATAATAAAAAAATAAATTAACAAAAAAACTAATTAATTGAAATGGAACAGCAAAGAAACAGCCCAACAACTACGAATTCAATGTAATTGTAATCTGTTTGTTCAATTAAATCTGTGGGTTTTATGACATTTATACGTAGTTAATTCAGTCTGTTTATGAATTTAAGAGTAATTAAATTATTATATATAAATATTTATATTAAATATATAAAGGGCAAATCTCCTACAGTATATTTTTCTCTTCCTGAATTCAATATATGATGCTGGTGTGTGTTTACAGGCTGTAAGTGATTCTTATTCATTCCCTGTAATTCAGTAAAGTAAGTAATGAACTTCAGTTCCTTTAGGTTTCCTATCATTCATGTCAGTTACTCACTTTCTTTCTGAATCTGCTCTTGTCTTAAAGGACTCAGCTCTGTTTGTGCACTCAACTGACAATGTGACTCTCAATGCTCGCAATGCGAATGGTGATGTAACAGGAAGCCTTTCTGTAGGTACGAATGTCACACACTCACACTAAGGTGCATATACAGCATATCTGTGTGTACATTCTACATCGTAAAACGCTGTAAAAAGACCACTGCTTGTCACACGATACAGTTTAAGCTAATTTAAGTCATTAAACTGAGGATAAGGTTAACATTAGTGTTGAGTGTAGGGTTAGGAAACATTAAGGTGAACTAACTAACTGTATTTAAGTTGATGTAGTATATATAGTGGGCTATCAAAACTGTTACCAAAAACACTCAAACTCATCAAATTCTCATTTTTTTATCTCTGATATCTTTATCAGCTGGGCTGTGTACTTCCTCCTCTCAAACTTTAAAAAAAGAGGACTGTAATATAACCAGAATTCGAATTCATGATCTCCTAAATCAGGGTGGCACGGTGGTGCAGTGGTTAGCACTGTCGCCTCACAGTGAGAAGGTCCTGGGTTCGATACACAGGTGCCTTTCTGTGCGGAGTTTGCAAGCTCTCCCTGTGTTCGCGTGGGTTTCCTCCGGGTGCTCCGGTTTCCT
>JBBPDA010000001.1:29957748-29985816 GCA_037974385.1 Arnoldichthys spilopterus | reverse complement strand
GGAAAATTGCCCATAGGTGTGAATGTGTGTATGAATGGTTGTCTGTCTGTGTGTTGCCCTGTGATGGGTTGGCCTCCCGTCCTGGGCTCCAGCTTCCCCGTGACCCGGAAACGGAAGTAGCGGTTGGAAAATGGATGGATGGATGGATCTCCTAAATCAAGCAGTTGACAGTCAAGCTATTCAGGAGTCGAGAAACTGAATAATAAAGAGTGAAAATGCAAAATAGCAAAATTGAAAGACCTGGCTCTTTCAGAACTGTGCTTTTTGTGTGCATTTGTGTCAGTACTAACAGCAAATTTTTGAATTTATAAAGCAACTACCTGAACATCAAGCCCCCATGAGTTTGAAAAAATCCAACACAATAATAAAAGCATTTTTAGTTAATTAAAATAACTAAGCTGTACAGTTGGATACCTTTTAAAGAAATATTGATAAAAGCATATAGTTCATATCCTTCCCTCCTTCCCTCCTTCCTCTTCCTTTTCTTGCCATGTCTCTTCATGTAGCCCTGATGGAATGCACTAGTATCTTGTTCCAATGTCACTCCTGCTAAAAATTTCCTCAAGCCAGAATTTTATCCATCTTGAAGAATGTCTTGGCTTGTCTCCTATTTCATACTTTGCCATCAGTCACCGTTCAGATTTTCTAGAACTCTGTTCTCTCCTCTGCCCATTAGCTTCAGATTGGCCTATTCATGAGACTGAAAGCCCTTAAGCTGAAGAGGCAGAATATAATTACACCTTTACAGAATGACAGAAGGCCTTTAATTAGAAGCAGGACAAATTACTTAATTAATGAAAGTGTTACACTGGACAATAAGGCATTATGATTGGTAATATACAGACACTGTCAATGGCCTATTATAGAATATTCTAATGACCGGATTGGCCCGAGGTGACTTTAGCTGAAGTTCAAGTGCATTCTTCATTACTTCAAAGACAAAGCCACAGTCAGTCAAACACAGAGCACTTTTGTTTAATCTAGTGCAATCTCACCAAAACGTATTCAAGTAAAAGTAATATTAAGTTATAAAATTATATGGATATAATATTGTATAATCGTATAATCATATTTCATTGCAAAATTCTATTCAGTTGTGTGTTATGATAATAACATTTTTGCCTTACCTGTTTGCCTTCTAGGTCCAGAGCATGCCAAGGCCTTCGGGCAGCAGTTGACTGTCAGCTCAAACACAAAGACTCTGTTCTATGCTGATGCAAAGGAAGCTATAGTGGGAACTGGCAAGCTCAGAGTTACAGGTACTGGTGGCTGTTTGGTAGCACACTTGCAAGCAACATATTTAAATCAGTTAACGTCAACTAGACGGCCTGAAATAACCATGTTTAAATATAGTTTAAAATGAATAAAATACTTGCAAATTTTATATTTAGCAGTGAGTTATCCCACACTATTTATAATCTCATAAAAAATGGCATATGGCAAATATAAAAATGACAGTTTGTTAGATGACTGTTTTTACGTGTAAGAGGAGTAAAACTGCAAAGTCTCCAAATCTGTAAACAATTACACCTTATGGTCAATGTAAAGGAGGATGATATCCAACAATATTAAAGATATCAAGAAAAAGATATTAAGCCTAAAGGCCCAAAACAAAAGAAAGGACATTCTGGAGAAACACTATCTATATGATCGTTATCAGTTTAATTTCACTGAATAATAATAATAATAATAAAAATAATAATAACAAAAACAGCAGCAACAATAATAATAATAATAATAATAATAATAATAATATTTATTATTATTATTATTATTATTACAGTTTTTTTTCGCTTTGCTAGATTAGGTCATTTAAATCTTCTTGTGGGCTGCAAAGCTTTTGTGGTTGGTTGTATTGGCAATATATTGTGAAATGCTTGGAACCCCAGGCTTAAAAGATTAGTAGATGGCCTAAAGTGCTTTTGTGGTTGTGGTTTTGTGGTCTTTTATGTTAGTAATGTAAACTGGACTTTCTTTCAATTGTAGCTGATTTTTGTCCTTTATTATAAGAAATATTTGAATAATTCCATTCATTCTAGATGTTAATTTTTACTTTTCATGCACATATTCACCGACTTACTGCTCTTTGTTGCCGTTCTCCTCTCTGTTCAGTCTGCACGCACATGCCCCCTTACTATGGAAATTCAATTAGTCATGAATGGTGTCTGTTGGTAGCCTTCTTATGATGGGGTCACTCATCAGGCCTCCTACTCTTCAATAGAGAACTCGGACTGAATTCACTTTCATAAATAGAGTCTGAAGGCTACCTGGCATCTGGCTCAAAAAGTGGCAGTGGCTGTAATACATTGTACTAATATTATGTGCTGTTCTAAAGGTGTTTTGTGTGCTTTTCTTTGTAGCCCAACATGGTAACTGTGCAAAATTAAAAGAAAGTAGCACTTTTTAATACTTAGCTTTCATGAATCATGTTCACATAGTAGATATATATTAGATGCGTTATAGCAAAGCCCCAGGTCTTAACAGTATCCATCTGATATTTCATGGCGTGCTGTGACACCGCGTTATACATCAACACTGCAAAAGCATCCAAACAGCCCTGAGGTACACAGTCTTTCCTTTCTGCAACTTATCTAAAATAACTGGAGAAACCCTTTAGCTTACCCATGTGGCTAAACAAGGAGCATAATACTAGAAATGAACATAAACTATCAACATGATAAATGGAGTATTTACTTTTCTTTAGTGCTGAACTAGTAATGAATGTGTGTATTAGTACAGCTCTGAACATCAATTATTATAATCAGAATGAAGTGAAAGTGACTATTAGTCATTGTCAACACACTTAAGCACCACAATGAAATGTAACCTCTGCATTTAACCCATCACATGTGCACATGTGGAGCACCAGGCAGCTATCAATAGAGAGGGGAGCAGTGTAGCGGGACGGTACCCTGCTCAAGGGTACCTCAGTAGTCCCCGGGCCAGGACTTGACTCTGCAACCTTCAGGTCCCAAGGGCAGTGTCCTAACCATTAGGCCACCACTGCCCACTGATGTTATATTAAAATTCTGTTGTTCAATATTATTATTACTATTTCTTTTAGAATTTATTATAATTTAAACTTGATCATATATTCATATATATGTTGTGTATTAATCTACATGAGATTAAATCTGCCAACATGTTATTTATGCCCACATTATTCTTTTCCTCTAGGCCCTGAAGGTGCTCATTTTGAACATTCTGTTGAAACTCCTCTGGTCAAAGCAGAGCCTTTGAAAGATCTTAGGTGAGTGTGTGACAGATCATTGTGGATCACCCTATAGAGTTGAATGTATTTTTAAGTTTAGGTAGTTTGCCTGTCATTTAAAGACTATCTGCTGATTTCATGATGGCAGAAAGTAGCAGAGGCTGAGGTTGTTCTTTTTGTTTTTTTGCCTGGAAAAACTGATTGGGCTTCAAGCTGGGTATTAATCAGTAGTGGTGGGCATGCTGGGTGATGACTAAGACCTATTTGACTCATCTAAAAGCCACAGGTGAAATTCTCCTCTGCAAAATGAATCTTTTCTGCCTCTTTTAAGGAACATTTCCCCCAAAATAAACTGCAGAGAACAAGTTGGAATAATTGGTTGGCTTATACCAATATATTTAATTATGCCCTTCAGATCAGTTGATCAGCCAAGAAATATTTGGTGTCTGAAGTTGACTTCTTTTGTCTTGCATTGGAATTGCCAGATTAAGCAGCTTCCAGGCTATGGAAACTTTATAGCACTGAGAAGAACTTTATGCCATTACACACTCCAGTTGATAAGCAAGCTCTAATGATTTGCCTATGTCGTTTCTGACACTGTGGCCTACTGTTATCTATGAAAAAGTATTACTAACTGAACAGTGTGTTCATTTACAGTTGTTGTTTTCAGCGTTTTGCTGCCACCTTGTGTCTGAAATCTGTTGATATTTTCTGTACCTTCACTTTTTCTCTAAGGCTGGAGTCTCCAACCCGGTTTCTGAGTATGGAAGCCCCTAAAGGGGTTCATGTCAAAGCCTTGACAGGGAATGTAGAGGCTCAGTCAAGCTTGGACGTTATTCTGCATTCAACGGAGGGTCTTGTAAGTAAATACATGTCATATAATTTAAATGTCAAGCAAATTTTGTTCAGTTGTAATAGTATTTTAAGTGACCATACCACTGCTTGTATAATTACCTTATTATAGTCAAAGTTACATGCAAATTTTAGCTCTAAAAATATCATGAGTACACAATACAAAATACAAAACTTTGTGCTGAAAATAAAATATCATCTTTAATAACATTGTTAATAATGTATTAGTGTTTTTGTTGTGATGATATAAGTATGGCAAATTTATGCATAAAAATGTTTTTTTATGTAATGCCACAATAGATCCACCAAAATCTAAAGTTTGAGCTATTCATAAAAGTGTTAAGGAACCAAAACTGGTTCTAACACATTATAAGAACCCTTTCTTTGCACCTTTTACTTGTTCTTAAGTCACGCCTAAGATCATACATATCCTACAGCAACCACATTCTTATTGCATGTTTTCTGGGTTACACTGCAGGTGGTTTTAGATGCTGAGTCAATTCGGCTGCCCACCTTACCTGTAGGCAAAGCTAAGACATCGGACGACTCTCAGAGACTGTACAACATGTTCGAGGTGTGTGCGTGTCCAAGTGGCAAGCTGTTCCTCTCCAGAGCTGGTGTATCCTCTACCTGTAGTGAGAGCCAAGAGTGCTGAAGGCCTTTTTTTGAGCAGGAGTGTGATCATCATATCCATGTTGAGATAAGAGGGACATTTTTCTTAGCTGGTGAGAAAAAGCACAATTTTCACAGTTCTTAACGGTAAAAAGAAGAACTTGATCCTCAGGTGGTAAGCTGGACTTCCAGCAGGTTATAGAATAAGCAGCATTAACATCATGAGTGCATGATGTTTTCAGAATTACTGGCATTCATAGCAGCATCTCTCAGTCTCTCATCTTTGCAACAACATTGGTGCTTTGGAATATTTATTTTTCTTTTTTAATATCTTGTTTTTTTTTTAACCAAATTAGGCTGGGCAAAAAAGGGGCTGGTCAACAGCGTACATCCTATGCAATATGATTTTATGGTGCAATAAGCAAAATTTGTGTATTATATGTCACTGCTGTTAAAACAAATATATTTAGCAGAAAAGTACTATGTTTTTTATATGTCAGCTCGAACAAGTCATATGTAAGCCATGTCTGTGGTAGTGGCTAAAGCAGTGTATATCATAAGTGGCTCAGAGGTTAACAGAGCATGTTCTGTTCTGTTACAAATAGAAAACTGAATAAATAATTTGGGCAGTTAATGCTATGGTTGCTTTGTGAGTCTAACTGTGAGATTGATTAACTGATTAACTGATTTGTAACACATTGTGAAATGACTTTTTTTTGTACCTGGACCTAATAGCATCAGTCTAAAGCTGTTTTTTTTTTGGAAAAAATGACCAGTGTCAAAGTAAGAAACACAGAAGGCTTTAATATCACTTTCAAGGCAGCAGTCAATAAAGCCGGTTTCATTCTTTATGTATATCACATGTAATAAAAGATTGAGATTGAATAAATATAGCTATGGCCAACTTCCAGCTTCCATCACACCCAAAACATTATTTAATGTTCCTGATTGGTTTCCGGGCTAAAGTGTAGACACTCTAGGAGTTCCCATGGACAAGGCAATGGGAAATATTTTAATAAGACTGACTTTAAATCCCTTTGTCCACAAAAGCTGCATGTCCAGGTTGAAGCTGCATGTCCAGGTGACACTATTGCTTGAAATGAATGCCTATCCAAAGAGTGAAAACATCTTGGCTGGGATTTTAGTGTGGTTTTGTCATCTAGATTTGATCATGAGAATATCAACTGTAATAACATCGTTTAATGTTCAATTTCAGATTCTGTGTTTGTTTTTGTGTTAATAAATAAAAGGTATTTGACCTTTACCCTGGTGGTCTTTTGCTATGAATGCCGAAACTGTACTGTTCAAATACGTTTTCATGAGGTGTCAAAGATCTCTACACATTTCATTTTTGAAGCTTCATGTTATCAAATGATCTATTAATATGTTTCATTTCTACCAAGATGTTCCATTGCAGCCAGTCATAAAAATCAGCAATGACTTAAAATAATACAAAATGTTTTTAAATAAAGCTGCTTATAAAAAAGCACAACATGAGGGCTAGCCCATCTGGTCCTATCTCACAGATGAGCTACTTTAACACAATGTTAATTCTGGCTATGACAGAAAGTTGCCAGAGCACACAGTGCACTAGAAGTCTGTTAGCAAGCAGGTGATCTACACAATATTAGGCATGTGGGTTTAATGTTATGGCTGTCAAACAGCTTTAGAACAACACCCTTCATTGACAGACCTTACACCCTCTGCTTGCTTGATGACCTGCCCACTGTTCAAAAAGAGCAGGATCTCCAAAGATCCAATAAGAGTTTTTCTACCACTGTGCAACAACACAATAAGATTATATCATTTTCCCAAGAAGAATAAAAATGTCAAATGTTTCTAGCGTTTTATATCCATTCCCACAAAAGGAAAGATGTTCTGCAAAAATGGCAGCCAGCTCTACTACATGACAGTAGACAATCAAATGATTCTCTGGGAATTTATTGGCTCTATGGCACTGTTGACAGGAGATATACGCCAATCAGGATCTGCTGAAAAGATTCAAACCAACAGTTTTCAAAGACGCATAGCTGCGATAAGACATGAAACAGGTATAGAAACACTCTTCTTTAAATAAAGACAAGATGTACAGGTAACAAACCAAAACAATGCTGTAACCAGTGTTTAATTTTAGTCCCCATAATGTTTCTTAAAACAAATAAACAGCAGTAAAAGGAAAAAGATATAGTTTAAACACTGAGCACCATATGAGTAACTATGTTCCTCGTACATGAAAAGACTGGATAATTCTTACACAAGAACAGGGAACATTAGCATATGTATGTATACATACATACATGTCTATAGAATATCTTACCCTTCAAATTATTGCCAACCCTTTGGATATAATTTCATCTTAAATGGAGAAATGAGACAAATCCAGCCTTTAACTGAAATACATTCATCAGAGTATGTTTCCCATTGAATTGCACATGTTTAAATTGACTGGAGAGTGTAGGACCTTTAATTCATGACAAGAGAAAGATAAGAGAACACACATCAAATGTGTTGACTTTCATGAGTCAGGATTTGGCTAAACAAATTAGGGCCACGTGCCCTAAAATGCCCATTTTAACTGTTAGGGAATAATAAGAAAGTGGACATCAACTGCAACTGCCTTAATCTTGCCTGGAAGAAGTCCCAAGCTTATTTTGTCCCCAGTGACCAGGATGGCAATAGATCCAACAGAATCTCCGAGGATCACTGTTTGTGAATTACAAGAAAACGTCAAATCTTGGGGTCACCAAGTCTTTGAACCCACCATCAGCTGCCACCTTCATGACAACAGTTTGGAAGCTATGCCAGAATAAAAGTATTTTCTGTCAGTTAACCACAAATGTAAGCATGTGGAGTTTGTGAAACGCTACTACATCTTTGACCTGAACCATGTTCTATGATCTGATGATACAAAAACTGAGCTTTTTGGCAATAAACACTCAAGGTAGGTTTGGTGTATAAAAAATGACTATAATGAAAATAAGCTTATCATATCTGTAAAATATAGTGAATGTTCTGTGTTGTTTTGGAGCAGTTATTCCTACAAAAGCCCTTGAAATGGGCCCTTGTTAGGGCACATGGCATCAAAGGCTCTAGGAAACAGCAGGATATTTTAAATCTTAATTTGGCCGCCCCACCACAAGCATTTCTCCAAATCAACACAAAAACTGACCACATAATCAAACTTATAACATGGCCATCTCAGTCCCCAGACCTGAAATACATTAAAAACCTCTGGGGTGAGCTGAGCATAAGGTGACCTACAACTCTGGATGATCTTGAGATATTCGGTATAGAGAAATGGTCTCAAGTGCCCTGCTCTGTGTTATCCAACAGCATAAAATGTTATAAAAGACTCTATAAGTGCTGTTACACCAGCAAGGGGAGGTTGAACAAAGCATTTTATTGAGTTTTGCCAATCATTTGCAAGCGTATTTCTTGTTAAAGATAACTGGATTTATTTTTCTCTGAAAACATTTATTTTAGTTGAAGGCTGGATTTTCTTTCAATTTTTTTTTTACCAAAGAACACCATGCTTCTGTATCCCAGATAACTGACTGCATGAGAGGCACAGGTACCTTTTTATAATGGGCCAGAACAAAGTCTTCACATGAAGAAAGGTATCCGTATTGAATGTGCTTCTACATGACATTCAGTCCTACTGTAAAATGGAGTCAAAATCAGCTAAAGAAATGAATATCGAATTTAAACGTATGTTATTTATAGGATGAGCTTCACTTCTTGGGTCCTTTTACACACTGTCTTTGAAACGCTAGTACTGAGCTTTGCCACATATCAAGCACCTTGTGTGTATGCCTGCTAGAAAAGGTATGTTTATGTATTTTTAAGCACAATTCATTGATTTTTTTTTGTCATTCATTACAATCGACAGATCAACACCACGAAGACGTACACACACGTGAAGTCCCAGAGCTCATGGAACAATCAGGTTACTTTTTCATTGTCACTGTAGCTTTGTCTAATCCACAAAGTGTGATACGTTTTACACATTTTACAATATGTGTAAAAGTTTTCACGCCACCAGATTTCAGCGGTAACACAAGCGCTCCTTACTCAACATTTCAGTGCAAATGCATGCTAATTACAATACAGTCAACTGGCTGACTGTGTGAAGAAAAAAATACTTTCCTATAAAAGATGAAGTAAAAAAGCTGCACATTATTTTCATTCATTTTGTACAGGGAAAACAAACTTTGGTTTAAAAAGAAAAATATTGCTATACCTTTTAGCATTATGTACACTTAAATCTAAAAGACGTTTTTGCTAAAAAAAAAAAAGTTACACAGAAATACTTTCAGGCTCAGGCAGCATTTGTTTTGACATGTGTAAGCAAACGTATGCAATAAGCATGGGCATCAGCACCATTGGTGATACCGTGCATAAGCTGCCTGCTGGGTGCATACTGTTGCTTCAGTTAACTCCTGCATTATATTCGTTCATATTGCACATGGCCATTGTTGTTTTTGTTATACAAAAATCTTGATTTTTCTTCATCACCTGTTTTTTTTTTGTTGTTGTTGAAGATTTAGATCTTTTGCTGCACAAATGTCTCTAGTTTGATAATTATGCGAGCTGTACATTCCATTACCCTCAATGCTACTTCAGAAGTGTATCTATCATTAGGAATCTGTGGAAAAGGCAACAGGTCAGGATAGCGGGTTCTCAGGCTGTCAACACCGTAACCTTCCAGGATGTGAA
This sequence comes from Arnoldichthys spilopterus, assembly GCA_037974385.1. Taxonomy (NCBI): domain Eukaryota; kingdom Metazoa; phylum Chordata; class Actinopteri; order Characiformes; family Lepidarchidae; genus Arnoldichthys; species Arnoldichthys spilopterus. The sequence continues at coordinate 29,976,425 of JBBPDA010000001.1, read as the reverse complement.
CATCTTTAGCCAGCCCAGTAAGCTGAGTGTTATATTCTTCCACCTTCTGAGCCAGCGCTGTGGGTTTCACATCTTTGTCTGATTTTCCTCTTACTGCATAGTCAGCAGCAATTAATGCTAACTTGGTGGCCAGATAGCACTTGAAACACACCCACTCGTTGGCATTTTTGTGAAGGTCATTTCTTGCGGCTGAGAAATTGGCTCTTGCCTGCCTTAGCCACCTTCGAGCCTCCACAGGATTGCCAACAGACTTAAACGAGGGTGGCACAAAGAAACGGCTAGAATGTGACGTTCCTGCAGAGCTGGTGAACTGCTCTCGAAAGTGCTGCCTCTCAGACTTATGGCTTGTTGCTTCTTGGTTCCATGATGTGTAAAATCTTTGAAATGAGAACTTTTCTGAATGGAAGCGAGTGGAAGATGTAGAGAAAGTTCTCCTTGATGCTCTGTCTGTGGCCTGTTCTGCCTGTGCTTGCTTCTCCATCCTGCTGATCTCATTTTGTAAGTGTTTAAAGACCTCTGTTGCAATATCAAGGTTTTCTGCATTTTTATCTGGATGCCATTTAAGATACAGCCGTCTTATTATCTTCTTCCTTTCAGTTTCAGGGAGCTTCCAAGCCTGTTCTACAACTGAAGTCACTTCTTTCAGAATTTCAGGTAATGCATTAAGCTTAATCTTTTTTGGAGACAGTTTTGTTGGAGGAGTTATGTGATTTTCTTTGCCAGGAAAAATGGGTGGTACCATTCTGGGGCCTGGGCAGTGACTCCCTGATGGGCTTGTAGGTGTTGGCACACCGTCTCGAATATGGGTACTCTCATCTTGTCTAGAAAATTTATACAGATCAAGGGAACTCACGATTTTGTATTCACTGTATCCTATGTCAATTTGGAAGTATTTACCAAGAAAGCTTGGGTTGTCCTCCTCTTCCCTCTCAACCTCTTGAACAATGATGGCATATGTATAAGTTGGCTGATAAGCCCCTAAAAAATCTCCTCCTTCTGAGTCAACCAGATAGCCAACATATTCTCCAGGATAGAACACATTCAAAGGGTCCATCAGAAGAATATGATGTATCTCTGCAGGTATGGGTGTCCCAGGAAGGGGAAGTTCAAGCTTTGAGGGCTCAGTGGAGTCATACTTGACACCAAGATTGTCCAGCTTTTCTGTGATTCTGTATATGTCATTGCAGCCCAGCATGGCGATTAGATATGAAGTGTCAGAAATCAGATTGTCTGTTGCAGATTTGAGGGTCATTGCAAGAGCAAGAAGAAAATTTATATCCTTGCTGTCTGAATGCTGAATGTAGAGGTGTATAACTGAAGTGCCGTATCTTTTCAGAAAAGCCAGAGTTTCACTCCGGCTATGTGGAATAGGACTGCAGCCTTTCACTCGCAGTGTAGTCTGTAGCTTCTCAAAACAGGACACCTTCAAACCCTCACATAAAGCCTTGCACAGGCGTATTGCTTTTTCCTCATTGACCATGTATGCGTTGTCATTTTCATGCTTCATTATACGTATTAGTCCTGTGATGAACTGTTCAGAGGAAAGCAACAGCTGAAGCCGGCCCTGAAGAGAGCAAAGGGCTCCAAACTGGCACATTTTCTGAGACTCTTCATCAAGTTGCTCCTCCAAGATACTACTTAAAAGTCTGGGCCTTAATTTCTGTGGAAGCAACATAATTAACTTAGTGTGAAAAGCGTGGTCTTTGCCTAGATAACACTGGCTTAGATCAACAAGCATTTGGACCCCAACATTACCCTGGATTCTGCTTTTGTAATGTGGTGCATCATCAAACACCAAACTGTTTGACTTGGCAAGTCGACCATCATGACTTGGCAGGTAAAATGTGTAATCTCTGAGCATCTCTAGGTCCTTGCGGATTTGTACTGGGTCATTCTGCAGACTTTTGAAGAGTCCAGATACTGCTCTTTTAACAGTCCTCATTTCATTTGGGTCAAGCTGTTTGCCTTCTGAACTCCTATATATGCGGCACAACACTTCAACAAATTGTTTTGTTGATACAACATCCTCAGTTCCCAGGACTTTAAACAGCTGGTGAAAGGTGCCAAGTTCAAGTGGAAGTTTGTACAGATATGGCTTGAAGTCCGATTCATTGTCCAGATTTATAACAACCTCTTCGGGTTTTAGAAGTTTCCAACCCTCCTCAACCATAACAAATGCCACTCCCCGTAACTGATAGCGAAACTCACGTTTATCTGCGTTCAGGAATTCATAAGCACTCCTCAAGACTTTGCCTCTTGTTTTGACTGTGTCATCATCCACATTTGTAATGCTACAAATGTTTTTACAGTTGCTAATGACTTTTTCCAAAGGAGGGTCTAAATTGACATTTAAGATTGCCAAAATTTGGTCAAGCTGCTCTTGTCCTGTAAGAGTGCTTCCGTCTTGGTCTTTTATGCTTCCTGGGGTGGCTTTCTCTGGTAGAATAGGGCAAGATGTCCAGAGTAACTGCATGATGTCTGTCTGTTTAAATTTTGGGTTAACTTGAGACCCATTGAAACGAATTAGAGGGAGTGTTCCATTTATTTCTTGATGCTGAGGATGAAGTTTGACAAGTTCTGCCGGTGCACGCTCTGGACACAGGAATGATATCATTGAGAGTTCCTTAAGGAATGCTCCCTCAAACAGATCAGTCCTCTCATTAAAAATGTGATTCAGGAGAACATCGACAATTGTCTGAACCTTTTCGTTGGACCAGTTCTCTGTTTGAGCTTTGATGCTGATCTCTTTTGCAAACTGCAGAACTTGCTGCTGAGACACAATGTATTTTAAACCTATCTTGCGTAGGAATGTAATCCAAGAAGGTAAGAACAATGTTCCATTTTTTGGTTTCAACATTTGTTCAATTTTCCTGAAGAAATCAGGGGGGATGAAAGATTTTGGTGGAAGCATTACTTCAAATACTTTCTCAGTTTGGTCATAGAAGGCTTTTGCAGGTTTTAGTCTGTTTGTTGAGTCATAAATAAATGACAGACTTTCCAGTTTTTCAAAGAGTTGATCTTTGATGTCACACAACTCCTCCATTGCCAATAACCTCTCCTTCAGATAGATGAGATGTTGGATTTTGGCATCATGTGACAAAATGTCAAACTTTGGAAGGAGATGTTTCAGGTAGACTTCTAGATCATCGATTGGGGTGCAACCAAGGAAGGCATAGAGCTCCTTCAGCTGTGGATTGTCAACTAGAAACGTTGAAGATGTAGTATGTGCCCATTTTTCCATGTCAATGGGGGGAATGCTTTTGGTCAGAATATAGCAAGCTCCAAAGTTTGCAGTGCTAATATGACGTCCATTGACAGTCCTGTAGCATGGGAGCAATTTCAGACTTTGTACATCATCTTGGCATAGGCTGACCAAATTAGAGTTGAAATATAACAAGAGTGCTTCAAAGTCTTTTTCTGCCAAGTTTCCTGCTTTAAAAGCTGATGTCTGGATCATGTACTCAAGGGCTCTCAGAATGCTTGCAGGACTGTCTATATTTGCTGTGTGCTGGGCCAGTAGGGGCAAAATAGGATTCTCCTTGGCACATATTTTGTTCACTGCCACCTGCAAACATCCTGCTTTCATTAGGGTGTGGAAGACTTTGTCATTCTGTCCATTGGGGAAAATGGCAGCATGCATCAGACTCAGGGGTAATAAAACATCATATTCTGGCACAACTAACTTGTTGCTGGACACCATGAACTTGATGCCTGGTAGTAGAGCCCAGTCTTTAAGGATGTCCAAAACTGTGTCAAATTTTGGCTTTACCTCTGCCTGGTCATCTTTGATAGCAATAGTCTCACTGATGAAGTGCCATGAACTTTTCAGCCAAGATTCACTTGCATAGTTTTCTCTCCACTTCACAGGGATCCTTGTCCTGTACTCTCGGGGTAGGACAGATCCCAATAATTCTCCAAAGCTGCTTATGTCAAAGACCTTTGCCACACCTGCCTTGAAAAGAATGTTGTTGTATCTCATGTACAGTGTGTGCATGAACAACTCTTTCCTGGGGGAGATTAGTTCATGATGAACAGTCAGGAATTTTGGTCGTTTAGAGTCAAACACTTGCAAAATGTTATCCATTGTCAAAAGCAGTGGCAGGCCCTCTATTTTGATATCATTATCCTCTATGTCTTTGAAGCAATAGTCTACGAGCAGTTTCAAACTGTGGAAGAGTTTAAAGTTAGACTGCTGCAGTCGACAAGGCAACTTTCCAATCTGGCACGATGTGTCGGGAGATGAGAATGTCAACAGGAAGTTTCTGACATCTTCTGGTGTCACATAGCTGACTGGAATACCTGCATCCTCCAGGCAGAAGTATAAGCTAGCTGTTTCATCACAGCTTTGGACTAAGTTAAAGCCAACATCCAGTAGCATGGCCTTCAGCCTGTAGACATTTTCTGCCACAGACTTCCGTGTGGTAATATTGTATTCTGTGTTTTTCAGATGCTGCAACTCATCCTGCAACAAGTTGTCAAAGAACGCTCTGCATTTAGGTGAAGTGGATGTGTTCACCCAGGAAACGTATACAGCTGCATGCATATCAGTGTTGTCCATGTGTGGTGCTCTGACAACAGGCAGAAGTCTTTTCAGGTCTACATGAATGCACTGATAGATTGCCTTTACCAAACAGTACCAGTCTGGTTGAATGTCAAGTCTGTTTACAGGAAAGAAAAACAAAAACTTTCTCAGAATGTCTTTGACAACATGAGTTGGTGTTCCCTGAAGAACTGTCATGGTTGGATCAGGCCCAGGAAAGAGCCTACGTTTCAGCTGTATCAGCAGCTCCACATAAGCAGGAGCTATCAGTGCTGTCATTAGATTATTGTTCCAGTCGCTCCTCACTCCAACTCCATTGTCATCCCTCCATAGGTTTCTTCTGGCTGAATCTAAGGCAAAATGTCCATTCACATGAAAAGGTAGGCCTGTCTCCAGAGACAGGGGAAGAAAGCAGAATGCTCTGTGAGATTTTTTGTAGTTGTGGCTAGTGCACGCTGCCACCCCACCTCGTGGGAAGAGTGTTATGTCCTCGTTTTTGTGAGCTGAAATTACACTCTTAGACACCTTTTCCAAATCAGAGAAGCCAGATCTGTTGCACACCATCCAGGTTGTTGAGTTCCCATCTGAATCTTCAATATCCATTGTGTATGTAATTTGTTGAACTGGGATTTGGGTCAGATGCTTTTTCTTTGTCACACTGTCCACTACAGAAGCATGAAACTGCTTGCGTTTAAGCCGATCACCATCTGTGATTTTTGCTGTCACTGAATACAGTGTTTTCAGTTCTCCTGTCCCATTTTCGATTTCACAAATTGAAATTTTTTCCATGTGGTTCAAGAACATCAGTAACTCTGCACCATCTGTTCGTAATTTATCCAGGAGATTTTGTACCATTCTGTCTGAAGCAGGAACAGAGCTGATCTCTGAAATTTTTGCCATTTCTATGCTGCGTATGGGAAACCTGAACATTGTGCAGCGTTCCAGCTTAAAATAATTTCCCAAGTATAAGTTCAGGACATCGGAAAATTGTGACCTAAAATCAGAATCCAAATCTCTAAACATTCGTCCTGGGCTAACAGATGTTGCTCCAGGTGCATACCGTGCATGTGGATCAAAGATACAAAGAATGTCATTATTTGAGATAAAAGATGGACAGTCAGTGATGTGGTACACTGAATTGAATCCAATACCATACTGTCCAGTTTTCCCAGGGTTCGCCTCTTTTGTCCCTCGGCCAAGATTCTGGATCCCTCGAATATCATCCTCTGTAAATGGCTGATTGTTGTACACACAGAGAGATGGACCTTGCATTGGCACCCATTTGTCATCAAATATTCTGTCGGTTGAATGAGTTCTGGGATCAAAGACAAAGTATATCTCTGTTGCTTTGGCATCATCTGCATTCTGAAGAAGTTCTTTTAGCATCTCCTTCTCTGATGGGTAGGCATTAAGAATGCTCTTGATTCTGCTGGTGAGTTTCTCCTTTTGGCCAAACTCACTTCCAAGAGTGGTGAAACAAATATTGGACGCATACCTTTCCAAGGCTTTGTGACGTTTTGGAACTGCACCTAATTTCACTGCTACCTCTCTTGGGATGTCTCCATGACAATACTTCACAGTTGTATCTCTCACCTTAATCCAAGGGCAGTCATTGTAGCACAATGATTTAGAATGTTGTAAAGTGAGATTGCTGTCAGGCAAGAGTATCTGTCCATAGTTGCTCTGGCAGAACTCCTGACTTTTGTCTCTAATCAAACTCCATATTCCTTCACTAATGATTCTACGACATAGCTGAAAATTTTCCTCAGTGAGAGATCTTCTGCCACATTCATTCTTGATCAGTTCTAGAACAGCTGAGAAATTTTCAACTGTGAAGCCTGGCTGAACGCCAACATTTTCAAAGAGCTCACGGCAACTGTTTCTATACTTGTTAGGAAGCTGGTAAAGATATGGAGCTGCATCAAAGTTCAAGTGAAATGCCACTTTTGATGGATTAACATAAGTGTTTTCTACTAGAACTGAGCAGAAAGATTTCAGCTCTTCCATAATTTCTTCCTTCGCAGGTTTAGACTGCATCATCTCTTCATGTAGGTATTTGTAACAAGCATTCGTTATGTTTTCTTGATACAGTGTGACACCATCAAATGATTTAGAGAGTTCTTTGAGCTGGCTTATGACTAACCCAACATCTGGCTTTCTAATCAGCCCGAGAAAGTCTTTCACAGCTAGAGAAATGGGGCCACACCCTTTAAAAGATGGGGAGCTTTCATTCAGAATTGGCTTCATCAAGCACACAGTGTCCTGATGATCTGTTGTGAACAGTTCTGTTGCAGAAAACATTGTTGACTGAGGAAAATTATTTCCATGCCAAGGGAGTGAAAAGCCAGCAGGCTTTGTCAAAAACGGAAGGAACTTGATCTCTTGTAATTTTTCAACATATTCATTTCCTCTTGGGTCTCTCATTTTCAGTTTTTCATCAATGAGACTAAGCAGTATACTGCTCCTGTGACATGCGGCTACATGATCTGTTTCATTAAGTGTGATAACAGACTCAGCCCGTTCAGTTAGGTCCTCCCATGAGAGGTCATCTTTCACCATACCTAACTGTACCAACTTCACTAAGCATACTGGATTCAGGTAGTCTTTCAAACTTCCTTCAGGGAACCGTCCATCATCACTGTTGTACAGTTTGGCAACTCTTCCTTCTGGATGTATGAGTCGAGATGGAAGAACAAGTCTGTTTGATGGCCCTGAACATGGAACACATGGAGTTTCTCTCAGTATAGCTGAAAAGTCCTCCAGTTTTTCATTGAGGACATAGTTCATCAGGGGGTCACGAAGGTCTTGGTCAATGTCTTGTATATGTGGAAAGAACACATCTGAGAAGAACTGTCTCTCTGTTAGTGTGTTCTGCATCAATTTCCCTTTACAGCCAGCATCATCAAAGCCTTCTTTTACCCAGTCTGGCAGCTCAACAGCACAGAGGTCTTGAGAGCCACACTTTTTGAGGTATTTCATAAATATTTTGAAAGCAGCAGGTCCAACATCGGTTCTGCAGAGCAAGGAGTCATCCAAAAACCTGACATACTTGATTGACACCCAGTTTTTGCCATCTGAGAAAACTTTTGCATTATCATCATCTCCACCTTTGGCAATTTCTTGATATACTCCTTGGCATATCAAGTTAAAGTCATCATGTACAACACCAGGGTCAGGCCAGGCTGCGTAATAGTTATAGTCAAGGAGTTCTCCATTTTCTGACATAGTTCGTAGCATACTAAGTGCAGCCAAGTATGCCTGGACAATGACGTGCCTCATGAAAATTGAGTTCCATTCTCCTTTTGTGTCTGTTTTCCAAATTTCTTTACGGTTGGAGGTAACTGCAAAACATCCATTTATGTGTACAGGTAGTCCAGTTTTTATTCGCAGAGGTAAGTAGCAGAACACCTCACCGATAGGGCTTGCATTTGTTTTCACGGTCCATGTTCGATTTTCTTCCTCAGAGAGCAGAACTGCTACACCTCCACATGGGACCAGTCCCAGTCGCTTTCCACTTTCACTTAAGGAAAATTTCAAAGCTTCTGTTACATCCATACATGAACAAATAAGCCAGTTTGTGTTTTCCACACTCTTTTGAGGCATTTCATCAGTGATTCTCTTGGTTTGAGAGCCTTTAGCTGCCAGCTCAAAGTAAGAAGATGGATCCTCTTCAGAACCTCTAAAAAGGGGGGACTGTAAATCAAGAATTCGCCTGAATACATTGTGGAACTCTTCTACAACAATCCTAATGATGCAGCCAGACTTAGGAATATCAGCTGGTACTCTGTTTGAGGCTGCAACTTTCTTCATGACTTTGGCTGCAGATTTCAGAATACTGAGGGGACCATAAGCGGCTTTGGAAGACCATACACTCTTGTTAATTGTGACCACATCTTGTGCAGCAGCAGGATTCGACTCCTCAGATTTCAAATACTTCAAGACCATTGTGCCAACATGCTGTGTGAAAAGAATCAATCGATGGCCACAGATGCTAAATTCATCAACTAGTGAATAGATATCTGTGGTGTTATAGTAGATGCTGCTTATTTCACTTACTGCTGCTTCTTGTTCTGTTCTGAAAGGTAGCCTGAAGAGTGTTCCATCATATTTGTAAGGAGACTCCTGCGACAGAGGAAGCTGACAGTTGAAGACATTAATGAACAGTCTGAACTGGTTAGGAAACTTCCTTAGCCTTTTCTGCTGTTTACTCCAGTTGATCTTAATGCCAGGGTTTGATTTGTCTCTGATGTGTTTGCTGATATGATTGATGTTAGGATCAAACATGATCATAAATTCTCTGCTCATGATAATGGGTATGTCAGTCACATGATAAACAGAATTGAAGCCTAACCCAAATTTGCCTACTTTGTCTGCCTCGCATCTTTTCATGGATCCGCCTAATCGGGTTATATTCAGGAAGTCTGTGTCAGAGAAAACAGAGTTGTTGAAAGACCACAAGGATGGACCATGGGAAATAATCATTCCAGGGTCCAGTAAGTTTTCTCGTATATCAAGATTCTTTCTCATGTCAATCAGGAAGCTGCATTCAGTAGCATTTGCATCATCAGCGTTCTGCAGGAGCTCTTTGAAGATATCTGCAACGGATGGGTATTCCTCAAGAATATTTTTTATTCTTACAGTTAGTGGTTCTCGCTGACCGGACTGTTCAAAGCCAAGGTTCTCTGGGTTTATAAGTCTTGTGCTTAAACAAGGAACTCTTAACCACTCTGCAGTTTTCATGGGAATGTCATCATGTACAAGGATGATGGGCTCAGAGGTATCATCAAGCAAATCATTTAGATCATCAACTTTGATGTCACAGTAAGTGCATTCATGAATGGGCTTCATGACCAATTTGCTTGGATCTTTGTAGCAAAAAATTGGAACATGCATGTCAAGATCCACTGCTATTTGATTGTTGTAGAGCCATCGTAAGATGTTTATCAAGAGCAGGAGATTATGTTTGCTTTCTTCTTTGGACATTTCCTGTTCACTCCTTTCTTGAATTGTTTTAACTACCTCAAACACATGGTTGGGAACAACTTCATCAATAGAACCACAGAATTTGAAAAGTTGGTGGAACTTTGCAATAGTCTTTGGCAATGAGTACAAGTAGGGCTGAAGATCCAGATCTGGTACAGGTTTCAGGACAGTATGCCCAGGAGATGCAAATGTTTTGCCTGTCCAAACCCAGTCAAAAGGCAAAGACTTCACTGCTTCTCTTGCATTCTCTAACTGAGCTTGCATGAAGTCATATATTTCAAAAAGTATCTGCTGGAACTGATACCAATCTTCTGTGGTAAATGCTTGGGATCTGTGCCAGTCATTTACTGCTTTCAAATGCTGAAGTACTTGGTCCACTTGAGGATCAATAGATAATTTCAGAGCTTTTTTCATGCCAGCAGATGTTCTTTCCACCAGCGCTACTGAAGAACCAACAAGCACGGCATGAGATATATCACACATTTCAGAGAGAGAAGAAATGTTGCAAGAGTCTCCCTTCCAGGCAAGAGACTTGGGGTAATTTAAAGGTCTGTCTTTGCAAACAGGTACCCATTTCAAGTTCTGCAGGGATGTCTGAGCCTCTGAAGATTTAATCAATTTGGTTTGTTTGTTTAAGATATTAAGAAGAGTTTTAGCCTTTTTCAGAACTGAATCCCATTCTGGCATAGGATCTCCCTGTAAGTCTTCAATTTTTTGGGCAACCTGAAGTACATCTTTCTCAGTAAGCTGCACCTCATTCTTGAGCCCTAACTGCCTGAGAGAATGGAGAACATCAGGAGATGACATGTATGTGTTTGCTGGAAATCTTGTCTTTTCTTCCATGTAGAAGAGATTTTGCAGTATTTCCAGTTCTGGATCAAAGAAGTCTGTTGCAGCGAGTGGTTTTGCTGAGGATGAATACATAAATTTCAGAGAGGAAAGCCAAGTGATCACGGCTTTGTTTTCATTCTTGAGAAATGACAAATGAGTAAGGGCCCAAAGCATGATCTGTTTCACTTCCTCCTTGGTGTAGAACCCATTCTCAATGTCATGAATAATCACCTTCAGACATTCAGTGCTTTTAACCTGATCCACATTTAACAGCCCGATGAGACGAATAGTTGCCTCATCGCTGCTGTCAACTATATTGATAGACAACTTAACATCTGGAGGATGCTTGGCAGTATGGTGCAATGCTTTGGCTCCTTTCAGAGGGGCAAAGGATGGGGTGCCTTTTTCAGAATATTGCCCCACTTTCACAAATATGGGGAGCTCTTGAATTATGCGTTTCTCCTTGTCAGTGACATCTGTAAGTCCAGCCAAGAAGCTTCTGAGGGCAGTCTTTTGTTTGACGGAAACAGCGGACACTTGACTAACCATTCTCTGGGATGAGGCCCTGTCCATAATTTGTAGTAGGACACTTGGAGACAGCTGATGAATGTAATTTTTCAGTAGTGGGTGTTGCAAACATGGATCCATTTTTCTTAAGACAACCCCTCCCACCTTTTTGATTACTTCAATTAGGACCTCTGAGATAGTGCCCTCTTCCTCATTTACAATAATGATGGGAGACGGTGTCTTGAGGCGCAAAAGATCCAAAGATTCTATGCTGTCATTCAGCGGCACATTTGGAATCAAAGGCATTTCTTCAAAGGTACTAAGGTCATCAGCAAAATTAATGTAGAGATGTTTCCACACTCTTCGAATCCAAGATACTGAGGGATGCCTTCTCTCTTGATCACCAGGGTTCCACTGTACAGCAAAGTCTCTGGAAGGCCAGGCTGTTGTAAGGATTTCCTTTATAAGACGTGCTGACCTCTCTGGAGTTAGAACCTGAACCTGAGTGCAGGGTCTTCCTGTAAAACAAAATCAAGAAAAATTAGTCATGTTTGTTTTTTTAAAACACTGCAGAAAGTAATGCTCATTTAGCCCTTGGAAATATTTTCTGTGCAATGCTGGTTTAATATCAATCCTTGAGCTTTTGTTACAAAACAGAAGAAATAAATCACATCCCACTACTTAATTTTCACACATATATTGACTTGATAAATTATGAATTATGTTTTTACACATTTAGGGTCACATGCAGGGTCTTCCTGTAAAACAAAATCAAGAAAAATTAGTCATGTTTGTTTTTTTAAAACACTGCAGAAAGTAATGCTCATTTAGCCCTTGGAAATATTTTCTGTGCAATGCTGGTTTAATATCAATCCTTGAGCTTTTGTTACAAAACAGAAGAAATAAATCACATCCCACTACTTAATTTTCACACATATATTGACTTGATAAATTATGAATTATGTTTTTACACATTTAGGCCCTGTTCACACGGACGTCTGAATGGAGCATTTTTCTGTTGGTTGTGGCCTCAGGTGAGTGTGGATCAGATGCCGAACATCCACACGGGCTTCCAGGACATTAGTTTAGCGCTCAGGAGGACTACATCCATCTCATGATTCTTCAGAGTGTGATCCCAGTAGCGGTGACGATATTTACGCCATATCAGGAAGATATTGAACGCATAATCAAGGTTAAGGTCTAATAAAGCAAATGATCAAACCACACCCCCCCACACCCCCACCCCAGGTTACATATAAAATCAAATTCCAGGCAGCAGGTTGGGGTTAATCAGAAGGAAACGAATGCGAAGGTAACGTTAAACTAAAGTCAATAAAACCCTGCAACAAAATGCCTAGCTCCCTCAGAGTGCATTCATTTATACAATTCGAACGCCCGTGTGAACTAGGCCTTAAGTATTATGATAAGGTCCATTCTCATGGGGTACTGGCTTTTAATTATCCATAAATAAGTGTGATGTTGTTCAAAATATATTTCAAACATACAATTTATTTTACAATTCCTGTAAACAAGCAGGTTTTCATAAACTTGCAGTACACAAACTGTAGGAATGTTTAAAAGTAAAGGAAGCATGTGAAAATGGTGGACCTAAGGCAATGTTTGCTAATCTAGTCTTCTGGGACCCCTGGAGTCCCCATGCATTCAGTGTTTGTTATTGCTGAATGCAGGTAAGCTATGAGTTGGGGCTGTAGACCAGACTAAACTGGGAGAAGCTGAGTGAGGCTAATAAAACAAAATTGTCTTCTTTGGGCTCAATTAGTTATTTTTTTAGAATGAGCAGCCTCAGTGCAGCACTGATAATACAGTACATTCATAATGCAGTGTTTTAACATCTAATATGTATCAATAGAAGAGTTTCTGGGCTAAGTGAGCAAGAGTTAAAATAGTTGAAAAATATTGAGACAAATAATACTGACAAATGTAATAAAACACACAAATGTAGGTTAAATGCTTCCTTCACTTTAAAGATGAATCTGAGCATAGAAAATCATAAAATCATATAACTTCATATTATATTTTGAAAAACAAAATGCAATCACAGAACAAAATGTCAAATCACAAGATATAGAGATTGTGGATATCTGTAACATCCACAACATTAAAAAAGTCTCACAATGAACTTTGCTGACATGCTTTACATGCTGTAAACACACAAAACTGGTCTCAAAGATGTTAAGACTGAACTGTTTCAATATGTTATTTTTCTCAATTCTTTGCTTCCTTTTTATCAAATCTAAAATTCTTGTCAGTATGAGAGTTTTACAGTGTGTTGAGCGACAGCTTTTACTTTGAGGTATGCACTAAATTTGGCCTGGTTGGACATTTATTCACAATTTTGATAGTCATTACATAGCAGATTCGGTTAGTGTTTTGTCAATAAATTATTAGTTTATAAAATGTTGCATGGCAAACACATTGATTATTAAAATGGTGATCTTTCAAAGAGGAGAATGCCTTCCCCACCTCTACAGGCATGACAGAATGCAGAGTACTTACCTGAGCAACCCCAAAGATACTGCTGAACTGGGATTCAAGTTCAAAACCAGGATCAAGGTGAAAAACAATTAGTTACATAAATAAGTAGTAAATGTACTAACATGGCATGATTACATCAAACAAAAACTGTTTATAAATTGATTTTTTATTTAGTTTGTAATCTTTAATAAGTTGAGAAGTGACTAGTTACACTAACTCAAGCAAGATTTTGATGAATTTATGATCCATCCTTCTTATTGCCAAATGATATTCATTTTAAATGTAAATGAGAATTTCTGAAACAAATTTTTTTTTTAGGTGTCTACATAAGCTCCTAGTATTACTGGAAATGTCACTCCTTGTTTGGAAATGTTGCATTTATTCCAGTGTTGTGGACCTCTAAGAAGAGAATTATCCTTTTGTGGTGACTTCTTTCATTTAGATGAGGAAAAAATGTTTGCAATTATCTCTGCCAAATTTCATGTGTTTGCAAATCAGATTTGTAGAGATATTTACACTAAACTAATTTTCCAGACCAGTAACAAATAAAGAAAAACAAGGAACAAAATATAAGACACGCAGCAACAACTGTGAATCTGAAAAGGCACAGATTATGCTACACTGGTGACAGGTTCTATACTAATTTGCAACAACTCACACCTCTTGGCTTTTGTGGTTTCTCATTTTAATATAAAACAAAAGTACATCAAGACAGCACCTTCAGCTTTTCTGCCTGTGCTGACACACACAATGCTTATCCTGGTTCCATTCTACCACTGACCTGCACGCTTTACAGATTCTCTTGCTCCCAGTAATTAACAAGCCCTTCCTAAAGTGAACTCGTGAATATGGATTTACCTCTGCTTACAACACTGTAACTAATGATTTAAATATTGCATACTCAAAATACTTGCTTTACAGTCATGTCAGCAATAGCTTGGACAGAAATGTAATAGGATTCTGATCATGTGGCCTGAAAGAGAGTCTTCCAGTGGTAAATGCAATGTTAAATATTCCCTGTGAACACAGGGCTTCGCTTCAAGCCCATAATGGAACAATGCATGTGGTCTTACTTTTTGTGTACTTACCTCTGCTTCTGGCTGCTTCTTTCAGGGTATTCATCACTTGTGGGGAAATGCTTTCCAGTATGAATCTTCCTTCTAAACCTGGATAAAGGGACCTATTGAGGAAATATGTATTTGATTGTATTGGTGGTTTAAACCCCAAAGACAATATGACATTCTAATGTAATGGAAATTGATTTGTGCACATTAACCTTTATATATACATCAAGTATTTGTGTGATATGAATATGCATTAAGTTGGTCATCACATTTCTGCTATGTTTTTAATAGTAATGCACTATGCTAAGAATGCAACAGTCAGTTAAAACACCATACCTTGGGTACTCTTCAGAGGCAATATACACAGCATCCTTGTCACTCACAGAGGAGGAAAATGCAACAAAAGTCTCATTTTGCAAAGGCAGCAGCTCCAGTCCAATGAGGTCATTGTAACATGCATCACTGAGGATAAACTCAAGCAGAGATAGTTTCTCCTGGGAGGGCCCTTTGTGCCTATTTTTCCTTAGTGTCTGTCGAACAAAAGAAGGGGTCACTTTCTTTAGGCTGTCCGGTTTGGTGATAAATGTAGTTAGGATCGAAGCAATGGTGGCTGGCACTTGAGCCAATGTCATCCCTGAGCTCTGGAGGTATTTGATTACTGTCTCTGTGCTGTCATTTGTGGAACTTAGCTCTGAAAACACAGTGTCATCCATTTGGACCCAAGTGCTGCTGAGGGAATAGATGACCGGCTGCTGGAGCAAGTCATGGAACAGGGGCTCGAGAACAGGCCTCCAGTGTGAACGAACCTTGTTTGGGTCAGGCCAAGCTCCATAAATGCCTCTGGGTGAAAGGGGGAAATCTTGGTCCTTCTTGGTCTGAATACGCCTAATTGTCTCCATGATGAGTGTGTAGTAAGCTCTTGGGATGACTGTAACAATGAGGAGATCATTCCAAAGGGCTGCTGGGTCCCTCCACTGGTCCACCTCACGCCATTTGATGCTCCTGCGGTTGTCGGTCAGGCCAAAGAAGCCACTGACATGCACTGGTAACCCGGTCATACTTTCCTCTCCCATTGGAAGCGGAAGGAAACAGAATGCCCGGCCTGAAAAGCTGGAAATTGCACCCTTGTCCTCATCAAGAAGAGTCAGTGGCAAAGCTATGCCAATGGTGGGGATAAACTTTAAATCATCTGCAAGGGAGTCCAGTTCACCACACATACCTCGCCCTCCAACACCATTACAAACTAGCCAAGTAGTCTTCTGGCTCTCCTTGGCAGTTTCATCTTGTACTTCAATGGTGAGCTGGTACGTGGCGCAGGTGACTGAATCACTTGGTACACCATTGTTGTAGCTGTCTATGGCCAAGCCCAGAGTTTTTAGAGAGTTAGGTCTCTCAAGCTTGTGTCCATAGCTCTCGCCTGCGGTGACCTGGAAAAGCATCCGTTCAGTTCCATCCGACTCACGCACATGCAGAGAGACTTTCTGTACACTCTTCAGGAAGAGCAGCACTGTGTCAGCATCAGCCTTGAAGGATTCAAACAGCTCTAGAACTTTCTCTTTATTGTAGATGTTGCTGCTCAACTGCGAAGGTTTCATGCGGAGGGGAAAGCGAAAAAGCGTTCCTGAAAAGTGGCCATCCTTAATATTCTTCTCTGAGCTGCCGAACAGGCCGAAGAATGGAGCAAATTGGTCATTGAGCTCCATGATTTCCTTAATATCTGACTTCAAGTTCCAGCACTGACCAGACTCATGAACACCAAACAGCATCTGATGAGGGTCCAGCATTCCAATTTGATCCCCACTGAATATGCTTGGAACATCTGGAAAAGACATATTGGAGAGTAAAATGCAGAAAACACAAAAGTATAATCCTTACCGATACACAAAGCTGCTCAGATCTGCTCAATCATCTTTAAATGTGCCATATTCTATGTTTTATTTGCAATAAGAACACTGCTGTCATCTATACTATAAAGAACTTGGTCACTCCCATTACCTGTTATGTGGTAAACAGAGTTGAATCCAATGCCAAAGCGTCCAACTTTCAAAGGGTCCTCTCTTTTCCTGCTTCTCGCAATCTCTTGAATCCCATTCCAGTCCTCTGCTGTAAAAACTGCATCGTTGTATACATACAAGCCTGTTCCTGAGACACAATCATAGTTAAGTTGCATGATGTACTTAGTACAGTTAAAACTTGAACAAAGACAAAAGTCTATATACTCTTTCAGATACATTTTCAGTATATCACATATGTACATGAAAAAAACCTCCTGGAATGTAAATTGTAGAATGTACAATATAAGTAAAGAGTATTTACACTGTTTATACCATTTATATTAGTCTGTAGGCCATGACATTTTGACATAGTGTAAGCAGCAACTGAAATTTCCAAATTATTTAAAAAAATTAAAATGTCAGTAATGGAGATATAAGATCTGACAATCTGACAGTGATGATCGCCATCGTTGCAAAAAAACCATCTGCAAATAAGTCATTTTTTTATACAGATTTAATCTGTATCTTTTACCTTGATACTGGGCCATATCAGGTGACCACAGTGACTCCACTCCATATTCAGTCTCATCATACAAAAACCTAACCTCTGTCGCTCCTGCGTCCTCTGCATTCTGAATCAGCTCCTGCAAAATGAAGGCATAACATTGGCCAAGTTTGTGTATAGATACCAGTCTCCTGTTCAGATGTGGTTCATGAGAGTAAATATGGAACAAAAAACATGTTTTCTCCTGCATCGTCAAGGTGTAAGTACGAGCATCTGTTCAGAGGCAATGACCTCTTGCTTCAGTTTTTGCCTTGTACACCTTCTGTATTACATTTAACAATACTTTTAAATGGGGTCTTAGAAAGGATGACCTTACTAGATAACAAGCATATACTGTCACTGAAGCAGAGTATTTTTAGATATGAACATACTACCAAAGGAACAAAGTTATAGTGTTCTTCCTAGACCTTTTTAGTGCTGTAAAATAATTAGTCTCCAGAAACTGTACAGAACAATATAAAAAACAGCAGCTTGTTACATTATAAGAACATTCTTTAATTTTTATTTATTTCTATCATCCCCTTGTTAGTCATGGCCAATCACTATCTGCTCTCTAGTCCTCCACTGCTAAACAACAAATACCAAGACAAGACACATCTTTTTGAGCTGTGGGTCAAACATCATTGTAGGATGGCACTTACTGCTAAATCTGTAAATGTGATATAAGGGGCACCAAAGTTTGGCTAGCATTGCCCTGTACCAATCTGAAGATCTAGGATGTAGGCCATTCTCTCAATCCCAATCCCAAATGGCTGTGGGATTGCTGAAAATCAAAATCAGCTCCCAGCAACAGAAAGCACACTTGTCAGCCCTTTGTGCAAATTAAGTTCTCCATAGGAATCATTTCTAGTGTCTGGTAAAACCAACTAAAAAATAAAAACTTCAAAGAACAACAAACTATACTACACACAAACCCCATTTCTGGAACATTTGGGGTAATTTTATAAAATGTAATAAAAACAATAATAATGAAATAATAATTTGTTATTTCACTGACAAAAGTACAAAGAAAAGATTTCCAGTCTTTTTACTGAGCAAATTTGTAAATATAAATACCTACAACACACTCAAAAAAGTTGGCACAGTGGCATCACTGTGTTACATCATCTTAACATTTAATTAAACTTTTCAATCATTTGGGAACTGAGGACACTAATTGTTGCAGTTTTGCAGAATCCATACAGGCGCATGAACCAACAGTTTGTAGTCACCTACAAATTCAAAAGGAGGCAAATTTGGACTTCCTTCATGTCACATACACTAAGTGTCTATGAAGCCACACTGTAGTACAACATGCAGAATGAGGCCTGGCACTGTCTGCTGAAACAGCTATAGGATTCCCAGGAAAAGACACTACCTTGATGGCAGCATAACTTCATACACATACAAGTTGCTGCTGGTGTGGGCATTGATGCACCTCTTAACATGACAGCTTTTCACTTTCTGAATGACCTACTCTTTGTGTAATAGAGTTTCAGGTTGCATTTCTTGATGCAGTGGTAGACTGTGTTAAGTGACAATGATTTTTCCAAGTACTCCTAAGCCCATGTGACTATATTTATCACAGTAGAAGTTTCACAGGAACAGTTTCTCATGCAAATGTTCAAAAGTGATTCCCCAACATGATAGATAGATAGATAGATAGATAGATAGATAGATAGATAGATAGATAGATAGATAGATAGATAGATAGATAG
>JBBPDA010000001.1:29934348-29949739 GCA_037974385.1 Arnoldichthys spilopterus | reverse complement strand
CTACACAACTAACAACATAAAGTGCATTGTGTGCAAGGATGTGCAAACGTTGCAGGACAGTGCAAGACAGTGCAAAACAAGACAGTGCAACAGTGGCAGTTATGGGACCACCAGGTGTGAGGTAGAGCTTTTTTTTTTTTGAGTAATAAATATAGTTAGGATTATTAAAGTGAGTGTGTGCTGATAGTCCCTGAGTGTTTAGGAGTCTCAGGGACTATCAGCACACACTAACTTTAATAATCTTAACTATATTTATTATCCTGACTCTTATCAGTAAAAGGTGCAAAACCCAACAACTGTCATGGGATTGGGAGGTGCATCCGTGCCTACGGTATTGGTGTAAAGGTCCCATTGATGCAGAGGCATGTTTTGGCATTTTAGAGAGACACATTCTGCCATCAGGTCAGTGTCTTTTCCAGAGAACTCCAAGGTTATTTTAACATGAAAAATCAAGGTCATATTCTGTACATGCTACATCAGTGTGGCCTCATAGATACAGAGCGTTTGTACTTAACTGGCCTGCCAACCGTTCAGATCTGTCTCCTACTGAAAATCCAAGACAATGGCCACCATGGACTGTTACAAACATATTCAATCATGTGAACTTTGTATTTACCTGACTAAAGTAGAAAGAAAAGATTTGTAATAGTTTTACTTTCCAACTTAATTGTATTTTGTAAATATATAAAAATATAGAATTTGATAGCTGCAACACAACAACTGTTGGGACAGAGTTAACATAAGATTGAAGGTGATGTAACACAATGGTAAACATACCTCTGCAGCTTTTGTTAAGTATGTTGCCATCAAATACTGAATTTGTTTATATTTAAGTTGGTCAGTAAAACTATTGAGCATGTTTTTCTTCTACTTTTGCCAATTAAATAAAGTTTCAGGTGAATTAACATCACAGGTTTTTGTTTTTATTGGATTCTGAAAAATGTCCTAACCCTTCTGGAAACTTGATGATTCCTCATTCCACATTCACCTAGTCTGTTTTGATTTGCCATGTGTTTTTGTCCTTGTGTTTACACCTAAGCCCCGCCTATGTCCTGCCCCTTGTTTCTAGTTTATCTGTCCTTTGTTCCTTGTCTCCTCCCTTGGCCAGGTGTTCAGTGTCCCATGTTAGTATTTAAGCCCTTGCATCCCGGTCATCTTTGTTGGATCCCTGTAGCCTATAAATGTCCTGTTGAGAGTCTTGTGTGTTTATCTAGCTATGGTCAGGTCCAGAATTTGAGAATCTCTTTGGGAACACTTTAAACCAGAGGACTGCGGTTCTGTAGGATTGAAGTACAGCATATGTGGGCAGTGGGGGCTTAGTAGTTAGGACACTGCCCTTGTGAACCAAAGGTTGCAGTTTCAACTCCCAGCCTGGGCACCACTGAGGTGTCCTTGAGTACTGTCCCGCTACACTGCTCCCCGGGTGCTGTTAATAGCTGCCTGCTGCTCCACATGTGCACGTGTGATGGGTTAAATGAAGAGGTCACGTTTTGTGGTGCTTGAGTGTGTTCACCATGACAGTCTTTTTCTTCACTGATAATAGTTCTGTGCTTTCAATCTGGAATAGGCTGTTAACTGAAATAAAAACAAATAAAACTGGCAAATCATATAAATGTTGCCTTTATTTTGTTCAAGAAAGAGTTGTATCATTTTTTAGAAGAACTTTTATCTTGAGTTGCCCAGGACCAGAGTCCACTGTTTGTCCCCAGTTCCAACAGCTATACAAAAATTAACCAGGCTAATGTGTGTTTGAGCAGAGCGGTTATCAAATCATGCTGAACTCCAACCCTCCAGAACCACAGTCCTCTGGTTTAAAGCATTCCTAAAGAGATTCTCGGATTCTGCACCTGACCATGGTAGAGAAAGCCAGTTCTGCCTTGAATCATTTTAATATATATTAATTTTAACATCTCCTTTAGTAATAAACATTGACACTATAATAGATTTGCAAATACATAATCTACACCCCCCCAATCCCGCTTTGTGTTTTCCCTGTAACTCATTATCTACTGTCTTCTCAAGGCCAGTCAGAGGCATCACTGCAGGGAATAAATGCAACTGTGCAGTGCAGGTGAGCAACAGGTGTAGTTCTTAGTCCTGATAAAGTGAGTGTGCAGTGGAACTGGCAGGGCACACTTGCTTTAATAATATTCTTTTCTTTTTATTTTGTATTGTGCACATAGAATTAATTATTTTGAGTTGTTGACATGGTTTGGAAAGTTATGTAAGATTAAGCAACATAAAAAAAATCAGTGATTTTAGTTAAATTGTTCTAATTTATCCTAATTTTAAATTTATAACAACATAGTGCAATGACAGAAACTCCCCACTGATGCTGCATAAACATAGTCAAAGAAGCTAAGTTAAAGCAATGCCTCAACTTATTTACATACGCTATTTAACCGTGGACTAATCGCTAAACAGAAGTATTTAAAACAATGTGCTCAATTGACCAGTAGAGGGCAGCATACTCATTTCCATCCATGGACTATACAGTGGTTTGATGTTTAATTCTTCTTTTTTGAGAACTAGAAATCCTGAGCAGAACTGAATGTAACCTGCCACTGGAGGAAGATCATTTTTTATTAATATATTTTTATTATTATTATTATTATTATGATTGGTAGTAGTAGTAGTAGTGATAGCAGTGGTAGTAGTATAAAAAAAATTCACTGGCCACTTTAAATATTATTGTTTTTCTTGTATGTAAGAGTTCCCTTATGTTTGGTATTATAATGGCTTCTTTTTTTTGGTATTATAATAGGTTTTAGTTCTCCTTGTATTTTTTAAACTTGTCTTACTATTTTATTCTACTTTGATTACTTAATTAATATTTATGTGTGCAATCTTTGAGTAGGCTCTGAGTCCAAGAATTTCATTACTGGTAATGATGTTTCATTGTTACCTGTATATGACAATAAACTTGAACTTGAACTAGTAGTGTAGGTAGTAGTGGTGGTGGTGGTAGTACTGGTGGTGGTAGTACTGGTAGTAGTGGCATGGTGGGGTGGTGGTGGTAGTAGTAGTAGTGGTGGTGGTGTTAGTAGTGGTGGTGGTAGTGGCGTGGTGGTGGTGGTAGTGGTGGTGGTAGTAGTGGTGGTGGTGGTAGTAGTAGTGCTGGTGATAGTGGCGTGGTGGTGGTGGTAGTAGTGGTAGTGGTAATAGTGGCAGTAGCCAATCTCTCCCTCCCACCTTCCTCCTGCCGGCGAGCATTAAAAACTAGCCAATCGTGAAGCAGCAGACAAGATAATACTAGCCAACCCGGGAACAAGGGGGCGTGTCGTGTCCGAATGCGGGTGGGAAAAACTCATCACGCGTTTGTAAGGCGTTGTTATGAACTGAACCAAGAAGAGCCGTGTGTTTTGAGGCTCGGTTTCACGGAAGCATCGCATCAGACCGAGGGCAACTGAGCCACGATGACTTCCACACATCGGTGAATCAGCCTGCAGCCATGAAATAAAACTGTGCTTGCGACCCAGTGGCTGTTTTCTGTCAGGTAATCGGCTGGAAGACTGGGGAAAGGTGCACTTGAGTTGAGCTACATTACAGGGGCTGGAGCTTTGATGTGTGCTGCGTGCTGATCACAGATCAGATTACACGGGCTCCGCTGCTGCCGCGCTGCTTTTGATCAGAGCGCTCACTTCGTCCTGCTGGTCTCTTCTCCGTGTTGCTCTGAAGCAGCAGGCAGCATGCAGGCGGGAAGACGGTAAAGAACTCCCCTGGAGCAGTCTGGGCTTCTGCTGGGAACTTCAGGACTAAATCAGGCACCGCTGGTAAGACAGGTTCTAGATCAGTGACTTCTGTAGCAGAACATAAGCAGCGCATCTGTAGTGATTTCGGTTGCCTTTGCGGTAGAAAATGTATGAAAAGTCAATGATAAACTACCTAATTGTCTCTTTATATATTGATAAGAGTGATGTGTTATAATGTGCAGGTATAATGCATATATATATATATATATATATGTGTGTGTGTGTGTGTGTGTGTGTGTGTGTGCATGCATATGCATGTATATATACATTATTCTTTATTATGTATTTGCTGTCAGACAGAAACCTTCTATCTCTGAAATGGAAACTTTATAATACAAGCACAAAATCTTCTTAATGTATATATAATGGAAGTTAATGTAAAATGTACTTTTTAAGTGTAATTATAAATAATTATTTTTGCATTCATTGTAACATTTTAACAATTTAAATGTAAGCAGTTGTCAAATTCAGTTAAAATATAAAAAATGACAAAAAATAGAGACACAACATATTGGTCCAACATCCACAATATTGTATCATTTGTAATATGTAATGTACATTTATAATGCAAGCTCAGGTAGCCTTGAAATTTCTATATTTCTTTAAATTAAATGTGTTTATATAATTCTACTGTATAATCAGGTTTACAATAACATACCTTTTATTACATTTTGACCTTCTTGTAGTTGAAAGCAGGTTTTTTCCATCAAAGTTTTATAGGGTTGAATATTCTGTCATTTTCTTGAAAGTTGGATTTTACCAAGTTTTTTACATTGTGTCTCTTTTCAAGCCTCTCATGATTTAAATTTCACAGTGAAAGTTGGGGGAGACTGTCTGGATGGCTTCAGCACGAGGGTCCGTCTGGCGTCCAGTCCTGAAGATACTTTTCCTGCATTTTTTACAAGTATGTTTCACTCACAGCTCCAAACCTTACACTTATGCTGGAGAAAACACAAGAGAGAAGCCTGTATGTGGTGGAAATTAAAAATGAGAGTATTTTGTACAGTATTATTTTCTGCAGTGTCCGTGAGTGGGGATGTCGTGCTTGACACAATGACAAACCCTTTTCAGGACTTCGGGTCACTACCCTGTCTTTTTTTTAGATTTAGCACATAGTCTGGCATTCATAAGCTGTGATGAGATGTTGGAATTCATATCTATGGGAGATCATATTTTATGTCCTTCTCAGGTTGCCATAATAGCAGAGGAGAGAAGAGAATGCAGGGAACAGGAGTACAAGGACCAGTTTGGGAACTGTATCGCCTGCAGGCAGTGTGACGCCGGACAGGAATTATCAAAGGTTTGGGCTGTTCTCTTCAAGTTTTTGTCCTGTGCTGTAGCGTGAAGGTATCATTGCAGGGCCAACTATTCCTCAACAGATCTGTCATTTTTTTTCCTTATGAAGTAGTATCGCAAGTACAGACTGTAAACGTGTCTGATTAGATGATTATACTCTTTTACTGCTCTGAACTGATTGAGTTTGCTTTGTTGTAAGTGCTTTGGGGGGAAAAAAGACACAGAAAAGGTGGTTTATACCTTCAAAACAGGCCAAAATTAAGCACAACAGCTTCTAAAACCACTGTTCCGTTTCCAGTTTAAGTTCACAGTAAACCATTATTAAAAATCGCTACAGCCTTGAGCCAAATCACGCTGCGCCTCTTATGGATCATTGAAAAATGCTGTGATACCACTTGTGATACACTCGACCTAAACATTATTCTTCACAGGTTTGGGGAAACGCTTAAACCAAGTATAAACATGTGTGATCCTGGAACTTGGAACGTCTGAGCAAGAGTGGTCATAAAAAAGTGGGCCAAGGAAGGAGAATTTAGCGAATTCCCCATTAATGTCTCAAGGTTTATGAAACTTCTCAAGGTTTATGAAAGAGTTCCCTATCAAAGAGGCTCCTAGAAAAGCGCAGATTTAGATTCAGCACATAGAGAGGGGATGCCAATGTTTTGAATAGCCTGTCCAACACAATTATTTATTGCTTCCTCCTTGAAGAGAGAGAGGATAAAACATTGCTCTCCTTTGTAGAGTGTTGGCCACGTTTTAAACAGTTACACCCATTCGCATGGGGCTTGTTTGTGCTGTTTGTTCTGTTGTTCAGCTTGGTTTTAGAATCCTTCTTCTTAGATTGTTTTATATGTAAAGAAGAAGAGGTTTCTGATGCTTAGGTGTGTTGTTATAGGATACTGTATAAGCTAAACACACACTCAGGTACGCGCAAGTACATCAGAGTGTGTAAATCAGAGAAGAGAATGTGTGATGCCATAAATGTGCTTTTTTATGTGCATTTTTGACTTGTCTTTCATCTTGGCACACAGAAATGTGTGCTTATTGGTAATATGCCCTCAGTGCATCTAATTTTGGTCAATTATGGATAGAAGCCCTGAGGCCATAGTCAATTATTGGCTTCCTTTTTCCACTGGAATGTTAGCAGTGTCTCTTATCATTGGCAGTTACGCTGTAAATAAATGATTTGGTGTTTTATCTTTTAAAAAGTGAGCAAACTGGCTGCCTTAAATTTAGATTTGGTTCAAATAATAGTTTTTTTTAGTCCCCAAAGTAAGTTAATTTTTTTTAAAGAAAATCATTAGTTTACAGTGTAAGGCAAGTTTAATGTGAAAGTCAGGATAGAGATTTGGGTCTTGGTAGGACTGAATATACCTCTTTCTAATAAAGCATCTCAGTCTTGGATAAACAACAGATGTGATCTCTGTTTCTGACCCAAAATAACATCAAAACTCCCTGTGAATTTGTGTCCATATGTAAGTGTGTGTTTTCCTTATGATAAAAACACTAATTTTAGTTATTTTTATTTTTCTAGGCTATTAAAAACTCTCACACTGCTTTTTCCCTACACATTCCTTTGCGTGATAACATTAGATCTGATGTAAGATTATTGTATAAAGAGTTTTCCGTCACTTGTTGCATTATTCTCATCCGGTTGCGAAAAAGCGAAAAAGTTTCCAGCTTGACTAACCTTTGGATGAACTCCTTCTCCGTCTGCATTTCATCAAATGCACCCCTATTCAGATGTTCTGATTAGAAATGTTACATCATTACAGCCTTCATAAACATTTCTCATTCCCTATGTCTAACCTCATGAAGACGTTTGAGTAGTTTTTTGGAGATTTACAGTTGAAAAACATTTATATAAACCCAACCCTAACCCTAACCCTAACCCTAACTCTAACCCAAGCCTTCAGGTGTCTCATTAATGTAGACTGGGATCAAAATCACAGTGCTGTAAAAGCATCACATCTCCGTCAAGGTTCACCTTTAAGCTCCTTGGGAGGGTGATTAAAGTCACTTGAGGGTTTAGAGTAATTGAAGGAGGCTGAGAATTCTCTGGGGCCTGACTAAGGTCCCTTTAACACACCTCTGTGTCTGAACATGCTTGCACTTCACCCAGCTTTCTCCACTATCTCCCCACTTCCTCGCTGTTTTGCTTGGCATCTTCACTCAAACCTGATCTGGAGATTACAGCGAAACGTCTTTTGTGGGTGCTGGTTTGGAGAGCACTCTGAGACAAGATTGTTCGGAGTTGATAGGTGTTGTATATGCCAGACAAGCTTTTGGCTAGAAAATGACACAAAGGGCAGATCTGAAGTCTGTGCAGTTTCTTCATTTGAAGGCCGAATGTTATGTTAAAGCAAGATCTCATAATGAGGACGAAAATTATTATTTGTTTTCAGCCTGTTGCATTTTCATAAGTGTACACTGTGATTTATGTTAACCTGATATGACATATGATATAAATGTTAAAAAAATTTATACAAAAGCCTTTAAATGTTTCAGGCTTCAGGCGCAACACATTCAGTAAAGTTTCGGCAGGAAATCACAACATAATTTGCTGTTTTCCTGGAATTTATGCTGGCTTAGGCCTCAGAATGGAAGCCTTTTGTTTTCCTATCAAGTCACATTCCTATCTCATGAAATGTTATTCATTTTCTGCAATTTAAAAATGCAAATTTCTGTTGATTTTCTGCTTGAATAAATTAACCTCTATCACATAATAGAGCATTAAATCATTACTGAGGAGCTTGTACCATTTAAAATGCAGATATTCATTAAAAAAAGTTTCAAGCTTAAACCGGCACATTTTTCTAACCACCTAAAAGCAGCTTTGTGGGTGACCGCTTAACCACTGTTTCTCTTGGGTACACATCCACATTGTTTAGAGACTGGCAACATGGGTGCATCGCATCTAACAGATCCTGGCCACATCTAAAACTCCTGATCCCGAAGTCAGTGAACTGTTCAAATCTCTTCTCGTGGCCACATAAAAAGGCTAAAAAGACAA
The DNA here is from genome assembly GCA_037974385.1 of Arnoldichthys spilopterus. Classification (NCBI taxonomy): domain Eukaryota; kingdom Metazoa; phylum Chordata; class Actinopteri; order Characiformes; family Lepidarchidae; genus Arnoldichthys; species Arnoldichthys spilopterus. The sequence continues at coordinate 29,941,678 of JBBPDA010000001.1, read as the reverse complement.
ATCAGAGCAGTTCCCAGCTTCGCCCTCCCTCCAGCCTGCTGATTATCTCCCCAGCGATGGCACCATGCCTACAAACAGAGCCAGGCCATGCTTCTTTTATTTCCTCTCTCTCTTTGTTGTCCCCCCCACCCGGTTCCACTGTTGGCTGCTATGCCCGGTTGGAGAGAAGGGCCTTATATGGGACACGCAGGCAACAGCAGCTGCCGTTCTGCTCAAAACTCCCCAGTCCCAAGTGCTCTGTTGGGCCAGTCCAAGCTGACAGCAGGCCAAATCAGGCTTCTCGGAGGCCACAGAGGCTGAAAAAAAGGCCTGATTCCTGTTGTTCTGGCGCAAGTTGTCGTCATTGTCTCTGTTTGACAGGCCTGATATCTGTGCCCACATTCAGAGCCCAGTGTGTGTATGTGTGTGTCCAGAATAGGAAACAGTATCCGGGTGTAGAGAGAAGGCCACTGTTTGAAGCTGACCTTTAAGTTAATGATATATGAGCCCAGTCGGTGTGGTGGGAATGCTGTGTGGTTAGTGTGCTCTCACTGGAGAAGGGGCAGCTGGATGAGACAATACTACCGAATGACGTCATGCCACAGATGTCCTCTCACTTTTCGCCCAGATATGTTGGTCTCCTGGAAGATGAACGCTTCTAATGCAGAAAAGTGATATTATTTCAAAGGTTACAGAAAAAGACTGAGGTCTGTGGTTTGAATGCGTAAGGACAGCTTGTGAGAAGGCTGACCTTTAATTGAGATGTACTGATGTGCTGCCAAACCCAGAAGGCCCACAGTACACTTCTCAATACTGCAAAATAGGATATCAGGCATGTAACAGTAATATTAAATGTTACTGTATAATATGCTGTGTGTTGTTTCATGATTGTTCTGTAATTCGCACCTTAATATCAAAGCCCTAACATCATTACTGATTCACACTGAAATGTTGCCTTAGTTTTCCCTTATTACTTCATTAACAACTCACTTCTAACTTTCTTGAAATATCATTTTCCTTCCCGTTCAGCATACACCCTTAAAGATACAGGTTTCTGATTTTATTTGTTGTTTTTGAAATGACATGACATGGGTAGGGACCACATTACATCCAGAATTAAGATCTGGATGAGGGGAAGCCTGTCATCCCCGACTTTTATAATATTCTAAACACTTTGACTGTGAGTATCATTCAGAAAGTCCTGGATGAGACTTTAGCATAGTGCTGTTGCATCACAGCAAGAAGGTCCTGGGTTTGATCCCCAGGTCGGCCATGGGTGCCTTTCTGTGTGGAGTTTGTAAGCCCTCCCAGTGTGCGCGTGGGTTTTCTCCAGGTGCTGCCGTTTCCTCCCACTGTCCAAAGGGTGATTGGATGCTCTAAATTGGGTGTAAATGTGTGTATGAATGGTTGTCTGTCTCTGTGTTGCCCTGGGATAGGTTGGCCACCTGTCCTGGGTGAACCCCACCTTGGGCCCGTAGTCAGCTGGGATTGGCACCAGCTTTCCCGTGACCTGAAATGGAAGAAGCGATTTAGAAAAAAGCATGGATGGACTTCAGCATTACACAAAATTTGCCACAAAATTTCATTCTTCTCAGGACTGATAAGTTGGAAAAGATGATAAGAACCATTATTTTCATGTTTAAAAAACATTTTTTTATTTTATAGAGTTTTTTTAATGAATCAGTGTCTATTTTCAACTTTTTACATTCCACCCTGCACTTAATCCAGTTAAACAGGAATAATTATGCTCACTTTATGATGACACTTGTAGTTGACAACTGTAAATATTTTTACACTTATATACTGTACATACAAAAAAAATTTCACAATATGGTTATATATAACTTTATTACATACATACATTATTTATGTACTAAATCATTTGCTTTTTAAAAAAATATTTTAAATATTAAAAAAAAAAGGATTTGTATGTAAAGAACAACCACATAAGGGTTTTATGTCAGAACAGTTTTCCCCCAAAAACGTAAACCCAAACCAAGAACCATATAAGAACCTTTATTGTTAGGACTGAAGCTCATTGCATTAGAAGTAGTGCTGTATTGGCATATACATCACATTGTTCTCTGAGTGTATTGTTTCATGCCTGGGGATAATGATCTAATGAAGCCTGCTCTCTGACAGGTGTGGAGACGAGGAATATATAAAACAGACAGTTCTTGCTTCGAAATCTGATTGGCTGAGCCACGTTCAAAGCCACTGTAAAACACCTTGGAATAGATGACCTTTACAGACTGTCTCCCTCACTCAGTCTGCTCAGATGGAATCTGGAGTAGATGGAAAGGCCTGATGCATTGTTTAGTGAAGTGGACTGGATATAAACTGTTTCGAGTGACCCCAATTAAGAGGCACTTAAGACATCTGTTTAGAACTTGGAGTCTGGCGACGTTCGGTTACATTAAGTTACTTAATGTCGGGCCCATAATGGAGAAACATCAGAGTTAGGAACATTTAGGAAAACAGGCTAGACTAATCTAATTTGTTCTGGTTTATTTAAAACATGGATCACGATGACCTGAATTGTTTTGACAGGATTTTCTGTTTACTTGGGCTTGTTATGGGCATGCTGTGCCGCAAGTCCGTTGTTGTTGTTTTTCAGCAGCCATTATGCACGTCTTTTGTTTGTGTTTGGGGTAAATGATCCCATGTAATCAAGGGATGCACTAAGGCAGAAGGAAACAGTGCTCTGGTTAGGGAACAGTGCCTTGGGTGTTGTCTCCTATTGTTCACAGCTGGTGGGATTTCTCCCAAGGTCGGCTCTTGATATATAGACTGTCTCTCATTTTTTGTTATTGGAAGTAAATGTGTGCATGTCATTGTTTTGGCTTTGAGTGTTTATCTTGTAATTGCTGATATTTACACTATATATCCAAAAGTATCCAGACGCCCCTTCTTATTAGTGAATTCAGCTGCTTTAAGGTGCACACATTGGTAACATTGGCATTCAGTTTGCCCACAGCTTTTATGATTTCCATAACATAACTTTGCCAGTAGAATGGGAACCAGATTAAGAGGGGGATAAAGCCCACCAACACTGGACTGTGACGAAGTGGAAATGTGATGGCCATTACCCTTTGAGATGAGTTGAACTAGCATTTATGACTTGGAACAAATTATCCAACAGTCAGTTCCTGAACTCAGTAAGGTTTTTGTGGATGAATGCAATCAAATCCTCACAGCAGTGTGTCAGGATCCAGTGCAAAGCCTTCATGGAAGAAGATGTAACTGCAGCAGAAAAGGGAGATGGGCGATTCTTTATTTATAGATGAGCTGGTGTCTGCAAACTTTTGGACACAATGATTTGATGGATGGATGAATGGATATTCTGTTTTACAGGAAACATTTAATCTTTCAGAAAACCAAAATTGTGTGCTGTAATTCCACGTAATAAAAAAAAGTTTCCTACTTTCATATTTTCATATTTTTTTTATTTTAATCTGAAAATCCTGATGCATTTTGATCTTAGATGCAAGAAATTGGAAATTCTTGGATGTCAAGGTTACACTAAAGTGAGTCAGATGTCTGGAACATAATGCTGCACATTTAAAGGAAAAAGTTTCTTAAATATGTAATGTCACCTTTGATCTATAAACTAACAGCCCTGTGGTTCTCAGTCCCTAAATCCTCTCCTTCAAGCACAGTTTGTTTGCTTCAGCAAGAGCAAAAAAAAAAAAGGAAAAAAAAAGACCTCCACAATAAACTCGCAATAAACCAACAATAGGCATCCTTGTGGGCCTTTCTCATTCTAATGCTTGGCCCTTTACTGGCCCGGAGCGGAAGGCTGCCCATTGATCCTGTGAGAGTCAGAGAGATTATTGGCGGTGTAAGATGGAGTCTGAAAAGAAAGCCGGCCTTTGTTCGCTGGGGGGATCTCACACACACCGGGCTCATTATTTCATTGCCGACTCTTGTTAGCCCACATTGGCACTTTTCTTTAGTTGTGCTCCCCTCAGCCCCCAGCTCCCCTCCCTCCTTCCTCCCTTTTCCCTACCTCCTTTGCCCTCCTTCACCGGTGGGATATCTTCCGTTAATCCCTGCAGGAATGTGGCTTTGGTTATGGAGAGGATGCCCAGTGTGTGCCCTGCAGGGCCAGCCGCTTCAAAGAGGACCGCAGCCTGCAGAAGTGCAAGCCTTGCCTGGACTGTGCCCTCCTCAACCGCTTCCAGAAGGCTAACTGCTCTAGCACCAACAACGCCGTGTGCGGTGACTGCCTGCCAGGGTGAGTCTGCCTGAACCAGTTTGCTTAAAAAACCTGAAAAGAGTTTTTTTTTTAAAAAATTGATGGAAGAACCTTTGGTTTTCCTAAGCATCCCTTCAACTGACATTTCTTTAAAGCATATATTCGCAACTCTGGTGTTTCCCCACTCACACACCCAAGTCTACCAAGGAATATTAATTAGCTGATTAGTTAAATCAGGTTAAACACTACAATTCTGTGCAGGGGTCTCCTGGACCAGGGTCAGGGACCACAATTATTGTAAGTGAGATGTGTCAGCATGAAGAAGAAATTCCACATAATGTAATAATGATTCTTTGCCAGGTTCTTTGCTAGTTTTTTCTTAGACCCATACATCCAAGCCAAAATCACTTAGGTTTTTGAAACGTCATTATGCATCAAAAGCTTCTGTAAAGGCTCCAGTAAAGCAAAGGTGGCTGCTGAGGTTAATGTAAAGGTCAAGGAAATAGACACTAGACTACAGGAAAGGCCCAGACATGCCACCAGTGCTGAAACATGTCTAGCCTTTGAAGACCAGCTTTTCACATAAGAAGTTCATCATGGTGCAAGTGTTACCAGTCGCCCCAAAGCAGCAACTCACTCTCACCAGTTAGTCACTTAATTACTTTTGATTACCCCTAATTAAGTGCTTTGGCACACTTGCTTAGACACAGCTTACGGCAAATGTTCATGACCTGCTTTTTCTTCTTGCAGAAGTTCAAGTTTTTGGACAAAGATACAGATAGATAAATCAAATTGAGACTTTTCTTAATGTTATAGGACAAGGCTGGGCATTATGACCAAAAATGTTCACAGTAATAACTACAATAAACATTTGTCCTATCAGTTAATATTGATAACACAATGTTGCATCATTTTTGTTCTTGTGTTCTAAGTGATATATTTTCACTGCTTGTGGAAATATATGTCTAATTCCCATGTAAAAACAGCCCGTTTCATCACAAAGGATTTTATGACCACAAAAGTTTTGTATTTACAGTGGAAAAACAAGTAAATTTTTATCTTTTTTGGACAGTCCCAAAAAGTTCTAGAAAGTTCAAAAAGATTCCAGTAAGTTCTCGAAAATTCTGGACAATTCTGGATATTTCTGGACAATTCAGTCATCACAGTTCCAGAATATTCTGGAAGTTTAATTGGTATTTAAAGTGAATGAAGAATGTTTTTGAAAATGGATACATTTGAAAATGTCATTGTCCTGATGTCTCAGAAGCAAAGTTTTTGTGGCTCAACAGCCATTTTCTATTGATTTTAGGCATAAGGGATTGGGAAAACACATTTATCACACAATTATCATGAAAAGTATTAAAAGTTCTCAGATTTAAAAGCAGGGGGTGGGTGGCTGATGTTTAACCATTAAAGTCTTTGCAAGGTTTATTTCTAAAGTTGAATGGACAGGCTGGAAAGAGTCCATACTGAGTAAAAATGTCTGTGATAGTATTCAACATAAGTTTTATTGCAATACTTTATCACCCAGCCCTGTTACAGGTTCATGTTCATGCTACTTAACCTTTTAAAATGAAGGGCCTGTATGTGGGGCTTCAGCTAACTGAATATAAAGCCTAATGTCTGAGACATTAAATCTGTATTGAGATTAAAGTGATGCATGTTGTTTGCATGACAGGTTTTACAGAAAGACAAAGCTAAGTGGATTCCAGGATATGGAGTGCATACCATGTGGAGATCCACCACCACCTTATGAGCCTCATTGTAAGTACTAAATGTTTCATGTTTCAGCTGTTTTGGATGATAGTTGACTGGTGATCGTGTCCAGCTGAAGAAACACTTGTCCCTATGTCCCAAAACATAAACCATTCAGAAATATGATTTTTTTATGTGGAATGAGGGAAATATTCTGTTCATTCCATCTTCCTGATTCAGCCAGCAACATTTTATAACCAAATAAATGCCTCATTTTACAAGCCAAGGCATACAGGAAAATTGATTTGAAGGCTGCCAGTGTGATTATTAATCACAGCAGAACTGAGAGTGCACTAGTAGGTCTTTCCTTTTTTTTTCCAAAATGTTTTTTTATGCATGCTTATAAATTGAATAATTTTGATATGGTGTGCATGTTTACATCTCATAAGTGTTCATATAGGTTTGCAGAACTCTGCAGAGAAGCAGCTTGTTGTTAATCATTTGATAGCTTGATACTAAAGCTTGAGAAGCAAAGGGCTTTGCAGTGTCTCGATTCCTTTTTTTAATTCTTTGAATGCATCAGTCTACAGCTGTTAATGAAGAAATATACAGTTTCGTGCTATACTGTGTCTGCTCGTTTCCCATGCTAGCCTTTGGCAGGCTTCAGAGCTAATGAGTCTCATTTTACCCATGACTGAGTAGCGTTGTGGAACGTTGTGTCTTTAGGCGCTTAACATACGGCAGTGTAGCGCTAAGTTAAACCTCTCATAATCGAGTGTGACTTTCTGAAGGCTACGGCGCAAGCAGCTGCTCCTTGTGAAGACTTTGGCAGTGTGTGAGGGGGAAGGTTTCAGCCAGGTTTAGCAGGCCTTTGTCAGATGCACAGAAGACCTTATAGGCATAACCACCCAGCTCAGCCCTGGGACGTGAAGCATTTTAAACTGTAAGCCTTGACTTTTAAAACACCTTATGAATCTGTGTTGCGCTGACAGAGGTTGGTCAATACATTTAGTAAGGTTGTCACTAAAGATCTTATAAGGAATCGAGGAATTCTAAGGATTACCTTGAGAAGCATTCGAGTATTCTGAGTAAGAGGATAAAAATGTGAATCTTATGTGAACAATAACGAGCTATGCAGATTGTACATAGAAGTGTATATATGATGTATTTATATGATTTTGTGAAAGAAAGATAAGTTGGCAACCTCTGCAGAGAGCATACATTCTGTACATTTGAATGCAGAATTACCATTCATTCCCTTAATTTAACATAGTGGGGACAAATAAAGCATAAAATGTGGCTTGTCAAAAATGAAGACCTATTGTTTTATTTGGATATATTTTGGTTATATATACATAGAAATTAGAAAAAATAAGAAAATATATATACTTTAAAATATATGTAAAACTATAAAAATATATACTTTATATAAAATAAAATAATAATTTTATGTGTGTA